>CM022874.1:29710878-29733537 GCA_012654025.1 Pachypsylla venusta
GGTCAACATCAACAGAAAATAGAAATATAACAATAACTAAAATATATAACTAAAAAACTTAAAACTTTAGAAGAACAACATCTGCATTCGGTGGTAGACTGATGGAATGATTAAGGAAGAGAAAGTCTAGTACGGTTTTCCGTACCATTTTTTTTCTTGGTATTTTATATCCCATTTTGACTTGTATACTTTTTCTCTTCTTATGTTTAAATTCTTCGTTTTTTCTTATTATTTCTGTCCTCTCGGTCTTTACTATTTTTCTTTCAACGTTCCTTTTTCTGTTGTTTTTTGTATTTCTTTCTTATGGTTTTACTGTTCTTCTTCGTTGATCTGACTCATTTGTTATTCAATGTTACTGGTTAATTCTTACCAATTTACTCCATATTGTGTGTAAGCATAGTATTACTCTGGTTTTATCAGTTCTTTTCCGATTTTCCAATATTTATCTCCGTTATTGTTATTATAATTACATTATGTCCTTATTTTCCTTTACACATCGTATACATTTTCTTCCCACTCTCAATCATAACTCAGATTTCAGTTATTGCTCAAGAGGCCTTTTTTCTTTTAATATTCAGAAGTTCACTTTTTCCTAACCTTAATAAAATTCTAGCATGCCACAACTTTCAGTTCTCTGCCTATTCACTTTAGCTGTACTTTTTCCTGTCATGCTCGCTTGTCACAGTATCCATAGAATCTTTGTTTGAAGCAATTGAAGCAGAGTTTTTCTACTTTCTAACGACAAAAATATTTTTTGTTTATTATTGTAATGCTGAGATATCTTCGGGTGTTTCAATCTCTTTATCATTTGACGAGGATAAGTGCACACTAATTTACAATTCTTCTGACCGTTCCCGATGTCGGGACAGAATTCTACTGTGATGACACTATTTTTATAAGGTTTTTATTACTTTCTACTAAAAGGTCATAACAAAAAACAACCTGCAAGAAAACACTTATTCATCTCTTATAGCCTTTCTGAAGTTTTCGTTAGCACTTGTAATGCTGTGATAGATACAATATATATTTTTGAAGAATTATTATTTGTCGTGAACAAAATTTTACAGGATATTAAAATAGTAGTTAGCTACTACTTTTTATCGTTACTGACTTTCTGAGATATAGCCCAGGGACTGACCAGTTAAGGTTTCATTTCCTTCTGTATATGTAATCATTTACTTCCAAACTATTCTCCAATATTACCCGGCTGTTCATTTTTGGTTCTGCCCTTATTTATATCCTTCCCATGTTTGAGTTAGCCTTTTCCCAATTTCATTTGGTGTTGGCGATGTTTTCCTTATTTTTACCATGCCAGAACCGTTTGTTCTGTAGGTACCTACTGTCCTTAGCTGTGCCTTTCCCGCAATAACAAACTTCGCTTGCTTCTCACAGTATCCATAGAAACTGTGTATATAACCTTTCGTCATTGGTTTAAATCAGAATTTTTAGGGGCTGGATGCACTTCCAAATACCAAACCTGGTGTATTTAAGCGGGCTTAGGTCATCTACTGAAGCTGGTTGCTTGCTCCCCCCGCTGGCTACATTAGATATTACATTAAGATCTTCCCTGCCAAATTTCAAGTCTGTAGCATTAATAGTTTCGGCTCTACGTTGATCAGTCACTCAGGACATTGCCTTTTATATATAAAGATTAATGTACTTGGAAATGCTTTTTGATTCCTTTGTTTTTATAAAAAAATGTCAATTAAGAGAGATTTAGCTAAACCAAAAGTTTAGGTTGAATTAAATTAAAAAGTGTTTTTATTTTGTCATTTTCAATCCTAATTTTTGTTTCGTTGGAGTTCAATAAACTTTTAAAATATCAACCATAACAAGTTAAAACCCATAAATACTTATACTAAAATGTGTTTTTGAAAGATACTCGTACATGCAGGATGTTATTTTACAAATCATTAAGACAAGGTATCATTTTGTTGAGGAAACTTTAAATATGACTAGATGTGTTTAGGAAAGGTGGAATGTAGGTACTGTTAGTCAGGTCACAGTGATAATTGCAATCATTATTCCACAATTTAATGATCAACGGCTCAGATAAGACTTTTCCAGTCAGTCAGAAAAATTATCAGTTTTTTTTGTGTATTGTGTAGCCCAAAAAATACAGAGGTCGACAGTGTCAGGCATCATTATCCTTGTAAACTATAAAATTTTCCATACTCCTAGAGGAGTTCTCAGACAGCCGCATAGGTACTCATACATCTTATAGCACAGATCTTTGTTAATAAACTCCTCACGCCCGATGTTCACACCCGTGTACTTCTATTTTGTAGTGTCCGATGCCCGGCTGTCAAATCTATTTTGTAGTGGCCAACGCCCGATGTACATACCTGTGTACATTGAATTTTTTCAATTAAAGAATAATATTTATCACTAGGAACAAAATATTAAAAATTAAACTACCCATAGTATTTTTTTAAAAATACGTTATATTTTAACGGTTGTTATTTTTTCCCAGAGAACACTTGGAAAAACAATACGGTAGGGAAAAGTGTGGTATATGATTCAGAATATCGTACAAAAGAGGAGAAAGACAAAATGGTTTCTATTATTTAGGTAATGAGTTTGGTTTAATACGTGTACCGTGTACCCTTTAAAAGGCAACAAAAATAATCTATTTTTTAGGTCTCTTCCATTCAATATTCTCTATCATATACGTTATCCGTACCGTAGTATTTTCATAAACAGTGCCGTCACCGAGATGACTAATACTTTCTAACTTGACCTCCATCAAAACCAACTGAAAAATAACAGATTAAATAATATCTAATCTTGAATCTCAGAAAATTAGAATGAAAATGATGTATCCTTTTTGCCGAGACAATTTTCCCTAATTGTGTAATTTTTAATATGCTTCGTTCTGAGATGTAATCAGTCTGGATAAGATAGTGGGCTTCTAAAAGCAATAAGTAATCTGATAAGTACGCGGCTGTTTCAGAGAACACCCTGACGCGCGAAGTCATAAAAGAGTTGGCTTTGGAATGTTATAATATGAATGGGTGTCATTATAATTTGCGGCAACCGTTGATATTTAGGTAAATGAGGAATAGAAGCTTAGTGGCATATTCAGAAGGGATTGATAAACTCAAGTTTGTTGGTTTTATATGTACACTTCAGATGTATCATCTTACGAAACTGAGATTCCTTTCATCTTAATCTCAGAATACTGTGAGTACCTACATACGAGGTGTGTTCAGAAAATAACGGGAATTCTCGTTTTTTGAAAACAATATTTATTTATTTGTCTACATTAATGTTGTCGTATTCAATATAGTCCCCATTAGATATTATGCACTTGTGCCAGGCGTCTCTTCCAATTCTCGAAACACTTATCAAACACGATCTTTGGGATAGACTTCAGCTCTTTCAGCGATGCGCTTTAAATGTCATCTATGTTTTTGTTGACGGTCCTTTAAGGTTCTCTTTATTTTTGGAAATAGCAAAAAGTCACAAGGAGCCATGTCTGCCGAATATGGATCATCGTTACAGAATTGTTTTCGGTTAAGAATTCACGAAAAAGTGTGAACAGGTGCATTGTCGCGGTGCAAAAGCCATGAATTGCTTTGCCACAAATCCGGGCGTTCTTTTCGGATTCCTTCACGCAAACGGAGTGAAGCCAATCCATATTCCAACATCATCAGTTCATAACCATTTCTTTCACTTTTTCCACGTTTTCATCGGTTGTATCAACAACCGGTGTTGAGGCGTCCGGGGCGTTCGTCACCTATAACGTCTTCACGGCCATCTTGGAAAAAATTAGACCACTCCTAAAACCCTTCTTTTGCTCATGGTAGACTCACCATAGGCATTTGTTAACATTTTACACACTTTATCTAATTTTTTATTCTAAATTTGATACAAATGCTTTGATCCATTTTTTTTTTTTTTAACAAACTACCACTGGCAAAGCAAACAATGAATCCAGCTGGAAATTTTATCATCCTTCAGGGACATGTGTAGCAATATTATTAAAAAAAAAATTTTTTGACAATCCGTCTCTCCAAACCCGCGAATTTAAAAAAAAAAATCTCGTTATTTTTTTAACACACCTCGTACAGGGGGAGTCATTTTAAGTAGAACATATCCCAGAAGCTGTTGTTGAATCAAAAAAATCTTACCAAAGAGTGGTGATATTGAGGTAGAAATGTAATTTCGAGACTAACTTTTGTTTTCAATTTAATTGTTTTAGCAGCGATAACTTTGTATTTTTTTAATAGA
The DNA here is from genome assembly GCA_012654025.1 of Pachypsylla venusta. Lineage (NCBI taxonomy): Eukaryota > Metazoa > Arthropoda > Insecta > Hemiptera > Aphalaridae > Pachypsylla > Pachypsylla venusta. The sequence continues at coordinate 29,715,112 of CM022874.1, forward strand.
ACCATGAATTTTGTGTAAGCTTCGATTTTTTTTTAATTGACATTAGAAAGACCCCGGAGGTCACTCCTAAAGGATTCATTAAGATCATCACGAGCAAAATATTTTTTGGTATCCCTAACACGATATTTGACTGTTCTTATTAAAATGCTTCACCCCGTATAGATAGCTTCTCCTTTGAAGATTTAAATCTTATTCCTTTTAAGTCTGTACAACCTTTGTATCTCTTATTTTATGAAAGACAATTAAAGATAAAGAACAAATATTTGTCTATCGTTTGCTCACGCAAACAGAATTTAAATCTTTAATTTTTTGGGTGATGTTTTATTATCTACCAACGATTAATTTTTTTTTCGACTTTTTCAGTTGGGAATTGAAATGACTGACGTAATTTAAAAAAAATAAGATATGTTCAGTATTGTATATAGGTATTATAGGTAAATGATTTTGAAAATGTGTAGAATTTTCAACTCCCTGTCATTTACAGTGCCTGAGATAACTGGATAAAATCAGTTGCGACTGGAACTATCTACCCATAAATCAAATTAACGAAAAAAAACTAATACTATAAAAAAGTTCCTGTAATTTTTGGGGGAACCCCGGAGACACGCGACCATAGAATATATTTGTATATCCTTTCGGCACACTATTTCAAAATATAGGTACATGGTGTTTTATAAACCAATGTAAAAATGTGAAGTGTGGAGAGGAAGAGGAGACGCCAACGCACATCATATTTGACTGCCCATATATGGCGCTACAACGCTTCAGGACGCTAGGGTCCCCAATTGTGAACTTATAGAGATACACTCTAACCCAGTAGAAACGTTGCTGAACTCCAGTAGGGGTTCGGCAATTTCAAGGCTGGGTGATAGATATTTGATATGGAAAAACTGGTGTGCAATAGTCCTAACTAGTGGATGCGTCCCTTTGGAATTCCGAAAGGAAAGGCCGCCACAATTAATAATAAATACTACTCGAGTGCGGAATTCTAAACAGCCTTGCTAGAACAATAATTTTATTGATAATTACTCCGCAGGCACCATTATGATTTAAATAATATAATCAACCGAATTCACCACTAATATTAGACTTTTCTAGTGTTAAAATGTGCTGTGTTGCAAATTCCATGTAAAACTAAATGAATTTCATTGTGGATTGTGGGCACTGATTAACAGATTTACCTTAACAAGTGTTGTTAACGAGGATAAGATAAAGGAAGCTTTTGAATCCCCTGTGAGCTTGAGGAAAAGTTCAATTTTCATCTCTATGTTCGGGTATACATGTTTCGATACTATAACAACGTTTTCAGAAGAAGATACATTTAATATACATTAGTAGGCTGTGGGAACACGTTTTAGTAAATGTATTATTTTTATTCATTTAATGACGACACGGGGAGCAAACCAACTCCATTTGGTGACTGTTCTAAGCCTGTGTAATACAGGTTTGATGTTAGGAAGGGCATCCAGCCTTTAAACAACTCTGCTTCAAACTAATGATGATAATTCATCAGAGAAATGCGAGATTCTATGCATTTTCTATGGATACTGTGAGAATCAAGAGAGAGTTGCCGTGCCAGGAAGGGGTTACATCTAAAGATAATAGGTAAAGGTTGTGACATGGTACAAGTAAGGAAGGCAAGACCGACTCCAAATAAAATTGGGAAAGTTAGAGAAGAAGAATTTTATTGATTTATCGATTGTACTATACTCAGGAGTTCTGTAACTTGGCACCTTGGCAGAAGGGAAAAATTGTGTTTTTTTGCATAATATTGTGGAAGCATAAATTCCCGGTAAAAATGTAAAAAAATACTTCGGTCTTTTCAACTATGGTTATGAATTTGAGACAAGATAGGCATTCGTCCAACCCTGAGTGGAGCTTATATCTGGAGCACGATTTCAAATTTCTAAGCATTTCTAAAAAAAAAAAAATTGGAATATTATGTCAAGTAAAAACTGAGGCAGATAAAATACTATATTTATCTTCACAAATAAAATACTATAACTTCACTTGACTTTGACCATTATAGTCAAGTGAAGATATAGTATTTTATCTGCCCCATCAATGAATCACTTGTTGTTTTCTTCGAGGAAGAGAGTTTTCTCTTTTTTAATTTTTTTTTTTTGGCAAAACTCAGCAATAACTCGGATAACTCCGGCCAAGTTTTTAGTAGATCTCAAATAAAACTAAGAATAATTTCATTTTATTTTATAATTTTATTCTATTTTTGAATTCATTTTATTTAAGATTTCAAAATTGATTCACCCCCTAGGCCCAACAATTGAAGAGCATTGGGAAAGGTTTTTCCTTTGGAATAAGGAAATACGTAAATTGAAGACACCGCACCGTTGCAAAAACTAGACATGTATTTATTTATTTAAAATTTTTCAGGAGAGATAAAAATCTCAATAATTTTTGACCAGCACATTCTACAAAAAACAATTTAAGATGAAAAATTCTATCAATTAAAATTAAAAAACACATTTCGAGAAAAACATGGACATGTCCGGTTTTTGCAGCGGTTTATTCAACTGGTCTCAAGCTATAAAGCTCCTTTCTTTTTTAAACACCCTGTATTTAACGTTGTAAATAGTAGGTACTTCTCTATTTGCTCCATATTTTCATAATGTTAGGTTAAGGTTCCATGTCCAAATAATAAGAGAATATTTCTTATAATTTCAGTATGGATGTTTGTACCCATTGTAATACATTTAAAAACAGACAATTTTTGTTTCAAGGTACCATAAATTATTGTACCGTTTATTGTAGACTGAAACAAAAAATGAACAAGTTTAAAAGGAGATTTCTGTTTTTCTTAAGGATAATCCTACTAAATCTGATTGATGTTTTGGTTAATTTTAATAACAACCTCACTCTCAAAATTTTTGTTCGATTCTTGGATTCTAAGTACCTTGAAACGTTAAAATATATATATATATATTTTTTTTTTCAGTAAAATAATGAACCCTCGTGTCACATTGGCAGAGTTTTTTTAACATCTCACCATATCAACAGTCAAACCCTTTCCAAAATATGTACGATATGTATAATCCTTTTTAATTAAAAGTACATGCTTTCAAAGTTTGATAAATAAAAGCAAAGGCTTTTTTTTTATAATTTTCTGGGAAGTTGAGTTGAAACAGATCTCTTCATGAAAATGGTGGAACCAACCAAATTATTTACAATGGTGCGATAATTATTTACAATGGTAGGTAAACACAGGCTACTCAAAATGATAATATATCTGCAGGGTGTAATAGAAAGCACAATATATTATTTGGTTTTCCTTTAAATCACATAATACATTATGTTCTATGAGTCAAATTGGTGGTGGTATCTATATACAGGGTGTAATAGAAAGCACAATATATTATTTGGTTTTCCTTTAAATCACATAATACATTATGTTCTATGAGTCAAATTGGTGGTGGTATCTATATACAGGGTGTAATAGAAAGCACAATATATTATTTGGTTTTCCTTTAAATCACATAATACATTATGTTCTATGAGTCAAATTGGTGGTGGTATCTATATACAGGGTGTAATAGAAAGCACAATATATTATTTGGTTTTCCTTTAAATCACATAATACATTATGTTCTATGAGTCAAATTGGTGGTGGTATCTATATACAGGGTGTAATAGAAAGCACAATATATTATTTGGTTTTCCTTTAAATCACATAATACATTATGTTCTATGAGTCAAATTGGTGGTGGTGGTATCTATATACAGGGTGTAATAGAAAGCACAATATATTATTTGGTTTTCCTTTAAATTACATAATACATTATGTTCTATGAGTCAAATTGGTGGTGGTGGTATCTATATACAGGGTGAAATAGATAGCACAATATATTATTTGGTTTTCCTTTAAATCACATAACACATTATGTTCTATGAGTCAACTTGGTGGTGGTATCTATATACAGGGTGTAATAGAAAGCACAATATATTATTTGGTTTTCCTTTAAATCACATAATACATTATGTTTTATGAGTCAAATTGTTGGTGGTATCTATATACAGGGTGTAATAGAAAGCACAATATATTATTTGGTTTTCTTTTAAATCACATAATACATTATGTTCTATGAGTCAAATTGGTGGTGGTGGTATCTATATACAGGGTGTAATAGAAAGCACAATATATTATTTGGTTTTCCTTTAAATCACATAATACATCATGTTCTATGAGTCAAATTGGTGTTGGTATCTATATACAGGGTGTAATAGAAAGCACAATATATTATTTGGTTTCCTTTAAATCACATCATAATACATTATGTTTTATGAGTTAAATTGGCGGTGGTATCTACATACAGGGTGTAATAGAAAGCACAATATATTATTTGGTTTTCCTTTAAATCACATAATCCATTATGTTCTATGAGTCAAATTGGTGGTGGTATCTACATACAGGGTGTAAAAAAAAATGGGAATATTCTTACTTTATTGACACTTTTATTTTTCAAAAAAATATTTGTACCATTCCATTTAAATTTCCAGAGAAATCGACTCTTTGGGTAAAAAAATGCCACTTCCGGGATTCGAACCTGGATACTGATATTACCATTCGAATGGCCATGGGCCCTTTTCTATCCCTAGAAACAAACAGAATTCCAAAATTCCAAGCGGTTCAAAAGTTATGGGCACCGGGCAGGACTTCTGGGACATACTGTATAAGGGAAATATGTTGTATGTGTGTATGTTTATTTGTCCGGAAATGTTTGGGCAGAAGGGTATGAATGAGATAATGGACCTCCCAAAATCCATAGGCTACAAGATATTTAGAATGCGTTGATTCAAACAGACCACCCTGTATATTTGGGTATTAAAATCCTCTACTGAACATTGGAAATATACCTTTTACCCCGGTATAATATCCTCTAACGTTTCTACCATCTGTTGCAATCGATTTCAAATTTATTTCCCCCATCCAACTACCGTTGTTGTGGAAATTGTTTTAATACCTCGTTAGACATCACGTCAGCACTTCAATTTTAGGCCACAGTTTAATCATTCGTAACATTGCGAGAGAGCTTTTCACGTTCATTATTTCCCTGTTGCATTGTAATATTCTGTGTCCATTTTTATTGAATATTCAGTATTGGTTCTGAGTATTGAGAGGGATGGCGTCCGTGTTCTTCCCTTATTGAGTGTTATAAGCAATAGTTGCAATTTTTTGGATCTATAGAGTGAATCTTGAGGAGGTAGAAAACGTCATTCTAAGCACAAATGACTTATGACCTATTTATTCATCACACAGCTCTTCGTTTAGATAAAAAAGAGTAATAAATACTGCCAATTTCTATTATTTTATTCGCTACGAAAAATAGATAGGTACCTAGTACTCGAAAATTGAAATTTTCCGCCCACTAAAGAGCATTACATGATCAATTTCCTGATTTTTGTGCAATCATGCCGAAACCAAATTAAGGAAGACGATCCGCATCTGTAACATTTGTAGCGTCTGACCCTTGTAGTGCCTCTTTTATTTGCACTGGTGAAGACCACTAGAAACGGAGAAAGTCTTTTTGTGTGTTATGATTTTGGTTTACTTTTAATTGTTTTGGTTTTGAAAAAATCAATCACTAATTTATTGTGTGGTCACCTAATTTGTCAGCAGTTATTTAGCATACTTCAGAGTACACTACAAGAGAGAGAGAGAGAGAGAAGGTGAACTATCTTTATATTACTTTTAATAAGTACCTACAAACTATATGTAGTTTTCGTTTCGTTTTCAGTCGTTTCTTTGTTTGAGAAATAATGCTTTTTAAAATAAAGGTGTAAATAATTTTCAGATAATAACTTTACCGTGATGAATAATCAGTATAACGTATAACATTGAGCCCGGATGGATTTCTAAAAAAAAAGCATTTTAGAGATTTATAGACAGATAGACCAATTCAAATAGAATCGTGGAGCTAATACTAAACATCATAACCTATTTTCAAATGGCTGACTCAAAGGTTAAATGAATAAAATCAAATTTAATCTATCTTATATCTTTAAAGGCATATGTAATATTTTGGCGATTAACATTTAATCCAATTTCTAGGCAGTTAATTTTTAAAGATAGGCATTAATAGTTAAATACCAATGATATTATTTTAGACATTTAGAAGTTTGGAACTCGTTAAAAGTTACTGTATACGCATTCTGTACTAACTAGGAATATCCTAATTAAATAAAGATTATATTATTACAAATAATTCATTAGGATAAACTTTATGGGCTATTTTGTTTCTAAGAAAACGGAATCCTCTGTCGGCATGAGTTACGTGTACTTAATTTTGCAAAGGCCGCTCAGGCAGAGTTGTCCAGAAATATTAGAAAATGTCCATAGGCAGTATTATGTTGCCGTACAACTTTCATATTGCTACGTTGGCAAGCCAACTCAAAAATCTTCTTTTCCAATTTTATCAAAGGTCAATTTTATTTCTGAATCGAAGACTGTTGTACTTATCTAACTACATCTATTGGTGCACTTTGTATAAAAATAACGGGAATTCGGGGCACTTTTCGGATACAAAATGGAATGGAAAATAAAAGTTTAAAAAAGCAGGAAAATAAACTCAAATATTTGCCAAGTTTTACAAAATTAATTATGTTTTGTCAACATCCGCGGTCGACATAAGCACTATAAAATGACAATACATCAGAAATAATATTTCTGATCAATTGTCAAAAGAGGCAGTGCGAATTACCCCCTATGACCAGTACATGATAAAAAAAAAAAAAAANAAAAAAAAAAAAAAAAAAAAAAAAAAAAAAAAAAAAAAAAAAACCTTCCCGATAAGTTTATTACAGAGACAGTGATTTTTTATATATTTTTTAAAAAAACTGACAAAACCCTATCATAAATCCACCAATAAGTGTCATTTTCTTAAATTTTGTGTATTGAGAGGAGTGCTTGTTTTGAGGCCCTTATCCAAAAGTCAATGAGATCTTTTTATTTTCAAAAGTTAAATTACTACAATAAAAAGTGCTACCAGGGAGAACACCAAACCCCTCATCCGTCAACCCCATTTCTCTATTAGCTATTATTACAAAATAAACTCCTATTTAACGGAACTCTCATCTCTCACATAACCTCCAATTAACTTTTTAACCTCTAATTAATTTCTACATTACATTAATATTGAGGTACCTATTGTGAAGGAAAACTTTATTAAAATTATGTTGCAGTGGAAAGAGAAGTTATTTTTCATAATGAAGAGTGATTTTGACAAACCATAATATGTCCCTGATTCCCTGATATTTTGAATATAAAGTGATAGATCCGGGCCTTCCATAAAATTTTTAGTTATCTTGATGCAAAAAGACAAATCAACAAACGAAATAAATTTTGTCGCGTTTGAATCTAGTTTTGTGAAAAAATCTATTAGAGCCTTTGTCAATCACTGCATTTCGTAATTACATCAATAACACAAAAATTATAATATTGGAGAGTTGTTTTATGTTATTTTACAGCTTCAATGAACTAGGTTCGTGAGGATGTCAACATCTCACAATCACAAGTATGGCATATTTTTCACAATGGAAGTTAGTAAAATAATATTTTTATTAGGTAGGTAGGTATCTAATATTTTGTCCATCTTCGTTCATAATTCGGTAGGTACTTATCTAATATTTTGGCTACCTTTTTTCATAATTCGGTAATCATCAAAGTGTTAAAACAAAAATAACAAAAACATTATAATAACAAAAACATTATAATACCTTTTTCAAAATTATTCTCTTTTCCTAAGTTTCTAATTTCGAATACAAAATTTAGTGCTCTGAATCAAATTTCATGTTAGGTAAAAAAGATTATTATGTTTCATTATAAAAGGGTTAAGGAAGTTGAATTAATAAAAAGAGAAAAGGGCTAATTCTCGTTTCATTTTTAGAGTAACATGAAATGCTATATACACCATACAGAAAGGCAAATATCAAGGGTCAATAAGTTTTTACACGCAAAGTTGCAATTGAAACATAAATAATAATGTTAACAAAACCACTGCCATAGGATCCTTTTGGGAAGCTCGGATGTCTTTCACAATAATTGACCCAAACCAAATTGGGCAATGAACATCGTCATAATCAACGGACCAAATCCCCGTTTATGAAAAACACAAGCTACATTTTATACCGGTTTACCAGACCAGAGGCATTATATTTTTTACCCAACTGAGTCTAGTTTTAACAAGACATATTTTCTTTTGATTGTCTGTTTGTGCCACGAGAACTCTCGATCGATTTACCCAACTACCAGGGTTTTAACATGATATATTTTCTTTTATAGATTTCAAAAATTATTTTTGTATCAAACTACAAATAAAATTCGAGTCACGAGCGCCTTCGTCTGGTGAACCAGATGATGTCGTAACAGACGAAAGCGCTCTTGACCTGTATTTTATTTGTAGTTTGATACGAAAATAATTTTTGAAATCTATATTTCACAATGACTACAAACATCCTAAATAATTTATCTAAATTATATTTTCATTAGATTGTCTGTTTGTACTACGACAACTCTCGATCGCCATATCCGATTTTCAATCAATTTGTTATGGACATTACTAATATTCATAGAAACAGCTTATTAGTGGACATTTAGGTGTCCAACATATTTTCATTTAAGTTAGTGAGGTCTACAGCTCATAGGACTGCTAGTGGTATGTGTAAAAATAGTTTTTCGGAGCTATCATTTCTTAAGCCACACTAGAGTTTTGAAAAAGTGACTTTGAAAAAGAGTTTTGAAAAAGAGATCTTCAAATTGATATTATATTGGTCTTGGCATCTGCTATGTCAAGTAATATGGCCAGTTTGACCAGGTTGATGTTTGGCAATTATGTTTGGCCATCTTTTTGAAGGGGTTATTGACGGGAAATGCTGATATATTTTTTCAAGTGGTCTTAAAGAACCTCTAATTACCTTATTTTTTGGTGTATATCTTTTTGGTGGAATATGCATCACCTCGCACTTGAATCAGCGAAGTATCAGGTTCGAATCCTAATCGAATCTAAATTTTAAGAAATAGTTTCTCGATTTTTTTTACTTCATCTAGTTGTGTCCTGGGGTAACGGTTCACTGTAAAGGTGCGATGCTCCCAAATCCATTACTTAATTCCAAATAATGAAGGAATAGAAAAACAACTTCTAAAAATTAATCCCATTCAGCTGAATGCTCCTAATATTTACCCAGTTTACGCTACTCAAATGTACCTATTAATCCGATTCACCTGAACGCTCCTATTATTTACCCCAGTTTACGCTACTCAAATGTACCTATTAATCCAATTCACTTGAATGCTCCTAATATTTACCCAGTTTACGCTACTCAAATGTACCTATTAATCCGATTCACCTGAACGCTCCTAATATTTACCCCAGTTTACGCTACTCAAATGTACCTATTAATCCAATTCACTTGAATGCTTCTAATATTTACCCCAGTTTACGCTACTCAAATGTACCTATTAATCCAATTCACTTGAATGCTTCTAATATTTACCCCAGTTTACGCTACTCAAATGTACCTATTAATCCAATTCACTTGAATGCTTCTAATATTTACCCCAGTTTACGCTACTCAAATGTACCTATTAATCCAATTCACTTGAATGCTTCTAATATTTACCCCAGTTTACGCTACTCAAATGTACCTATTAATCCAATTCACTTGAATGCTTCTAATATTTACCCCAGTTTACGCTACTCAAATGTACCTATTAATCCAATTCACTTGAATGCTTCTAATATTTACCCCAGTTTACGCTACTCAAATGTACCTATTAATCCAATTCACTTGAATGCTTCTAATATTTACCCCAGTTTACGCTACTCAAATGTACCTATTAATCCAATTCACTTGAATGCTTCTAATATTTACCCCAGTTTACGCTACTCAAATGTACCTATTAATCCAATTCACTTGAATGCTTCTAATATTTACCCCAGTTTACGCTACTCAAATGTACCTATTAATCCAATTCACTTGAATGCTTCTAATATTTACCCCAGTTTACGCTACTCAAATGTACCTATTAATCCAATTCACTTGAATGCTTCTAATATTTACCCCAGTTTACGCTACTCAAATGTACCTATTAATCCAATTCACTTGAATGCTTCTAATATTTACCCCAGTTTACGCTACTCAAATGTACCTATTAATCCAATTCACTTGAATGCTTCTAATATTTATCCCAGTTTACGCTACTCAAATGTACCTATTAATCCAATTCACCTGAATGCTCCTAATATTTACCCCAGTTTACGCCACTAAAATGTACTCATGAGGCTGATTTACTTTTTCCAAAGAAAATTGAATATAAATGTGGTAGGTAGATATTTATGTGACAATGTAGTGACTTTTGCAATATTTGATGGAAATGTGAATGAAATGAAACAAAAAATAATAATAAAGCAGGAGAGAATGGAGTCAACTCCCAAAGATATCACACAGTAAAAAAATGTTTCACACATTGCATACCCAGTAAAGGACTTACGTAATAGGCTTTCCTTACCACATTACATAAGACAAAGAAGTCAAGAACGTTGTGCTTGTTTAGTAATTAGATAGGGACTGGGGCTGCTCCAGAACTCAAACAGTCATAACTCAGTCAATGTAACAACATAGATACCTACACTAAACTTGTTGTTCATGTTATGAAGATGAAATCACTAAGATGGTTACCGTCTTCAAACCAGTTCATAAAAGCTCATCATTACCTTCTTCAATATTTCTCGCGGGAGACCTGTGATTTCTCTACGAACTACATCCTTCAAAATATCTGCTAAAATTATTGTTTGTCAACCTAAACGTTTCCCTTTAGGAATCCTGATTAAAAGAAATTACAGAATCGGGCCAGCGCGGTGAGTAAGGGATGAGTGCGAGAAATTAGTGTCGACCTGGGAACATTCTCCGGAGAAGATTCATAGAAACTCGTACTATGTAGGCCGGGGCTTCATCCCATTCGAACTGATAATTCTTGTCAGCTACTCTCAGACTGTCAGTATTGATTTTAGTATACGGAATCGACCTTAGGGATTCTTCTTCATTACACTACCAGTTGAATGGATATGTCCTGCCACGTGTATAAATTAAATGAAACCACTACGGGAGGTGGGGGATACAATGTAATATTGGCGTAATCTTGTCGATCTGCGTCATTCTAATTGATTTACTATAACGACTCACTGTAAAAATCCGATGCACTATATTCCTGTACATAATTCTGACTTTTCAAGAAAGGAAGAAATTCCCATCTTTCAAGAATAAAACATTTTTTTTAATAAAATACTGTATAATGACTATTAAATGTTTTGCGGCACAGAGCACACAGAAACTTATTTACCTACCGTCGAACACCATTATGCTACATATTTTTATGAGAGTACCTTAGGAACGTGAGGAGTAAAATTTCAATTTAAAGCTTGCTAGTTTGACATAGACGAGCTCTGTTGTTTCATATTTACTATTGAATGTAACTTGAACCCTACCAACTACACTTCAACTCAAAGGAATAGTTTTGTGTGGAATCGTATTGATATCAGATATCACGACAAAAGCTGAAGTTTGTGCGAAGCATTTGAATTATTTATATTCCATTTCAAGTGTGAAAAATAAAATTGATAGTTCGCCGTTTTTCTATTTCAAATACGTCTTAGAAAATGTCAAGTTGTCTTTGTTTTCGCTTTGGTTTGTTGGGATTTTGTCAGTAAATATCAGATGTTGGAATATTTGGTTTGAAACAAAGTATCTTTCAATTAATTGATCCAACAAAGTGAGGTCTATTTTTAAGACGGTTTTTCTTTAAACATCTGTTTTTACCACGAAAACTCTCAAACATATTATCCGAATTTCATGAAACTCGAAATGTGTATTTGTTGCGTTCAAAGTCTTAGTTTTTGAAGCCTTATGGCGTCCACCTGGGATCTTATGGCGGCCCCTTATTTGAGTGAGGTCTACAGAACTACAGTAGTAAGTCTTATTATTGATCGAACGAAGCTAGAAGATGTCCCAGCACAGACGAGGGAAAGCTCTTTTTAATTCAATTATTGTAATTTAGCAAATCAATTTTCTATTCTGTGGACATATTATATTAGAAGGTTCATAAAATTTTCTGAATTATTTTTGGGCCCAATTGGAGCCTCATAGTGGCCATTTAAGTGAATGAGACCTAGAGTTCACAGAACTAGTAGCTAATAACATTTTGAATAAAGTTTTATTGAATGTGGCAAAGTGTTTGGCAGTATTATTTCTTTGTTCTTTACGCATAAAGTTTTACTTAGCTTTTATTTTTCATCACGTTTACGCCTCATCGGCATGGTGACCTTTTAACCATCATGTCTCATCGTACCCACCTACCTGCAGCTAAATGAAATATTTGATCGTAACAACAGATGAAAAGATAACATCAGTTAGGGGATTAACCTTTCTACCCCCAGCATAAACAGGAGAAAACGTTTATTCTCTTATTATCAGCAAAAAGATGAGATAAGGGGTGAGTTTAACTAAAATATTGGGTGCGGGTACGAGTAATTAATGGGTATTAGAGAGATAGGTAATGGATAATAAATGCCTTGTGTTGTGCATGTGCTTATATGATATTTCCACCGCCTAGGGGTGAAAATTACAGGGCTGCATGAATTCAATATACATAGGTTCATAATTTATTATTGGAACGAAGTGGCGCAACTAGGATTTTCATTTGGGGGGAGGGGGTTTAAATTTACATTAACACGGAGACGATTACTTCGTTTATGTAAACTCAAAGGTAATTTCAGATCAGTGCAATAACTTGCAAAAGGTTTTCCGTTTTATTTATTCACCTGAAGTGGAAAGTACAGCATTTCAGTTAAATAATTAGGTACTTACTCATTGAATAGTCAAATAAATTGACTACTCAGTCGTTCAGTTTGAGTACAGCATTTCAGTTAAATAATTAGGTACTTACTCAGTGAATAGTCAAATAAATTGACTACTCAGTCGTTCAGTTTGAGTACAGCATTATAAAATACATGAAAGTGACTATTCGGTTGTATGGAATTGTTGAGTTTCAAACATCACGCATTACATTCACCAATGGATTTTCATATAAAAATACATTAAGTAGTAAGTAAAAATACATTTGTTCGACTGAAATATTTAATGGCGACCTTTAAGTAGAGATTATGATCCCGAACGTTCTTGACAATCTCAAAGTTTCGGGACTGGAACGATCACAATCCCGGGATTAGAAAAAATTGGGAACCTTCCAAAAATCAAGTAGAAGTAGGTATAGTTACTATAATAAGTAGATAAAATAAAAATAAAATCAAGTTTTTAACTTGAGAGATGTGCGTGGAGTCCTTTTGTGGAACCACCAGGAGTTTTCAAAATAGCATCACATATATTACACTTTGCATTTTTACCGTCTTTAGCCACTAAAAATGACTCCAAATGGATGAAGGATTTGAATTTTTTTGTGCGATATAAAAACGTTCATTTTAAAGTCAACACAAGTTGTTACGTTCAAAGAAGATGTTAGAATATATTAGAACATTAAAAATTAATTTTTTGAACTGAATCAAGTGAAATACCGACTCCTTTGTTTTTAGCAAAAGGGGTCATAAAAACAACTAATCGGTCATCAGTTCATTCTGTCTACTTAAAGAAGAAAAGGATTTTTAAAGGTCTTGCATTTTTTTATTGAATGGCAGATGGCAACACACGAGCTTCATGTAACGTTCAAGGTTGATGTATTCGGGCCTCATTTTCAAATTCAATAAAAAAAATGTTTTCTGTTTGTTTTTATTATATCACTGTCAATCCCGAAAATCCCGGGATTGGATGGCGAATCCCGGGATCAAAATTTCAGCCATTTTCGAGCGGGATCCCGGGATCCCGAAATCCTGGGATCGTAATCTCTACCTTTAAGGCTCAAAAAACTGTTTTTACATGTATTTTCCTTTTGACACACATTAAATATTAAAGGTGGACACTTTGTATAGGTCACAGTTGCTATTTACGAATTGAATGGTGCCTTTGAACAGGCTAATAGTAATCTTGTAATTAATCCATTATTCTTTTATTATGTTGAGGGTTATCGACAGATTTCTAGTCGCTCGCCTCATAAAAACATCTTTTATTTTAAGTAAAAATAAAATTTTAATTAAAATGTATATTTACAAACAATCGACGAAAATAATAGAAAGTCATAATAATGTCTATGGCAACATGCACCCCCCCCCCCCCCCNCCCCCCCCCCCCCCTATTAATGAAAACATTGACAACTCTAATTATTCAATCTGACAAGCTGTAGGTAGCAAACCTGCACATCTTTGTTCTCCCAGTTTGATCAGAAATACCTATATTATTAGGAAAAAGAACTCTCACCAAAAACTAATTGGACAAAGTTTCTCGTTTTCATCGGGAAGCTGTCAAAAAGTTTTCACTATCAAATACAGAGCCATTCATAAAACCTGATGGATTTCAAAAAATGAAATGACAGTTTTGATGAGAATTTTATTTTTCAAGCGATAAATAACATTTTTCTACGAATTTCCTCTTTAAATTATTTCCTCTACCTAAACCTTCTCTTTTGGAGAAAGCGGGGAGAGTAAGGAATGAGTCCGGGAAATGAGTCGACCTATAAGAGACGATTCATAGGAACTCGTGCGCTGATCAAATTCTTAAAATAACAAACACCATCTTGCATGAGAAAATTGTTAATCCTTTGTATCATGTGTAGTTTGGAAGCCCGCCAATAAATATAACGGTATTGATTTTTGTTCGAGCTGTAGGTAATCAAGCTTGGGTTTTCTTCCTCAAATCTGCAGTTCACAGGACTACAGATAATTCTTGGATGAAACTTTTCAAGCCATAACATGATCGAAATACGAGGGTCACTTTGAGCTTTTTGTCGAATAGCGTAATTTAAGCTGCGTCTAGATAATTGATTTCCCAATAGCGGCTCACTGTAAAACTGAAAACTAACGTAGTGACGTTATTCTGACTAATGAAAAAGTGGAATATTTTTCCCAGGTTCCATTAATGACCCTGTATAAAGTATTAATACTTCATCGCATTATTATACTTATCAAAAGTTTTCAAAATGAAAAGTCAACGGACCAAACTTTTGAACTTAATATTAGTGCCAAACGAAATTCTCTCGAATTTGTTCTTCTTACTTTCTGTTGTATCTACCTATACAGGGTGAGTCATTTGCAGTGGAATAGTAAAATATCCCGGATCTTGTATAAGGCTTTGATCGTAATAAACTTATCTCTGTCAAATCGCGCGAAACGCTCTGCTCAGAAATGTGTATATCAGTTTTGTTCACAGAACATTAAGGAATTATGGTGTGAGAGTTCAATATAGACTTAATGGTCTGAGAGAAGGCGCGGCAGCTTCAAATTCTTTGAATGTGAGCCGCTGAAGTTTATGGATTTTTGCAATTAAAATCTTGGAGTCACAACCACCTCTTGAATGGATTTAGCTCTATTTCTTAAAGGGGCGAATTTTCTGAACTGAATAATAATTTTTATTTATTTTTAATTCTTTCTTACATATACAAAGGTACTTTTCTTAAGCATTTTTATGCTTCTAAAGAAAGTCAATAACTTTTTGTATCACTGATGGGCCGTCATTCCAACAAAAAATGACAAGCTCGCCAGAGATACAATTACAATTTCTAGTTATATAACAAACAAGGAAAATAAACAAAGAAAATAAGCTAGGAAAATAGTCTCTTGCCAAATATAGCAGACCTTTGAGAAGCTGAGCTGTAATGTGTATTATTTATTGAATATTCAAATTCTCCATTAACTTCTCTTTATTATCTTTCATTCCCATTTTTTTCTAAAATTGGTCAATTTTTTACCTATTACATGAGCAATACTTCAATAAAATTAAAAAAAAAAAAAAAAGTCGGCATTAGGAAGAATATGGACCGAATGGCATGATAATTAGTATTGTAATAACTTTCAACGCTGAAATTACACCATCTCCCCCAACTAGATGATACAAATCGACCCACTAAAACTAACTTGTATTCCAATGACTAATGTCGATTAACGTTTAAAGGGTATGCCCAATTGCTGTATTTTTAAATTGTAATATTATTTAGGACAATTTCATTTGGTAATTTGGTGGAAAAATGTAATTTGTAAGGACCCATTTCTATGTGTTTCATTATTATCCCACCTACCCTCCCACAGTATCAAAATTTAGAATACTCAATCCTCCATCGCGTTAACAGTGGTGAACTCAACAAGTTTAGGAAAGAGGAAATATATTTTTGACCCCAATATGAATTCATCTGAGCAAGATTTTTTATTTTCCCTCACCCCCCTTACCGCCCATAACACTTCATTCCTTTCCACACAAATTTTAAAAAGCTTTCTACCTACTTCCCCCTCTCTATCGACTTTTCTTTTATAATAGGGTAAGAACGCCATTTGTAAACGTCAGATTAACTATGTCTAACTTTCAACAACTTATGTTTCGTCTAGCGAGGAGTAACGTATATTGTTCTAACTAATCTTCTGTGAGGTTGTCAACATGAACTATTACAGTTATGACGTCATAGCTTCTGAAGAATGGGGGTGAACTTTTCTCCCTCGAACTATCGCGGGGCATGATACCTATATTATTTTTGCGTACACATTCTTCAAGTTGTGTTCTTTATGCCATTAGCTGTAAAACTAATTACTCCCTGAATCATTTCAGCATTAAGAACCAAGCATATGCAACTTACAGTTCACATATTCTAAAACAGTATTTCTCAAGTTTTTCCTCTCAGTTTATGACGAACATAAATTTAGCCATAGCTCCATTTCGAATTTGTTCGTATTAAAATTACATGGGACGCTATTTTTGTTTTTCTTAGCGTTAAGGAGCTGGCTGCCAAATTAAATTCCTACCCATTGAATTCTTCTTATCCAGCACATCTTTTTTGTGGGTTAAGCAGATCCCACCAAACGACATAGACAGTTGACCCAAAATGACCTTCTACACCCTGATAATCGTCCACTCTTCCTCCTGCTCACTAACAAATGTCGAAACAATAATTAAAATAAAAAAATATCAGAGTGGAAACGGTTCGCAAATTCGAAAAAGAGACTAATTCCTCATTTCTCTTGTTTTTCAAGTAGGTAGGTATATTTAACTTTCAAATATTATTCCACTTCCATAAAAAAATATTTTATCACCCTCGATTGCCTGTAAAATTTTAAGAGTCCCCAATTTTGTTACAGCCTTTAACATTGAAATCTAAAGAAAATTGATTCGAAAAAAATGAAACTGCTGGTGCCAGAGTGTGTAACAGAATGACCAGAACACTCTCCATTACCCTTTGAACGGCTTGGAATTTTCAATTCTCAAAATCTCTAGGGACATATATGATTATGGCGAGATCCAGGTTCGAGCCACTGGAAGTGAATTTTCTTTTCTTGTCAATTTCAAATTTAAATGGAATGGTTCATTTTCATAGTTCTTTTCTTTTTAACATCCCACTGCATTGGTTGTATTCCAGCTATGGTAAAGTTGTAAAGTTTTCAATATTTGAAAGAAAGAAAAAAAAAAAAAGATGATATTTTGGTCGGCAGGAATAATATAGCCACGGGAAAGGACGCATATGAAGTTACAGCATCAGCTAAACTACTCTTTAAGCATACACCCGGAACCATTCCTCCTCAAAGCTAAGAAAAACAAAATTTTCCCAATAGAAAATACAATACGAAGTCTTATAAATATGTTTGGACCTATCGGGAAAATTTTTGGCGCCAGTTGGGTTTGAAGTTCAAAAATTAGAAATTCTTTTTTGTCTCGCCCTATATTTTTTCATTTTCTGTATCACACCCACCTGAGATCGAAGTTTTACCATTTTATTACAAAGTTCAATGGAAATCCCAGGGAAATTTTTTTTTACTTTATTATTTTTATTAAAAATATTTTGTTTGTTTTTATTAAGAAGGTTTGTATTTCATTAAAAGGTTAGGGTGGAAAATTTTAAGAAATTGTTCATGTACTTCATTTTTTGTTATACGAAATCGAAATCTACACCAGTATCACAAAGAAACCTTTATCTGTAATACCAAAAATATGGCGTGAACGAACATTACACGGCATACGATTTTGCAGGCATTATTTACGCTGCAAAAAGAAAGCCTGAAATTTCCAATTTCCTAAAACACGTTTTTAGGTCCTCAGAACCCTATTCTCAAGTTTCAGCCATTGATCATTTTAATGTCTTGCGCAAGGGCGTAGCCAGCATCTGGCCTAGGGGGGGGGCAGCTGAGATTTAATCAGGGGTAACTGATGATTCGGCTATTGGGGAGGGGCGACCCCAGGGCCTGTGATAAATATCGATAAAGGAAAGTGCCAAACCGGCGAAATTCAACTAGCAGGAGGAGTTTTACAATGGAAAAATATACGGAAAGCCGAAAT
>CM022874.1:29736153-29762569 GCA_012654025.1 Pachypsylla venusta
TACCGGTACGGAGAAACAGTGATGAAAATGTGATAATATTTAGTGGGCGCGCCGTTTGCGCCCTTTACCCCCGTGGCTGGCGCCCCAGTTGGAATATTAAAAAAGCCTTTCTTCTTGCACATCTGGAACTTAAAGCGAACCTACATACCAAATTTCAGCCCCCGGAAATGTATCGTTACGGAGAAACAGTGATGAAAAGTTGACCATCATATGTAAACGCACCCCTTTTTCCCCCGCGGCGGGCGCCCCAATTGGAATATTTAAAAATCCTTTCTTAGTGCGCATCTAAGACCTAAGTGCAACCTACATGCCAAATTTCAGCCTCCTAGGACTTACCAGTGCGGAGAAATCGCGATGAGTGTTAAGTCAGTGTCTTTCTCTTTTATATATATAGATTCCTCGGTCTTTTGTGGATGAATTCGGAAGCTTGCGATTTTTTTTTTAAAAAATATTTATGCATACCCTTTACTCACATGGTTAGGATTAGAAAAAATCAAATCAGAAGATAAACCAACGATCATACCACGTTGAATACACCTGTTCCCGTCAGATCACTGAAGTTAAGCAACGTCGGGCGTGGTCAGTGCTTGGATGGATGACCGCTTGGGAACACCACGTATCGTTGGCTCTTTTCTGCGGCCCAACTCAGGCTGGGTGAGGTCAATGTGGGTAGCTGGTTTGCAAGTTTACAGCGAATGAAGGTTAAAACCCAGTCTTGAATGACCAATAGATGTTAAAGAGACGTTCAGCCAAATTAAAAAATGACCCGAAATAGTGAAAATATGGCCCAAAAGCAATAGGAAATGATATATTTGATCTTTATTTTGGGTTCTGGGTTCCCGTTTTTTGGGCCAAAAAAAGTCAAAATTTGCTGCACGAATACAATACTTTATCTTCTAGAGGAAGAGAAAGTAAAAAAAAAAAAAGTAGAAGATATTAGGTACGCTATCTAAAGGCAATTTTTACTTGTTTTTTGACAAAAGAAAAATGATCCTTCAAATAGTTTTCCAAACAAATATTTACGTCAGTGATTACACATTTTTCCTTCTCTTTCTGTGTTAGGATGTCATCTAGAAAAAAGCTTCAATTTCCTATTTTTGATTAGAATGTCACTGATGAAAACAACATTAATCACAATATTGTTTATGAAAGAAGTAAAAGAAAAAAATCTTGAAAATTTTCTTTTATGTTTAAAATGAATAATATGATTTATGGTATGGACTAGAGCTTGTGGAAGAAACTTTAGATATCTGACACTTTTAATTTCCAATCCTTCAAACTGTTGGTGCTATTATGCCATTAAATACTAAAAGAGCCATGGAAGAGAAAGATCTTGACTGGCGAAGCAATTCAATCTTATATATGAGCTAAATGTACACCTGTCACAAATTACAAATCTGCAGACATATATTGCTCATGTAAGGATTATCTGTAAGAGAAAGCTTAAAAAATACAAGTCAGCATGCTAGTGAGCTTTCGGGGAAAGTTGGTACAACTGTGAGGAATTGCAAACCTGATGCAGGTGCTTTCTGGTATGGAAAGCTGTACGAGTATTTTGAAACAAGTTTTGTATGAAACTTTCATCTCACGTTTTACTTTCCTTTTTATTTTGATTTCTTTCATCAAATTAAGACGGTTTTTATTTCAGAAAGTTCTTTTTAACTTTAATACATCATCTTAGCCTTCCACCATTTCTCTTTTCATGCGTTACTTTCTTCCTTTTCTCTCCTTCCACAGCCAACCTTATTTAGTTTTATAGCATAACGTTCTGTATTTTTTTTTTTTTTTTTNTTTTTTTTTTTTTTTTTTTTTTTTTTTTTTTTTTTTTTTTTTCATCACATTTTTACATTTATTTTCGTTATTTTTGTTCATATTTTTCTAGAGTTCAGAAATCACAACAGACTTTGTCCAGGTATTAATCCGCATCACCAAATCAACATGCAACAAAATTACTCAGAAGTTTTTTACAAAAGTTGAAGATATTGTAAAGCAACAGGTTATCGAATTTTAACAGTAAAATCTTTAATTCTATACAATAACAAACTAGAGAAAGCTCCTGAATTAGATTTTTGATATGCAATAAACAATGTTTACCAGCTCTATCCCATAGTGAGATGACAATACATATTTATACAGGTTTTCCAGGTTGACAATACCTACTTAAGGGCCTGATCGACTCAATTAGCACAGTTGATTTAGCATGGGGGTTTCGTGCCCGGCCGGAGGTTCAAGCCCATAGTAATGACAGATTTTTCTTAGATTAAAATTGATTAATGCTATCATTGTGACAATGTGTCTTACGTTAAAACAAACATAATTTGTACTTAAGGGGTTAATTCGAGATACTAATAAAAATGTTTCTATCAACATTTTAACAAAAATTCTGTTTTTGAACTATACGTATTTTCCATATTTTATTTAGACGTGTACGACTTACTTTGAAGATGCCTATCCCTGGAACAATTTGAAAATTTTAGACAAATTTTCTGTCATAACTGGAAAAATATTGGAGTTTCTAACGTATTCATATTCTCCGTAATTTTTGGAAACTATCAAAACAACAATTTCCCATATGAATAGTGTTCCTACGGGATATCACTTTCCTCAATGCATAAATTTCATAAAAATGATATCAGATGTTTCTTTTATATTTATTAATGTTTTAAAAAAATGCCCTGTGTTCACAGACAATTACAATTGATTTCGATGTAAATTCAAAAAAGAGCCATACAGTCCAATTATATTAGCATACACATTCATCCGAGTAACTTTATTAGATCAGATTTTAACTTTGAAATAAATTAAAACAGAACACCTACCAGAAACACCATTTATAATTAGTAATGAAGAAACTAGTTTCGAATCATTCGATTCATCATCAGTCTAGTCGAGTCGAAGGATGGAAGTTGACAACTTGATGATGGAAGAGTGAACTTCCATCTTTCGACACAACAAGACTGATGATGAATCAAAACTAGTTTCTTCATAAATAATTATGAATAGTGTTTTTATTAAGTGTTTTGTTTTAATTTATTTAGGTATATTAATTCGGAATATCTCCCAAATTAATTGGGTAAACTTTCGCTGATTGGTTGTCGTTTTCAAGTAACCAATTTATAAACCACTCGTATGCATACATCTGATTAGGTTGAATCCGAACTAATTCTTTTAACCCTTGTTGTAACACAGGGAAGACTTGTTCTTGTAAATAAATTTTATCGGATGGATATGGAAGGTTAATTTGTGATTGATTTGTATTCCTATTCATTGGTGTTTTTGTAATGTTGGAAGTGTAAGATTTGTTAACTTCCAAGGGTGGGTTACCTTTGTTGGTACATTTGGCATTGTACATGATATCAGAGGCGCAAAACTGGTTGTTGGAAAGTGCAGTGTCGTGGAATGAGTGTTGGTAAGATGTCTCAATTGGTATATCTTTGAAAAAGAATCTTGTGTCGTGAATGGCTTCAATTTGATTTGAACTTCCATAAAAGCCATTGCTTACATTGTCTTTGCCATAGATGGCTCTTAAACTTAAAGGATAAACACGTCGAGCTTCATTTGAATCTTCGGGGCCCATCAAATGCTGCCATTTTCTAATTGCTTTTTCTTTTGCCAACACCATCACGTGGCTATAATTTGATGCCATGAGGCATATCAATCGAGGAAATTCAATTTTGTCGGATGATTTTGGCATAAAGAATTCCGCTGCTTTTTCGGGGCTAAATTTTAAAATTTGACTTTGAATGATGGTAAATTTGTTGTCTTTTATATATTTTTCAATTTTGTTTCTATGTTTCATGACATCTGGTTTAATGATTGCCAAAGTATATTCAAACTGATTCAAGTTTTGTACTTTGGTAAGGGGTAACTCCGCCTCCTCCTTATCAATATTCTGCGAGCCGCCTTTTTCCTCCTCCAGGAAACTCATTTGATCCTCTAATAATTCTGTTTGCAGATGTAACATTTTAAGAAGCTCGGTTGAATAAATTAAATTGTCAAAATGGAAATTGTTAAAACAAATTTTCAAAATGGCCAACTTTTAGGTTATATTCATAGGGTAAGAAGGCAGATAAAATACGATCTCTTTACTTGACTAAAATGGCGAGGTACACACCAGAACAACACAATCAATATCGGCCGATATTTTTCGTAATCAGCCAGCATACGGAAGAGACGTTACATAGGCTAAACTCACGTAAAAACTTTCAAGCTCAAATTAAGATAAAATGTTCAATGAAGAATTTAAAGAGTGGGAGTCAAGTGCGTTTAATGAGTCATCACAATAATTGGCATACAGGAGTTTTTTGGATGGTCATTTCAATTTGTGCTTTATAAAAAAATAAATGACTGCATTTTTAAGGGTTTGGCACTTTTTTTCTTATATTATTTTATGAAATGTTAGAAATGTACCTAAATAATTAAAATAATTAATTATTTAGATCATTATTATGTTTATATTAATATGTAATTAAATAAATAGCCACAAACTAAATAAATAGCCAAAAAAAGACGAGAAATTCCAGAAATTTCGACCAAAAAATTTACGACGGACCGCGGTCCGCGTCTTCGGCTTTCCGAATGCCTCAGGCAATTGAAATGCAATGTATGTCGGCAATTTTTTGTGAGCACAAAGTAAAACATATTTTGAACAGCCAATAATTACCAAGTTATTGCGTTTTTGCCGACAGGGTGAGAAAAATTCCTTATAGAGGACCACTCACGGGTTAATTGCTCTTGGTCTCCAAAGAGACATACATTTAGACGTGATCAGCTCGATATATCTTCAACTTGACAAAGATGATCATCCATGATGTCCTCTGCTGATACGACTTTGTTGGTATGGAACCCTGAAAATCTATTCAATAAAACACAAGGAATATGAAGTAACTTATCTCAAGAAATATTAATAAATTTTGTTGTTTCCTGTGACAAACAAATTCAATTGATTAATTATATTCCACCGCACCGCGCCGCGCGTGTCCTCTAAAGTTGAGACATATCCCTGTCTGACAGGATGCGGTATCCCCATCATTAGTATTCCTGCTCCTTGCTGAAAATCCTTTGCTTTTACCTTAAAAGTTTCATTTATTTAAATATTTGCTGTGACATCTTTCTCAGACGTACCTATACTTTTTTAAAAAATGAGAAGTTGTGTTTTTGTCGTTTTTCACCCATTTTTGGATGTTCCATAAAAATAATTTTATTCCGAATAACAAAAAAAAAACCTGTTTCTAATGAGCATCATACGATGCCATCCATTGTTTAGAGTACTGCACACTGCACTCTATAGCAGTGAAATTTGGATCTTGTTAGGGAAGGAATGAGAAAGGATTGTTATCACTCGATACCTATATACATAAAATATTTTAAACTTATAGAAGGTGTCAGGGGGACATGTGACCTTTCTGTTCGGGATTAAATGTAGAGTGTTCCACTTTACGAGTTGTAAGTTGTTATCTCTGTGACGATTCGTTGTTATGCGAAATAAAGACGAACCAAAAGATAAACTTTCACATTTACAGAGGAGCTGTTGGATACCTATATTTAGAAGAGCAAATAGAAATTCAAAACAACTTGCCCGACCCGTTTTTTTGTATTTACCAGAAATACCAGATAAGTACCTATATAGTTACGATTTGAAAATATTAAAAGGTTCGATCCCCTTTCACATACATTGTACGTTCGATACATTGTACGAATTATTGTATGCAACATTAAAACTTTTTTAAGTCATCGAAGACAACCCAATGCTTATTTCAAACATTTGGTAATCTTAATTTAGTGTATTGTAAGAATATTTGAGTAATTTAGTGTATTGTAAGTATAATTCGGTAAATTATGTGTTTTGTAAGAATATTTCGATAATTTAGTGTATTGTAAGAATATTTCGGCAATTTAGTGTATTGTAAGAATGTTTCGATAATTTAGTGTATTGTAAGAATAATTTGTTAATTGAGTTTATTGTAAGTATATCTCGTTAATTCAGTGTATTTTAAGATAAATCGGTAAATTGAGTTTTATTTTATTACTTGTCATTGGTCTGTCTGTCTATCTTTGTTTTTGATCCAATATGGTCTGCCAGTGGACTATATGCTAAACGATTTAGTTGCTCAACACAATTCTGACTAACTGATATTTGTGCCATCACGTACGAAAGTGTTGTGGTCAAACAAATCTTTGGCATAGCGCCAAATCTTGAATTTGCTTTCAGAATTCCTTTCTTTATAGCCAATAATGTTGTGCCTCCAAGTACTATTGCTGATGGAACAAATCTTAAATATGCAATCCGATTACATTCATCCAGAACTGCCTGCTCTTCAAAAGTTGGTTTATATGTCCAAATATTAAAGGGTTCTTTAGCATCTGACATTTTGTTTTCCTATGCCTGAAAAAATATTTTAGCTACAATTGAAATCCAATTCTATTTGTAAACTGATATTTGTCCTGTCCTATGCCCTATGTCTGGAAAAATATTTTAGCTACAATTGAAATCCAAGTCTATTTATAAACTGATATTTGTCCTGTCCTATGCCCTATGTCTGGAAAAATATTTTAGCTACAATTGAAATCCAATTCTATTTGTAAACTGATATTTGTCCTGTCCTATGCCCTATGTCTGGAAAAATATTTTACTTACAATTGAAATCCAAGTCTATTTGTAAACTGATATTTGTCCTGTCCTATGCCCTATGCCTGGAAAAATATTTTACTTACAATTGAAATCCAATTCTATTTGTAAACTGATATTTGTCCTGTCCTATGCCCTATGCCTAGAAAAATATTTTACTTACAATTGAAATCCAAATCTATTTGTAAACTGATATTTGTCCTGTCCTATGCCCTATACTATGTTCGTACAACTTGTCAAATGGTATTGAGAATGAACAATCAATGTGGTTTAGATAATTTGTAAGTTTTCAGCGAATGGAGAGTAAAATACCCGTCCCAAATGACGAAAAGATCTTTTGTGTCCAAATAATAATAATAATATTATAGGGCTTGTCGTTCTTAAAAATATACAAAGGGTTAGGTCATATAAGTGTGGTTTGAAACCACTATTATATACATATAATACAGGTTTCAAACAATATTCGGATATTTTGGTTAAATTGGAATAGGTACCAACGACCAGTGCTGGATTTACCATTAGCCAATTTTTTTTTCGTGAATTACAGAAATTAAAATAATTCATATTTATATACCTAATCCTATTAGGTTCATACAAACATTTCAACATATTTTATGTCTAATATGTTTATGTAGGTATCTAGTATGTTTCACCCCTTATTATATAATTTTTCAAAATAGGATTCGAGTCCCAAAGCACAAATCTCGAATTCCATCCATTGGTTCGAGTGTGAATGTGGCAAGAGACTTGAAATTTCATACATATGTCAATTTTATGCCTGGAATGAACCACGAAGCTTTTGGTTGAATTCATAATTACGGTTGGCAGTTAGGTCGACAGTCATGTGAACAAAAGTTCACATGATTTTTTTGTTAATCCCGCCTAAAGAGAATTCGGTAAGAGCAGGAGCTTGAAATTTGTTCCCAATTCAAAAAGACATTGATTGATTGCAAAAAGACACCTTTGGTTGAAATTGAATATACCGTCTGTGGCGGTTTTCGGTCACTTTTTTGCGGTTCCTGTCTAAAAGGAGAACTGTAAATACTAGTGCTTAAAATTGGGTGCCTAATTATATCAATTGTACGCAAAGAATGCAAAATGATGCTCTTGGTTGAAAACGAATCTTTTCTTGGTGTTTTTTTTTTCTTTCTTTTTGTTTTTCCACCGTTTTTACGATTCTGGGATAACAAGAAAACATTAAGAGCAAGACCATAAAATGTAGTACCTATATGTAAAGTTTATATGTGTGGAATGCTCAAAAAACTTTTGGTGGAAATTGAATTTATCATTTCCATTTTTTGTCGCTACTCAGCGGTTTTCGCGCATAAGAGCTAAAGGTTGAAATTTGGAGCCTAATCGTATCAATTTTCTGCATCCGATTTTTAGCCGTGTTTGTCCTTTTGGTTGTCTTAACAAACGTCCAATTAGTAATTAAAGTCGAATTTTTACACATCATTCACAAATGCGGCAGATGCATATAAGTACAATGACAAGTCGAAATTAGATAGAACTGAGCCAACTATGGCTCAGTTTCATCCTCTAGTATCTTATCCTGCCTCCGTTAACATAGGCTGTTGTTTGATGTTACAACAATGTTTTTACTTTTTCCTTCTATGGGAGATAAAGTATTGTAATTGTGTAAAAAATTTGGATATTTTTTCTTTAGGAATATCCTTCCTCTCTAGCCACACCAAATTCTCAGAGTTTTTGAAAAATTTTAAAAGCTTTTTATCTTTGGATGTATTTCTGTTGCATTGGGCTTCCTGGAGACACCTAAGCAACGAAGTTAATGACGAAAAACCACGAGGTATACTTAGGACACGGCCACATTTTTCTCACGTCTGACATTTTACATTGACTATGATTAAAATAGCAATCATCCCATTCATGAATTTCACATTGCCTGAACATCGTACATTAGTAATTTCTAAGGGAAAAGTTTTACTTTTCGAAGTTGTGTGGTGATGACTTTGGAAAAGATACTTTGTTAAAACTTACCCTTTTCAATAGGAATTAAAGAAAAATCCAGCCCTTTAAGATTGTTCATACATTGTTAAAGATTTGGATAGCCAACTGATCAATAATTGAATTTTAATAAAATCACTTCATGCGGCTCTTTTGTGTGTGGGGTTTATTCTGTTACTTTTGTGTGTGAATATTTTATTACACTATTTCTCATTTAAATTTTTGATTGTACGAGTATTGGGGAGTTTAATTTTGGTTTGGCCAACAACTTTAACATTTTGAATACATCACACTGTAAATTCCCGCTTACTAAAGTTGGCTACGTTCTGCGTTTTGTTTACTCGGATGAGGGTCCGCGGTAAAACAAAACATTTTATTGTACATCTCTTTGCGTGTATTAGACGCTTCTCTATTTACATCTCCTGAGCACGATATTATTTTGTACATTTTGCATTTTTCTCACACTTTTCAGACACAAAAATATAAAAATAATGGAAAAAGTAAATTTTTTGGTATGGTTAGGGTGTGACGATGATTTCAAGTATATATTATCCTTTTAACATGGCGGCTAAGGAGATGGCGGAGGGAAGAGGAAATAAAGTATTTATTTTTCTTTCCAACTCAAGTATCTTTTAATAAAACCAAGAGGGATTTGAAATTTCAGACTCGGTAAAGTACAATATTTACGCAGCAATCATCTTACTGCACGTCCTGTACATCATCAGTGGTGACAAAAAAGGAAGGGGTATGGTAGTTGAGGAATACGCTGTAGGTAGAAAATTGTTACCAGATTATACGATACAAAATGGTCTTCGTGATTTTACTCGTATGAGTTAAGCACTGTTTAATGTACACAATAGAGAGTGATGTACTTACATAAGAGTATTATGACTGTATGATCGATATTGTTATCCCCACATGCACGCCTACCACAAACAATGCTAAACCATATTATAATAATAATTAATATTAACTTAAGCTCACATATTGCATTAGCACACATGTTTGCATAAGTAGGTTATGCAATCAATCTCCTTATTCGTTCAAATACTCTGCTAGCATCTTATCGTATGAATTCTTTTCGAAATTGACCATTTGTGTCAAAGGCAAAGTTTGAAAATATCAAGAGCCTGTCCTTTTTTAAAGAATCTCTCCTTTTATTCTCCTAAAATTTTGCTTGAATATCAATCAGCAAATATCTCAATTTTCATTATTTAATCTAAAATTTAGTGTTGTACGTAATCATACTCGTGGAAGTTGGTGAAAACTGAAACTCCTTTTCTGATTATCACAGATTTCAACATTACACACTTTGAGTTTTCACTTTTTAGTTTGGGGGAGGGTAAAAGTACTCATTTTTTTTCGATTTTTTCCTTTGTTTGTACGTCAAATTACACTTCTCTACGCGTTTCTGGGACCACTTATAATACTGATGAGTGAGCAGTTAAATTAGGACTTTTTGTATATCTGAATCCTTTGATAGTAAGGATTTCCTATTTAAATTTAAATGTTCGTCATATGAAAGGTTTGAAAGAACAGATTGAGAGAATTGTAAAAGTCGAAAAAAAGTACAAATTACATTCAGAGAGGAAATTAACCTGTGAGTAGTCCCCTTCCGCCGCAGATCCGCAGAACACGAACGGTGAGATTTTTTCTCACCCTGGTTTTGCTGTGTGGTCTAAAAAAATAACTGATTTTTTTTCAAAGAATTTGTTCAAAATCTTCTTTGATCTATATGTGAAGCGATTTCAGCAAGTTTATTTTGCAATAGTACCCAGTTCGATCCCTTATTTTGGCACTTTTTTTTCTTCTTATATTATTTTATGAAATGTTAGAAATATACCTAAATAATTAATTATTTAGCTCGATATTATGTTTACATTAATATGTAATTAAATAAAATAGCCACAAAAAAAAGAGGAAAAATTTCAGAAATTTCAACGAAAAAATTACGACGCGACTGATCGCGTCGTAATTTTTTGCGTCCGCGTCTTCGGTTTTCCGAATGCCTCAGGCAACTGAAATGCAACGTAGTAAAACATATTTTGAACAGCTTCTGAGAGACCCGACAAGTTGGAGCCAATAATTACCATGTTATTGCGTTTTTGCCGACAGGGTGAGAAAAATTCCCTATAAAGGACCACTCACGGGTTAAAGAGGGACGACACGAAGATAAAATTTTACAAAAGGCAAAAAGAAACGAAAAAAACTATCTATAAAATATAAAAGTTCATTTCAACTTTTATTAGCTGACATTCAAAATTAGAAGAACGTCAAATCCATCTTCGTTAGGAAGTGGAAATGATGTTTGGTGATCCAAATATCATGATGAAAGAGAAATTCGGGAAAAAATAACTCCGATTTTTCATTTTATGATATAGCAGATAAACCTGGATTAATGAAAATTGGTAGTATCAAATCAGAAATCTGCAAGGAAAATTCAAAACAATTGAATTTTCCTAGCGTCATTCATTTGTTGAAGGAGGCCGTATCTTTCATTATGCGTCCCTATCAGTTGTATCAGCTTACGACGTTTTAGCGCGTCTACAAATTCAGATATCTTGTTGTTTCTTCGTAAATCTTGACTTACTTGAGTGTTTTTAAATATGTCATTCGACTGGGAAGGAATCAGTATAGAGCAGTAAATATTTTTTTTTACAAAAAATCATATACGAGTATAAGATATCGCCCACCCCAAAAAAATCAGTTAATTCTATCAACATCATAAGTAGAGCCATTATAAGAAACAGGTTTCGTTTTTTAGTGGTTATCACAGTGGAATTACATCCATGAGGCCCGATCTTCGAATATTTCGCTTTTGTTTTTGGATGTTTAACGGAGTGTACTCAGCCTCACGGGAACTTTGAGTGGCCAAGGTAAAGGTGACACTAACTGGCAGCGTCTTAAGGTAAAATCAGTAAGTATACATTATAGATATTTGAAGTATGTATATGAGAATTGAGAAATTATATCTACACACATTTCATTGTTAATAATGTTCATACCAACAGTTATCGCAAAACAAGAAGTCAAACAAACGTAAATTAAAGACAGAATCGTTAAAAAACTTGGAAACTAGTTCGTTCGATCAACAAAGATAGAACACTCTCCACTAGTCAATTATTGCCTTCAAGAGGCTGAAAAAGTAGCAAACGTGACTGGAAAATGAACTCGGTGAAGCTAATCCCACGGAGACAACTAGAGGAGGAATTCCAAATGAACAATAAAAGACAGATTTTGATATCGGAAGGTTTTCTTTCAAATGAGATTAGCATCTTGCATAAGATTAAACTTAGTATAATAATGGCAGACAGACAGAGACAACACAATGGTAAAATTTTATGATCAAAAAGAAGATCCTTTCTTGCCTATTATAATCTCGGGATTTTATGTGAGAGGAAAATTTTATGTTTGGAATTTTATTCTAGATCTTGTGCTTGAGCTCATCTTAAGAAAACTGCCAGCCTGATGTTAATTAATTAAAACGAGGGATTAGGTTTAAACATTATTCATTTATGCACACCTATACCTTACCTATAAATGTCTGTATGGATGATTGTTTCAGAAAATACAAGGAAGATGCCTTGTGTCGTTTGTTCGGGATCAATATAAGAAAAAATGCTCCTTTGGAATGAATCCATACGAAATAAATATAAACTATCAATATGAGATGAAGTAATGAGTTATCTTTTTTCAACGACAACCCTAAAAAATCCAAATAGAGTGGATAATTACTATGGACACACAAGCGAGGCGACATCTTATGTATTTTGATTTCCTTTCCTCGTAAATGTGAAAATATTTTAAATAACGTACCTTTGGAATCTACGATGAAATAAAAACTTTTTTAGGTTAGAGTGACGTTCCTTTAATATCTGTTGGTTATTCAGGACGGGGTTTTACCCTCCATTTCCTGGAAACTTACAAATCAGCTACCACCTCACCCAGTCTGGGTTGGGTCGGTAATATTAGTAAAACGGAACTACAATAATCTAAAGAAAAAACTTTGAGAATGTCTATGTTGTAGATGTACGATTATTAGCTTCCGAAATAACATAAAATTTAAGCCACAGTTTTTTTACCCGTGAAATATATGAGAATTTCAGGGCCGTCATGGGCTGTACAATTAATCGCAGTAGTCAGCAAGTGACCCCCGGTGTTTCACCATTACAAATGTTTTTGCTATACCGGAAAGGCACCTACAGTTGAAAAAAAAAATGTTCCATGACTGAACGATTTTTTTTAAAAAAAAGTTTTTGGCCGTCTCGTAAAGTTGTTTCACTACACAGTGACAGAATCACATTTCCAACTCATCCTGTAAAATATTATCTTCAGTCATTGGAACGCAATGTTCCATGGACTCTCTGCCACTTCCTGTACCTGAACACATTTGAGTGTATAATGTAACATGTAACACATAAATAAAACATGGATGAATGGCAATATACGAAAAACGAGGAAAATTGATAACAAAAGTTTTGGCAGTAAGCCATGTCCCACTTTATCGTAGATTTTTTTCTCCCACTTTTTATTTTGAAAGAGTTTCATAAAAATCTTCTTTTTTCAGCTTGCCTGGAGTAATATTGTATGCTAACCATACATTTTTTGGAGATATCATTAGAAATACGATAAAGGAAATTAAGAATTATTAGCCGCTTTTTAAACACCAATTTAATGTTTAAGGATCGATGTCTGATACAACTTAAAGAAATCTCTTTGTAACCAAATATTTCTTTTATCCTAATTTGGAATTAGGAGAAATTATTCTGCTAGGAATATACTAGCTGATGCCCGCAGCTTTATTTTCTTGAGGAACTTATATTTTTACTGAAGAATTTCGGGGGTTCCATTCCTGAATATTTTTTGATATCTCCCAATGTCTGAGCTGTGTAATTGAATCTCTAGAAAGAACTGGCAATAGCTCCTGTGTATGGTCCTCATTACCTATCTACATACTGTAAGGCCCGATTCACACTATAATGCAAGTCTCGGTTCGGTCCCGGTCTCGATCTGGTAATCACAATATAATGCCAGTCTTGATCTTGATCATGTTCACATCTCAGTTTACGATTCAGTTCAGTCTTCACTATTGACGGACGAGAGACGAGACGAGACAAGACAGGCCCTGTCTTGTCTCGTCTCGAAACCAAAAAGTCTCGTCTCGTAAAAAAACGAGAAATTTCTCGTCTCGTGAAAAATAGGTATTAGGTACCTATACTTTGATATTGTTGGGTGTAACAGATAGACCTTTTCCTGGAGATTCTAACAATATCATCATCAATTTCTAAAGGCAATGCCTTGTTNCTTTGATATTGTTGGGTGTATCAGATAGACCTTTTCCTGGAGATTCTAACAATATATTCTTTGTATATTATAGCATATATTATATTAGCAATATATGTATTATTGTAGATACATGATAGTTATGTATATACAGGGTGTCCATAAAGTCTCACCCCACCTCCCGTATCTCGAAAATAGCTGAAAATATAAGAAAACGCATAAAGACGTATCCCTTAGATTTTGGGGGGATTAATTTTAGACTAAAAATTTTATTGGCGTCGTCCAGCCGTTTAGGCTGGGCACCGGCTGGATTCAAAATCTATATATCTTGATATATATCAAAAGGTATATATCAAGTGACAACGTCTCGTTAAAGGTCTCGTTATTACGAGTTCATTAAAGAAAACGATAGCTCTCTACGATTCACCGTTCACGAATTACAGGGTTGAACATATGAAAATTGATCCTTTGCGGCCACACCTAAATGGTAGGTAAAAATGCATTGAAATCATTTTTTATGGTCCCAAATAAGTAATTTCGTAAAAAATAATGTTCCAACAAGATGGTTGTCCCGCCCACTTCGACCGCAGAGTTCCAACCTTCTTAGAACAAAGTTTTCAAAACAACTGTATAGGTAGGAGATGTCCTGGGAAATGGTGTCTCCGCTCACCGGACTTGGTTTCATGTGACTATTTTTATGGGGTATTTATAGTCGGTTGTTTACCAAACCCCAACTGCCTCTCTCGAAGATCTCAAAGACCGTATCAAGAAGGCCTGTGAGGACATCACCCCTGATAAAATTTTGAAAAAGTGAGGCGTGAGTTCGAGGCCCGCCTATACCATTATATGGAGGTCAACAGGCAGCACTTTAAGCAGCTCATAAATATTTCACCCTGCAATTCGTGTAACTCCTGGAGAGTTTTCTGCAATGAGAATCGCCCCAAAAGTTGGTTTAATTTCACCCTGACATAATAATTAATCAAAATTCTCATGAAAACACACCAGTTGTTTTTTTACTAAATCGTTCACCCAGACTGGGTTGACCCAACCCAGTCTGGGTGAGGTCAATGTGGGTAGCTAGTTTGCAAGTTTCTAGCGAATGGAGGGTAAAACCCCCGTCCTGAATGACCAATAGATGTTAAAGAGACGATAAGCCAAATTTTTTTTAAAAAAGACAAGGTGTCACTTGATATACCTTCGCATTTAAGATTTTTAATCCAGCCGGTGCCCAGCCTAAACGGCTGGACGAGGCCAAAAATTTTTTAGTCTAAAGTTAATCCCCCTAAAATCTAAGGGATACGTGTTTTTCTTATATTTTCAGCCATTCTCGAGATTCGGAGGGTGGGGTGAGACTTTATGGACACCCTGTATATATATTTTTTAATTCAGACTGCCTGTTTTAAGGGTTGTGCCTCTAGAACCAACCACAAGTCTTACGAATTTCATGGTTTTCGCCACTAAAAAATGTACTAAAACTCTCACTATCACTATCTCACTAAAAAATTCTCTCTAAAAATTTAGCGACAAGTTCCAACACGAAGGAAGGCCATTTCTGGGCATACAAGGGCTAGCAATTTGCAACCCTGCCAATACTTTCACCACCGTGAATTTAAAATAATATTAATCCTACGCACAAGACCGCTAATCCTACGGACAAGACCGCTAATTAGCGGCCAACAATATATTACACTTCAACATAAGTTGTATTTTTCAATTGCTTATATGAAATTGATATGAATTGGCACCAAATTTTAATTTCTAGCTCTTTCCATTCTGGTTTTAGGCAGAACCGCAAAAAACTATCTCCAACCGCTAATTAGCGGCCAACAATATTTTCCTCTTCAACCTAAGTTGTATTCTTCAATTTCTTATATGAAATTGATATGAATTGGAACAAAATTTCAAGTTCTACCCCTTTCTATTCTGGTTTTAGTTGGAACCGTTAAAAACGGCCTTCAACCGCTAATTAGCGGCCAAAAATACAAAAATATATTACACTTCAACCTAAGATGTATTTTTCAATTTCTTATATGAAATTAATATGAGTTGGCATCAAATTTTAAATTCTAGCTCTTTCCATTCTGGTTTTAGGCAGAGCCGCAAAAAACTATCTCCAACCGCTAATTAGCGGCCAACAATATTTTACTCTTCAACCTAAGTTGTATTCTTCAATTTCTTATATGAAATTGATATGNAAAAATGACATCAAATTATAATAATAATATTAAAATTGAAAAATTAACGTCAAAAGTAAAAAATGACATCAAATTATAATAATAATATTAAAATTGAAAAATTAACGTCAAAAGTAAAAAATGACATCAAATTATAATAATAATATTAAAATTGAAAAATTAACGTCAAAAGTAAAAAATGACATCAAATTATAATAATAATATTAAAATTGAAAAATTAACGTCAAAAGTAAAAAATGACATCAAATTATAATAATAATATTAAAATTGAAAAATTAACGTCAAAAGTAAAAAATGACATCAAATTATAATAATAATATTAAAATTGAAAAATTAACGTCAAAAGTAAAAAATGACATCAAATTATAATAATAATATTAAAATTGAAAAATTAACGTCAAAAGTAAAAAATGACATCAAATTATAATAATAATATTAAAATTGAAAAATTAACGTCAAAAGTAAAAAATGACATCAAATTATAATAATAATATTAAAATTGAAAAATTAACGTCAAAAGTAAAAAATGACATCAAATTATAATAATAATATTAAAATTGAAAAATTAACGTCAAAAGTAAAAAATGACATCAAATTATAATAATAATATTAAAATTGAAAAATTAACGTCAAAAGTAAAAAATGACATCAAATTATAATAATAATATTAAAATTGAAAAATTAACGTCAAAAGTAAAAAATGACATCAAATTATAATAATAATATTAAAATTGAAAAATTAACGTCAAAAGTAAAAAATGACATCAAATTATAATAATAATATTAAAATTGAAAAATTAACGTCAAAAGTAAAAAATGACATCAAATTATAATAATAATATTAAAATTGAAAAATTAACGTCAAAAGTAAAAAATGACATCAAATTATAATAATAATATTAAAATTGAAAAATTAACGTCAAAAGTAAAAAATGACATCAAATTATAATAATAATATTAAAATTGAAAAATTAACGTCAAAAGTAAAAAATGACATCAAATTTTTCAATTCAAGACTTAGCGGTTATCGCTCTTGTTCTTGGCGAAGAAGATAATATTATCAACCAGCGTAAATTAATAATAATTTATTATTAATTAATTATTCTATTAATTTATTATTAATAAATATAAGAATTTAAAAATCTCTTAATTAATTAATCAAGTGTATATTATTTATTAAAAATAAATAATATATACTTGCGACAAGCTTCACCGACTGACTGAGACTGAACCGGGAACGAAAGAGCATTCATACTATCGGTACATGTTCGATCTCGCTCCGATCAAAATTGCCTGGTGACTGGAACGAAACTGGATCAGAACTGGACTGTTGTCGATAGTATGAATACATACATTGTTTTTCATTTGACAATATTTTACCAGACCGAGACTGGCAATATAGAGTGAATCGGGCCTAATGGGACTATATTCCAAATTTCAAGTTTATACCTGAAGCTATATTCTAGCTACGTCGATATCAGTCGGCATAAGTGTAGAAGATTACAGAGCTTATAGGTTTATAAAAAATTTGAAACCATTATCCACACAAGCTCATTATGAATGTTCACACTAATTTAAACATACTAATGGTCCCCAAACAGGTGTACACGTACATATCAGACCCCTACCCAGGACAGGGTTTTAAGGGTTCAACCCCCCCCCCCCCAAANGTTCACCCCCCCCCCCCCAAATAAAATTCTGGATACGGGCCTGCGTACATAGGTGATCGTGGCAACAGATGTACAAACGTTTATAGGTACTTGTGTTAGGTATATAATGAGGATTTGAAAGAGATGGTCGCAGGACAATTTTTCCGCGTGCATGACGACTATCCGTACTTGAGTTGAAATATGTTTACAATAATAATCACTAGTAAATCTGTGAATTCTAGATCTCACTGAGTTATAATTGCCACCATCTACCATGAGATCTCACATCGAACACTTTTATGGTGCTTGGGCATATTCTTTCAAGCTTTGACAAAATAAATCAATGTAGGTATATTTCTTTGTGGTATTAGGTCACATTTTTTGTGGGCATCATAGCATTACAAAGTATTTTCAACTTTTCCATATTTTCGACCGTCAGGTATTGCTCTTCCTTAGTACAAGCTGAGTGTGGTACACATTCTGCCATGGAGACATCTAAAATTGAGGTAATAAGAAATAAAATAAAGAAATAATTTATAGGTACCTATTCAATTAAATAAAAATAATAATTTTGATGTGGTAAGCTTTCAACGGTATCAGATTGTTATCTCAGACCAGAGCTTAAATTATCATTTGGGCCGAACGAAATGCCTGCCTGTTCGTTCCTCTATAACGCCGAGTCTAAATTTAATGAAACTTGCTACGGTCATTCATTGTATTCAGAAAATTAGTTGATTTTGGGCCCCATTGGGCCTTGTGACGTCGCAATGAAGTCTAGATGAAGTCTAGGGTTCACAGAAGTACCTACTAGGTAGTTAAAGTTCTATTTAATTAATTATTTCCGAAATGATATTGTCAATTTTCATTGCAGATTTTGAAAGTGGAAGGACCCACGATTTAATTACATGTTGAGCTGTCCACAGATATCAGAGTCTTGGATACCACTGACATAGACATACAAATAAACTCATCATAATATTATATTGTGCGCCTCGGCATGTCGTTGTCGAAACCCCTGCCACCTATTCAAAGTGGTGAGGTGAACCAACCTCTCCACTTTGAATGAATAATTTATCTATCCACATTATGTTATTAAATTTTATTTTAATTTGCCCTTCTGGTTCATTACACACAGTACACAGAGATAGTTAATCCATAGCAATTTTTTATGTCCCTTTCCATATTACGCCTTATCCCCCGCACAGCAACATCTATTACATCCTACACATGCATATCATCTTTTACATTTATAGTTATAACTGTAGATTTGTAAAACATTTTTTTTTCATGTGAACAGTGTGTTCAAATACAAATAGGAACTCCGTTTTTGTCCAAAATTGACACAATTTCAACGACTGACAGGCTCTACATTGCTACGTTGTCTCAGAGGCATGACTTTGTTATTTCTTTTTGTGTTATGTGGAAATTCTTTTACTGACGTAATTTCATTTTAGTCACTGGCATGATTCTGAAGGCTTCTAAAATACTTATTAAGTTAATGATAAAAATAGTAGCAGGAAGTAGTATTTTGGGAGTGGGGGGAGCCAAATCATGAAAGAATCTCCACTAAGAAAGGTAAGCAGAATAATATTTCAAAACTGTACATTTTCCAGAAGAAAAAAAAAAACTGGTGTGAGGAAGATACCTTACCTACTTTATCGTAAAGGACTGAATTTTGAATGTCAAGTTTTTAATTCCAAAACACGTTTTGAGGGGCTAGGCACCTCTCAAACCCAAAAACACTTGGTGTTACCGGCCGGACTCCCATACGAGTACTTAACACGACCAAATTGCTCAACTCCGGTGATCTGTCTAGAACTGGTATATTTAATGTGATAAATGCTTTGACAAGTTTGATTTCAAATTGGAATATATTGTCAAGAAATTTGTTTTCTCGGTAAAATTCTAATTGGGAAATTAGAAAATAGGCCACAAATAATTATTTTTTTACAATGGCGAAGCTCTGAATTTTTTTTATATTTTTTTATTAAAATCTATTAGTTTCTTGATTTTATTGTCATCTATCTTTCTGAACACCTTATGCTATAAATATCATCATTATAAATATGCATATGAGCCACCCCTTCAAATACCCTTATTTCCCCTTCTTCCCCCTAAAACCAAGTATATTCATCCTTAACTTTCATTTCTCAGCCTGACATTCATTTTTTATGATATTCATTTTTTCTTCTTCTTCATTTTCATGTTTTATGAATGAGATGTAATTTAAATTACGTGTGTTTGTACAGGAAAAAAGGGCGTGCAGGAAAAACTACTTGAATATTCATCTAATACCTCCACAGGATGGTCATTAACTGGCCAAACATCCAGGAACACATTACTGACGTTTTAGTTCTTAATCACATGTAAATGTAATTGTGAGTTCTGGAAATGCTATGATCCACCGCGAGTATCACTTCTCGTATAAACAATCATTTCCAGTCACCATTGACAACAGCAGTGTTATTATTGATAAAATCGTATAAGCCAGTTTACCGTAATTTCTACTCATAATTGGCGTAAATTATTCCAATCCAATTATGACGAACTAACTTCAATTGTGAAAATAGGTGATTTAAGACTGTGAGATATTTCTTGAGGATGACGTTCTCACGGACCGAGTCCACTAAATTGATGTTATAAACTGACCTAATTATTTCATAATTGTTCTGATCTATGGTGACAGTTAAAAACAATAGTAGCCAACAACAACTTTTTTAGAGCTGTTTTCTCATCGGAAACGATGATTCAATTTCATTATTGTTAATCACATGCCTTATGTGTTGGTGAATTCTGTTTAAAAGTTAAGGCAAAAGCAAATTTAAGACCTTATTAGAAAATGTATTGTATAGGGTAAAATGCAAAAGAAGTACAAACACTTTACTTATTACTAAGTAGATAGTACATAGAATTAAAGTTATTTTACTAATCGATGATACAGCATGACATTCTCTACTATTCCTTACGTTTGTAATTTTCCCCCAGTCAAAGGCGTGGGCCAAACTGATGTCCCGCCTACAAAACCTTATAATAAAGGAATATCTAAGTTCAGATCGCAACTATAAGTCATTGAGACGTTAGGTATTTATTTCAAGAATTCGTCTTTCATTATCAATAAGCACACTGATGATTGTTCGAATTTACAATAGGGTACGAGAGATAAGTTTCAAGATCTTGGAACTTTACTTTAAAAAATTAAATGAGAGATGTCCGACATTAGGTATCGAAATGATAGATGAGATTGGAGCAAAGCGGGATAATAATATTCATGACGATGAAGAAAACTTTAGCAGAAAATAAAGACTTAATTAAAGATTTCTTCCCAAACATTAGGCTAGATGTATCATTGATTGAGATGGGTTTATGATGAAAATGGTGATAAACCACATATTTGTCAAGTTCTAATGTATTTTAAATTGCTGTCATTACAGTGTTGCACCCTGCAGACTCTTTCTCAACTTTTCAGACTTTTTAACTTTTATTTTTTTATAAACAAAAATAACTTTTCATAAAATGATATTAGACCAAAATTTTATCTGATGAAATGTATATTTTACTCTCAACTCTTTTTTCAATATTTTCGAGAATACCGAGGTCTTTTATAGAGAGAAATTGAACTTCAGTGGACAATTTAATATTAACAGTTTCAGCATTTCACTAATCAACTATGGAGATTAGGCTTAAATTATGTAAGTCCAGAATGTATAATGGTGGTAGGGATTTTCAATTGCTGTTAGCAGTTTTCGTGAGGTCAACATGGTTAATCATCATCATTTTAGTAGTTGAGTTGAGTATGATGAACTCTTGTTTTTAAAGCTGATGGCACCATACAGCCAAACCGATGACATAAACTACAACTTTCAACCTGGTGTGGATAATATATGATTACCCATCTATATTTATGTATCATTTAAGGAGTTATTTTTATTTAATTCGAACTACCTATTCGTTTTTTTTTCAGAGGGATTAAACCAATCCGATATTATTTCTGAAAAGACCTAATTGACAAAAGTAAATAAAAAAAAACTCGTATAAAAACTTCCGTATGAAAATGCAATTGTATCGATAAATAATTCCATATATTTTTTTAAAAATATCCGCAAATTAAAATCAAACACACCTCCAGTTTGTTTGATTTTAATTTGTGGAGCAGTGGGGGAGCACGATTAGGATAAGATATATATAGCTTCTCTCCTCGTTTTTCTGTATCAACAGCTGCTGCTCAGTAGTCCTCAAGAAGCTGAGTGCACCCATAAATAGTCAATAACTGTTGATGAACACAAGCTCCATATACTATACACCTAAATCGAATCACGTGACCTTATTCAAATACAGTTGATGTTATTGTAATAGCGGTGTTCCTCACAAAAACATCTGTTTTCAGATGTTTTTGTGAATTAAGATTTGGATGGGTATTCACTTGAATTATGATCGGTCGTCCACGTTCGTAAATCTGGCTTGGCGTTTACTGCAGTGACTTGTATTGCTTTATTTAGATTGGCAGGGAGTGGTTGGGCGGTGAGTAAAATTTACACGTGAATGATGCTATCTGAGATATCCCCATTATGATCTCCTCACAAGTTTTTTCACGCCATATTTGAATAACTTTCAACACCTTTGTTCGCAAGGGACACATTGTAAACTTTGAGATGATCATATTTTCGTATAAATAAGAAAAGAAAAATGAATTATACAATAAGATTCGTTCCCACGGGTCGAAAATAAATTCTTTACGCTATAAGTTTTTTCTCTCTCTCTTATGATACATTTTCTCAAAAAATTTATATGGGAAGCGAAACACAATATTATGTTATGCAGATGATCCAGTATTCTAGTTGAATGTGAAACGAAATGAAGAAAAATGGAAAATTTAATGAAGCGAACCCGAACACAGAGAACAAAATTGTTACAGCTTTTGTTGATGAGCTTTGTAAGTTAGGAGCCTCATATAATCAATACAAAAGACAATGTTTCTGTCACACATATTAACCCAACATGGCTACGTTACATATATTAGTATATTTTAATAACTAAGTACTATTGTTCATCAGATTTTGTGGAAATTTTTAGGGATCCAGGGAATTAGGCACCGAGGGATGTTCCTTGCGACTACGCAATGCATGTTTTTTTCGATAGATATACCTATTTGAATATCTTGGGACTGTTTCGAATGATCTGGGCTAAATTTTGTCGTTTGTTTTCTAAAATGAATAATGTACTAATTCTACATTAATAGTACAAAGGTCTACATTAATACTAATCCTTATCATATTTCGTAAGCTAGAAATTTACAGTTGTGTGGTATTGAAGTTATGGCATACGAGGGCATCTCAGGGGACACATGGAGAACTTTATACAAATAAAAATGAGAATCTGAGGTTGTCTTAGATTTAATAGTACCTATTTATTAGGTCAAACTTTAATGATCTCACGTCAAATCTATTTTTTTATGCTTTCAGGTAAGTGTGGGCGCATCCTATTTCCAAATATAATACGTATAAAGTCGGAAAGGACTTAAATTTGATTGAATCCATAAGTTAAATTTGAGTAAGTACGGTAAAGGCACAGCAGTTTGTACTTTTGGCACATCCACTATTTCTATGTTAATATGATGTAGCATGTTTTTGAATTTGATTGATTCCCTCAGTTAAATTTGAGTAAGTATGGTAAAGGCACAGCAGTTTGTACTTTTCTCCACTATTTCTATGTTAATATAATATAGCATGTTTTTGAATTTGATTGATTCCCTCAGTTAAATTTGAGTAAGTATGGTAAAGGCACAGCAGTTTGTACTTTTGGCACATCCACTATTTCTATGTTAATATGATGTAGCATGTTTTCGAATTTGATTGATTCCCTCAGTTAAATTGGAGTAAGTATGGTAAAGGCACAGCAGTTTGTACTTTTCTCCACTATTTCTATATTAATATAATATAGCATGTTTTTGAATTTGATTGATTCCCTCAGTTAAATTTGAGTAAGTATGGTAAAGGCACATCAGTTTGTACCTTTGGCACATCCACTATTTCTATGTTAATATAATATAGCATGTTTTTGAATTAGTCTGATTAGGAGTTCGCTAAGGCCTGCATGCAAATATTTTTTTTTTTTTTTAAAATGAATTTCGAACAATTGTTTTATATTCTTTGATTGATCCAGGTACTTGTTAATAGTTGAAACAAATGGGGGTGGGCGGGGGGGTTTTCGAACTGTAAAGCTACATACCTACGTTATTATGCGTCAATGAGTTTTCGAAAAAATACGAAAAATAAAATTGAAAAGAAGAAGAAAGAGATAAAGAGAGAGAGAGAGATATGGAGGGAGGAAGGGAGGGAGGTTCCCACATTAGGAATAAGGAAGGAAGTATTCAACACAAGAACAGCAAAATTACATTTTTGGAATGAAAGGAAAATTAATGAAAAGATTTTTATAATAAGAGAAACAAAATATTTAGGTTAAAATTTTGTGGTAAAACAGAGTTCCTATACAGGGTGGTTCATGTAACTGAAAATATATCCCCGGGACCGAATTTTTTCAGTGTTTTGTTAAGGGTAACCATTGCATAGGTACATATTCTATTTCTCCATTGAATCGATCTAAAATATTAAAGCTGAATGTAACGAATGTGTTATGTATGTATCAACAATCGTTTGGCCAAAACTGTAAGAGGTAAGAGATATCAAAAAAAAAAAAAAAAAAAAAAAAAAAAAAAAAAAAAAAAAAAAAATGGTATAAGTGACCAACAAAAGCTGGGAAAAATGAGACTTAATAATTGG
The DNA here is from genome assembly GCA_012654025.1 of Pachypsylla venusta. Taxonomy (NCBI): domain Eukaryota; kingdom Metazoa; phylum Arthropoda; class Insecta; order Hemiptera; family Aphalaridae; genus Pachypsylla; species Pachypsylla venusta. The sequence continues at coordinate 29,760,650 of CM022874.1, forward strand.
TTGGTGTTCAAGCTATGATCGATTTTCCGGGCAACATTATCAAGTAGACTGACTCTGAATACTATCTTTTTTAATCATATGTGTATAATGATAATATCACTTTAAGACTTCAAACTTTAGAATAGCAACATCTATATTCGATGGTAGTCTGATGGAATGATTAAGGAAGAGAGAGTCTAGTACGGTTTTCCATACCATTTATTTTTCCTTTTAGAGGGAAGAAGAATACTTTAGTAGGTATAAAATTAAATTACAAACGAAATATTTATATACATTATTTTCTGTAGGAACAGACGTCACTGTTAGAATATGCATATGTTCCATTCGATACATGCCCATTTCTGTATTGAATTTTTTTTCAGTCCCAATTTCAGTACAAAATACCGACAAAAAAAATTAAAGCAAATCTTTGGGACGAACAATCCAAAGGGAAGTTAGATCGCAAGTTTCGAAAAAATTTGTAGTATACCTACTTACTTTTTAATTATTTTATTCTATGGCTACCAACTTGTAAACAAAGCGAATACGGCGAATACTGGTCAAAGAAATTTTGTGCTTGAAATGACCTGTTTTACCTACCCTTTTTTAAGAAAAGGCTTTTCTACCTACCCTGTATAAGGAAAGTAAGAAAAATATTCAAAAATGGTTATTTACAGATCTGATTTTAGAATAGAACGTAAATACCTTTACTGTGGAAAAGGGACTTTGTTTGTAATGGATTCCTATAAAATAAATGGCTAGAGTCAAGAATTTTGTAAATAAGGAAAGCTTATTGAATGGGCTGCGTTGTCGTAATAAAATTAAAACTTAAAAAAAAAAAAAAAAAAAAAATATACCCATTTACGTAATTTGAAAAAAAAAAATACTTCGACTTCCATCGTACTTTTTTATGAATCGGCCCTGTTCGTATTTACATTTCGAAATATTACGAAGGCTTCAGGTCTTCTGTTAATCCATCAATAATGCATTACGATGGTACTTATTTGATGCAAAATTTCTTTTCATACATCTAATCTTGGAAGCTATTGATTGGCATGACCCCCAGAACTATGTCAATCACTCCAATATAACTAAGTCAGTAATATAATAATATTGCAGAGTTGCTTTATGTGATATTTTACACTATCAGCACAGGTGGACTCGGACCGTGAGAATGTTATACCTATTTAAAACTTTCAAGTATGACCTAAATTAAGTGTTGCAATCCGAAATTGGATACCTATCATAGTAGGTAAATATGTTAACTTAGAATTATGGCCGAGTTTTCCATTCAAACCTCATTTCCCCAGTTCCCCCTAGCGTCTCATGTGTTTCACATCTAACAACTTATAATTGTAGACTTCGCATCATATCTATCTTCTATCTATATATCCCCCCGTGAATGCCTGTTTGTTTGTTTATTTATTTGTTTGTTCGCTTATATATTACGAACTACAGCTCGGAATTGCACGAAACTTTGCACACTTATTTGTTTTTACCCGGGGAAGGTTATAGGCACGGTATTGTCCGGCCGATTTTATGACCGATTTTCCAATTTCTTCCTCAAAATTTTCCGAATTTTGGCCAATATCTTAAGATTTGTCGCGACAGCATATCAACTCAAAGCGAGAAAGTTTTAGGTAACATCTTTATCCATCATTTAGGACATAAATTGCAAAATTGTGAAGCCATTCGAGGGTTACAAGTTCGAATCCGGGATCGGCCACAATAAAATTTTGACAAACCCCATTGTTGAGCTAAAACGGTAAGAGATATAGAAAAATTGATGGGAATGACCCCCCCCCCCAAACCATAGCCTGAGACCCCAGAAAAATGATCACAGTTCAATAATATACAACCGTTTTCGAGTTACGGCCGATTTTCCGATTTTTGTATGGGAAATCATAGAATACTATTAGAAACGGTAAGAGTATAGGAACA
>CM022874.1:29777880-29797761 GCA_012654025.1 Pachypsylla venusta
GGTAATTTTAAATGCAGCGTTAATAATTTGGGTAATTTTAACAACTGCAATTCTGGGTAATTGCTTTAGAACGAGGCCCGTTATGAGATCATATCCGGGTGCTTTTTTGGGGCTGATTTCACTTTTGATCGTCCGCTGCACCTCTCTAACTGTGGTGCACGGTATTTCATATTCAAAATTTAAATAAGAGATATTTTCAAGGTCTTGTGTGTCTTCCGCTGGTTCATTTGGAGTGAAAATATTTGCAAGGTGAGTAGCAAATGCAGCGGCTTTGGAACTATTGTCTCTAATCCAAGTACCGTCACTACATTGTAGAGGCGGCGCTTGTATAATTGGTCTTTTTAGTGATTTGGTGGCTTTCCATAAGCTGTAATCAGTATTTTGGTAAGGAGTCAGTTCACTAAGGTAATGATCGATAGACTCTCGTTTCACTTTCTGAATTTCAGCCCTGAGCTTTCCAACAAGGCGATTAAATATTGTTTTATCAGAGGGAGCACGGGAACGCTGCCAACGCTTTCTAGCATTTCTTTTCTCTCTTACAAGGGCAGTTATTTCCCTTGGATAATTGACACTTTTGGTTTTTCTAGTTATTTCAGGGGAGTTGTTCCACGCAGAAAATTGAATATCTTCCACGAGTTTTTCAAGCTCATGGTCAATTTGTTCTGCAGTCTGTAATGGGGAATTTAGACAAATTTTATTTGCCAACTCTAATTTGAAGCTTACCCAGTCTGTTCTATTATTAACAAGAGCAGGATTAAGGGGTTTCAAAATTATATATTCACTCAGGGTGAGGAGAATCCCGGAGTGGTCTGAGCTTAGGTCATAAATATCTTCTATGGTCATATAGTTGGCTGAAAGGTTTTTAAATACAAAGAAATTTAAAAGATCAGGTGTTTTTTTAGGATCAGTAGGCCAGTACGTAGGACAACCAGTTGAGATGGCTTCCGCTTTATATTTCTGCATGGCATAATAGAGATTTCTCCCTTTTGTAGTGATAAGTCGAGAACCCCAATGCGTATGTTTGGCATTAAAGTCTCCTCCTAGTATAAACCTGTTACCGAGAGTTTCGAATATTCCCAAATACTCATCCTCACTTTTTCCACTTGGCGTTGGCCGATTTTTATGAATTCTGGTATGATTTGGGGTCTCACATTGTGCCTCAAAACTTTTGGGAAGAATTGAATATACCATTGACGGTTTTTGCAGTAATAATCCGGACAGTAAAAACCTCTATCAACATCTCACTGTATACAGGGTTTGCACTTTCTGGTTGTCCCATAGGATTTTACATGTAAATTTCTTCTTATAGTTGGCATATCACCCAGTATGTCACAAAATAGAAATGAGAGTGATTTTTATGCAATTTTTCACAAAAATCGGTTCCCGCCGGAGGTGGATTTTCCTCAAAAGGTTGAATTCATTCTCAGTTCGAGTGTTTTTTTTTTTTTTACTTTCCTTATCCTATAAAAAGGAAATTATTGAAATTGAAATTTTCGATGTCGAGTTCTCAAGGCCGAAACAAGTTTTAGGGTCCCCAGAACCCAAATCTCGAGTTTCAGCCATTGATACGTGTGTGTGTGTGACTGTCTGTCTGGAAACAAGATATCTCAAGAACGGTAAGAGCTGGAGACTTGAATTTTTTTATTTACGTCAAGTTTATGGCCCGAATGAAAGCTTTTGGTTGAAATCAAAGTTTTTTGTCGCTTTTTAGCAGTTTTAATTAATCCCTCCTAAAAAAGAACAGTTAAAGCTAGAACTTCAAATTTGGTTCCTAGCCATATTACTCTTATGCATTGGTTGAGCGTGGACACGTTTGACTGCAGCGTGATCTACCGTTGGCGGTTTGTAGCGGTTTGCGGCTGATTTTTGGCGGTTCCGTCCTAAAAAGAGAACGGTAAGCTTAAAATGTGGTACCTATTTATATGAATTTTATGCATGGAATGCAAAATGACACTTTTGGTTGAAATGAAATCTACTCTTGACAGTTTTTTACCGCTATTAGCGTTTTTCACGAGTCTGGCATAAATAAAAAACGGAAAGAGCAATGTATGTACAATACATAAAATTTACATACTAAAATAAAAAAAAAATACAACGTCTCGATTTTTTTCATAGGTAAGAAATGTCGTGTGATGTTCACACTAGATTTTTCATCCTATATCTTCTTCTCTCTTAGGTTTCTGCAGATTTGCACGCCAGTAATAACAATATTTTAGCCCTCTCTATCAAATGGTAGCCCGCCCCTCACTTCCATAATGACATACCTAAGTGATCAATGGCTGTGCGCTTTAAAGACTGCTGATGGCACGTGAAGTTGTAACCCGCAATTTCACAAGCTCTAATTTATCAGAATTAGTTAAGAAAAAACACCACAAAATTAAGAAAATTAAGTAGCAATCACTACAGCATCTTGGTAGTTACACGTACATCGCGGTAGTACGCTTAGCGAACAATTATTTTCAACTTCACGTGTCATCAACAGTCAGCGGTCTTTAAAGTGCAGAGCCATTGATCGCTTGATAGCAGATAGCACTTTTGACAGTAAAAACCTCTATCAACATCACACTGTATGTAGCAGACAGCACTCGTGACAGTATAAACCTCTACCAACATCAAGGGAGTGTTTACTTTCTATCTCATTCAAGTTATTATTCTAGCAGTATATTATACATAAGGCAATTCGGCAAGACATTCCAGCAAAACATCACACTGTATTTATCAGGCAGCACTCGCGACAGTAACAATCTCTATCAACACTGTATATAGCAGACAGCACTCCTGAAAGTAAAACCTCTATCAACATCACACTGTATATAGCAGATAGCAATTCTGACAGTGAAAAACTCTATTAACATCACGCTTTATATAGTAAATAGCAATCCTGAAGCAAAAACCTCTATTAACATTACACTTTATATAGCAAATAGCAATCCTGACAGCAAAAACCTCCATCAACATCAAGGGAGTGTTCATTTTCTATATCTCATTCAAGTTTTTATTCCAGCAGAATATTATACATAAGGCAATTCGACAAGACATCCGAACAAAATGGGTTGTTGCATTAGTGCGCCCACGAGACAGAGGAATGCGAAATGGCTCAGATATTTGAATAAAGAGATGAAGACCAATACTATACAGTGGCGCAACTTCAGAAGGGTCCTAATACAAACTAGTAAATAAAATAACAAATTTATATTCCTCACAGTGATAGGACCCAGAACCTTTAGCACGGTTATCGCTTTCTTTTTATTTGACTATCTATACTTTCTTTTTATTTGACTTAATGAAAATTCCGGTTGCGCTACAAATTGTGAAGATTCCAGATATAAATAATTGTAATTGTTTATATTTGACACAAGTAAATCGATTAATAGGTTGTGCTTTGAGAGTCCATTAAAAGGGACACTATGTGGCCTTGCATAGGTAACGCAAAGGAAAAAAAAGACAGAATTATTTAAATCCTAAACTGCAGTCGGACTGACACGAGAAAAGATTTGCTTCACTTTAAAAAATAAATGGTACGGAAAACCGTACTAGACTTTCTCTTCCTTAATCATTCCATCAGACTACTACCAAATGTAGATGTTGCTCTTCTAAAGTTTTAAGTCTTTTAGTGATATTATTGTTATATTTCTATTTTCTGTTGATGTTGACCATTATTTTAAAAAGATTTTGCAGCCTTCGGCTGCGGACTTTGCTCCTTAGTGATGGTATTAATTTAAAAAGATTTGGCAGCCTTCGGCTGTGGACTTTGCTCTTTAGTGATAGTATTATTTTAAAAATATTTTGCAGCCTTCGGCTGCGGACTTTGCTCTTTAGTGCTGGTATTATTTTAAAAAGATTTTGCAGCCTTCGGCTGCGGACTCTGCTCTTTAGTGATAGTAATATTTTAAAAAGATTTTGCAGCCTACGGCTGCGGACTTTGCTTTTAAGTGATGGTATTATTTCAAAAAGATTTAGCAGCCTTCGGCTGTGGACTTTGCTCTTTAGTGATAGTATTATATTAATAAGATTTTGCAGCCTTCGGCTGCGGACTTTGCTCTTTAGTGCTGGTATTATTTTAAAAAGATTTCGCAGCCTCCGGCTGCGGACTTTGCTCTTTAGTGATGGTATTATTTTAAAAATATTTGGCATCCTTCGGCAGTGGACATTGTTCTTTAGTGACAGTATTATTTTGAACGATTTTGCAGCCTTCGGCTGCGGACTTTGCTCTTTAGTGACAATAATATTTTGAAAGATTTTGCAGCCTTCGGCTGTGGACTTTGCTCTTTAGTGATAGTATTATTTTAAAAAGATTTTGCAGCCTTCGACTGCGGACTTCGCTCTTTAGTGGTGGTATTATTTTAAAAAGATTTTGCAGACTTCGGCTGCGGACTTTGCTCTTTAGTGGTGGTATTATTTTAAAAATATTTGGCAGCCTTCAGGCAGTGTACATTCTTCTTTAGTGACGGTATTATTTTGAACGATTTTGCAGCCTTCGACTGCGGACTTTGCTCTTTAGTGATAGTATTATTTTAAAAATATTTGGCAGCCTTCGGCAGTGGACATTCTTCTTTAGTGACAGTATTCTTTTCAAAGATTTTGGCAGCCTTTGGCTGTGGACTTTGCTCTTTAGTGATAGTATTATTTTAAAAAGATTTTGCAGCCTTCGGCTGTGGACTTTGCTCTTTAGTGACAGTATTATTTTGAACGATTTTGCAGCTTTCGCCTGCGGACTTTGCTCTTTGGTGACAGTATTTTTTTGAAAGATTTTGCAGCCTTCGTCTGTAAACTTTGCTTTTCAGAGATAGTATTATTTTAAAATGATTTTGCAGCCTTCGGCTGCGGACTTTGCTCTTTGGTGACAGTATTATTTTGAAAGATTTTGGAGGCTTCGGCTATAGAATTCGCTCTTTAGTGATGGTATTAGTTTAAAAAGTTTTGAATCTTTAGTGATAGTAGGTATTATTTTAAAAAGATTTGGCAGCCTTCGGCTGTAGACATTGCTCATTAGTGACAGTATTAGTTTAACAACGTCAGCAGTCTACGGCTCTTTAGAGATAATATTTTTTTTTTTTAAATAATTCCATGTGTCCCAACTAATGTTTTTTATTTTATTTTGAGAATTATACAAGGCAGTGGCTGAGTAGGCTGAAGCCAAAGTTTCTACAAAATACCAAAAATTGTCAATTACATACTTGGGTGATAGTGCATATTAATTACCAAATTTTATCAAAATCAGACAACTTTTTTGTTTTTTTATTTTTGAGCCCCTACCGGGGGTCGAAAACCATTATTTTTACGAAATAATAAAAATCTTCAAATATAATACTTGAGTGAATGTGCGTATCAAATTTTATAAAAATAAGACATATTTTATGTTTTATCATATTTGGGGCCCAAAGAATCTACAAAACACCAAGGATTGTCAAATATAATATTTGGGTGGCTGTTGTGCATACAAAATTTGATCAAAATCGGACGAATTTCATGTTTTTTTCATTTGTGGGCCCCTGCCGGGGCCCCAAACTATAATAAAAAATGTCAATTATAGTACTTGTGCAACTTTGCATACCACACTTTATCAAAATCGGACAAATTTTATGTTTTTTTTTCATATTTTTTGCCCAGCCGGGGCCCTCAAAAATTATCAAATATAAAATTATCAAATACCTATAATACTTTGGTGGCTAAAATTTAAAAAAAATTAGAAAATTAAAAAATGGGCCAGCCAACTTAACGTTAACTTGGCTGGCCCACCTGAACAGTCCCATATCTCCGGCCCTGCTTGGGTTAGAAAAAAAATGATTGCAGTTCTGAGGGGTTCAAATCGAGTTCATTTCATTTACATAAAAAAAAAAAGTGAAAAGTTGAAAATTAAAAAATGGACCAGCCAATTTAACGTTAACTTGGTTGGCCCACCAAAACGGTCTCATAGCGGCCTAACTGTTGGGGTTCAAATTAAACTAAAAAGGATTCATTTGGGGTCAAATCAAGTTCATTTCATTTTGTGATTCAAAATTCAAAAATGTTTTTGTGGCCAGCCAAGTTAATGTTACCGAATACAATACTTTATCTTCTAGAGGAAGAGAAAGTAATAATACATGTCGTGGTGATTGCCATAATCACTGTTATTGTTTTACATTTTCGCTGTTTTATTAATGTATATTTTGCATTTTTCAAATTGAATAAAATTATTGTTCAAAAAGTGTGTTCAATTTTTTTATAGAAATTGAATGGGTCTAGGTACTTTATCTAGAACAATTTATAAGTGGTTAAACACTTGTCCCGAAATAAATGGGTCTAGGAACTTTATCTGCAACAATTTATAAGTGGTTGAACACTTGTCCGGAAATAAATGGGTCTAGGTTCTTTATCTAGAACAATTTATAAGTGGTTGAACACTTGTTTGGAAATAAATGGGTCTAGGTTCTTTATCTAGAACAATTTATAAGTGGTTGAACACTTGTTTGGAAATAAATGGGTCTAGGTACTTTATCTAGAACAATTTATAAGTGGTAGAACACTTGTCCGGCTCTGAACACTATGTAAGGCTCTACGGCTCGTACACAAGAAATCATGTAAAAAGTCTAAGAAATAGTTTTGGATATTTCACTGATCCACTCGAGCGATTTTAATCGATAATTTGGGACTGAAGAATGTGATATCACATCATATTTACGCCGGGTGTGAATATTTTCTGTACCTTCTAAGAAGTTACCCTTCTAAGAAAACATTTGTATTCAAGAGCGACCATAAAAGAAAAATCTCAGATTGCACTAAGGGCAATCCAGAAAAGGGCGTCAGCAAATATTACTTCGATGAGAGCCACAAATGGAGAATAATCATTCGAAGTGGTGCGCCAACAAATATTACTTCGATGAGTACAGTGCAACAAATGGAGAAATCATTTGAAGTGGAATCACGCACTCTGCTTCAAACCAATGAGGATACTGTGAGAAGCAAGCTAGAGTTGCCGCGCCAGAAAAAGGTTACAGCTAAAGAGAGTTGGCACTGAACAAAAGGATGTGGCATGATAGAATTGGGTAAAGCAACGACAGAGTTGAGAGGGGGTGAAGTTAAAAAAGATCACTAATTTGAAGGATTAGATCACCAGTCCGAGTACTTTCTTGACAGAGTGTATATACGTGAGGTCTTAACGTGTGATATGGCGTTCAAAGCTTTAAAGATTCTCCTTCATTGGATTATCCCATTACCAGTAGTATCATACCAAGCGATTGTACATGAGGAATTTGCTAAGACAGAGCAATGAAAAACAAAACACAAAACATTATTGGATATTTATACAAAAGATACAAGAGCTCTTTAAAAAGATAAGAATTGTGTAATAACATTGAACATTCCTGTACAAAATTATAAAAACAACATTGAACGAATATTCAAATCAAATTATCCTCTCACTTTCCACAATAGACATTACATAACAAGTCAATTAAATTCTCCTGTCAAGGCTTAAGGAGTGTATGACTCGAGTTATGGTAATATGCCATTGATTGAATTTTTTTTTACATAAAAAAAAAAAAAAAAAANAAAAAAAAAAAAAAAAAAAAAAAAAAAAAAAAAAAAAAAAAAAAAAAAAAAAAAAACAGATTTAAATTAATGTTACGTGCCTATATAACAACTATAAACTGAATCACATTGTTTACATTTTTAAGCTATAGGTACACACAAATCCTGCTTTACGTAATTTAAGAGCTTTAAATTCAAAAACCTAAAGGAAAACAATGGAAATGTAATTTTTATTTTTAGAGCAGCTGTGGGAAGGCGTACGAGTATACCAAGTTTCATCAAACTCGGATAAGGCGTTCGGTATATCGAGGAACGAGAAAAGAACTGACGTTTAAATACAAAAATGGTTAGGTGAGAACTATAAAATAGCACCCAGAAAATTAATGATAGTTTGTTCGCCAGATGTGTTAGTACTTTAACATTACCCCGTAAACAACACGTGTGGCGAACTAACATTGTACCCCATTCATATAACAATCTTTTTTTAATCCTAAATTCATGTAATTATTGACCCGGGAATATTAACTAACTCTAAAATTTGTTGATTTTCATCAAACAAGTTAACATAAGGCGGATAGGGCCTTCATCAAAGAAGACCTGAACAGATCATATTGTGCACGATTTCTTGTGAATCTCATTCTTAGTCCCGGGATCTTTAGGGCATATATACAAATGATTGTCCGAAAAAAATTATGTCTTATTAGAATTCTTAAAGAAAAATCGTGAAATTGAAATTGAACTTTACTTTGTTCAACATATCATTTTCTGTGAGTGATCACACAAAACTTGAAGTTGGCAACCGCATGAAAAATAAAATCATGCAGTAAGTATAATAATTATGAAAAAAAAAGCACAACACAACTGCAGCATGTAATTCTAAATATACCGGCCTGCATGCAGTAGCATTTGAAAGATAATAATTATTTTTAATTGTATCTTGATAACCTCCGATGCATTTATTTTGTATTGATTTTCCAAACTCTCAAAGCACAACCTATTAATCGATTTGTATGCACACGCATACTGGGTGTTTCAACTTCGTGGTAACGAAATGATATAAATGTTGTAGAACAGATCAAATTTAATATCTTCCTATATACTTTATTTTGCTTTATAATAAATCAAAATTTTAATTTATTATTTTCAAGAATGAACCTTTGGAATCATCACCAAATAAAACCACTCCGCTTAAAATTTGATATTTTACGTTTTTTAAAATTAGTCGAATTTAAAAAATCTAATTGAATTGAATCGTAAATTAAACTACCCACAAGTTTTTTCCCTTTTCCATTAATTTCACTAAACAAATAAAATGGCGCGCAGTTGAAATTTTCGGTCATTTTTTGGTCGAAAACCATTTCGACAAACATAGTTATTTTTTCTTTAGTATCATTCAGTATGAACTGTTTTTGATACAGAGTATTAAATAGTTGCCATTTTTCAAGTGATTCGAAATGCAACTATTGTATAAAACAAAACTTGTTGGTACCTATTTAAGTTTCAAATCAATTCAATTTGATTTTCTTTTAGATTAAGGCAGACAATCTTTAAAAAAAACCGATGATGGCTCAGAACTTCATAAATATTGACTAATGAAAAAAATATACATATTTTACAATATACATGATCGTATCTAGAACAGGGTTTTAAGTTTTAAGGGTTCATACCCCCCCCCCTTATAAAAATATATAATTTGATTCCGTAGCCTTCGGCTGTTTCCGCTGCTCATTAGTAAAATATTAATTTAATTGCACTTGGTAGACTTCAGCTGTTGTCACTGCTCTTAAGTAATATTTTAATTTAATTGCACTTAAAATTTTAATTTAATTGCACATATTTTAATTAGATTAGGCAGCCTTCAGCTGTTGTCGCAGCTTTTTAGTAAAATTATTATTTCAATTGGATTCGATTTATGTCTGTTTTAAATCTCATGAAAATTGGATTGGAATGATATGGCCACGAACACAACTATTTAATTCCTTTATTTGAATCGTTCCACTTTCTCATAGTTAAGATCTCCGTAGCAGTACAAATGTTTACTGAGATGTATTCCGCGAACTGATAGAAGTCTAGAGATCACAGAACTACTGTAGTTATATCAGTAAAACATTAAAAATTTGTTATTTTAACTTCATATAATCCCTATATAGTAAGACTTCCCTTACATGAACCCTCCCCCGAAACACTCTGTATGATAAATATTCGCCACAAATGAATTAGCAAAACATTAAATCGATTTCAAGTTTCGACAATACAAACATACTTTACGTATTCTGATAAACGATTCACTTATCGTTTCCTAAATTCATTTTTATAGTCCCGAGGATGCAACATAAATAAGTCTGTGTATTGCTGGACTTGTTCCAAATAAAGATTTCATCATTTTAAAATGCTACTAATGTTCTTTTCTATATGAATGATTCTGTGCTACTTCCATAGAAGAAATTTTGTCAGATAAACTTTGTGATGGAGATGAAGGAATTGTCATACAGTTCCCTCTCTAAATAAAAAGTAGACGGAAGTGCAGAAAACATTATACCATTGGATTCTGAATATTTTAACGAAATTAAAACAAGTTTTAGTTGATAGAAAAAATATTTTTAAAATAATCTCAATTAATTTCGTATTGAAATATGTACATACCAAGCCATTTATCCATTCACATGATCTGGGAAATCGCAGCAAAATTTATAAAAAAAAAACGTTTAACATGCGGCAAAGTCGAGGGCCCGGCGGGTATCCGCCAAAATATAAATCTAAACCACTTATATTTTATATCAGGTGTTGATTTTCACGGCGGCAAAGTCTACTCTGAAAGGGCTGCAGTTGTTAATGAGACGGTATACTTTTCATTTTATATTTAAATTTACAGGTCAAAATATTACATTTCCAACGTTTTTATCATTTTCATAGTGAATATATGGGAACTGTAACAGCTGTAACACCCTGTAGATTTGATACTGTGGATTATCTCTTTTTTACTACGGATGTTGATTTCTGGCATTAGTCAAGAGTTCCAGAACACTTCTCCTTCTCTTATACGCACAGCACTGCGTTAAGTTTTTCACGTTTCGTCCCTGATAGATGGAAATTTAATATTTTATCATTGAAATAAATTCAAGAAATATTATTGAGGATATTTGTAGTCATTTTGAAATATAAAAATTTCTAATTAATTTTGTATCGACTACAAGTAAATTGATAAAATCAGAAGATGTTCACCAGAAGATGGCGCGCTCGTGACTCATCAATGTATTTGTAGTCGATACAAAATTAATTAGAAATTATTATAAGTAAATCAATGATATGAAATTAATAGCATTTCTTCTCATTCAAATGTATCGAAAAAAATTCCCAGTTTTGAACCTGGATTTTGACATCATAAGTGAATTAGTCAAGGGTCGTTCCATATCTGCGGAATCAATAAGAAAAAAAATCGCACGTAATCAAAAGAGAATTCTGGGATGTACTGTATTGCTCATTGTTTGAACAACTAATGAAATTTTCACTGACACAACTGATTCCCAAGAACAACTTTAGCTATATTCAAAAAATAAAATAAAAAGATAATGATTTTCATAAACCCATGTCACATTGGCAGATTTGTTTTATTCTTAGAATTATACAAGGAAGTGCCTTAGTAGAGTTGCAGATTTCAGGGGCGGCAAATTTCAAATTTCAGGGTCCAAAATTTCTGCGAAATATCAAAAATTGTCAAATATGGGGAAGACCATCAGAATAAGATGGTTTCCGTACGCATGGTAGGTTGGCACAATCAACATTGTATAAACATTATTACATTGTACTCGAGCTATATAAACGAGGAATTGATTCATCAAATTTTAGGTTCCAACAGGATGGAGCTACAGCGCACTCAGCCAGAGCATCAATTAATGTGGTGAAAAAAATGTTTCCTGGACATGTGATTTCATTGAAAGGTGATCTTATGTGGGCTGCTTGTTCGCCTGACAACTCGGTTTGGAACTTCTCCCTCTGGGGATATTTAAAATCAAAAGTCTAGCCCCGTACACTGGCCGATTTGAAGTTAGCGATTCACAAAGCAATAACAGCTATACAAACCGATATAAATGGTGGAAAGTTCAATGGAGATTTGGAAAAAGAGTTTGAAAGAATGACGACGAAATGCTGTTCGAAACCTATGTGATGTTATCTTCAAAACCAATTAGGGTGTCAAAAAAGGATTGCTTATCAAGAAATGGCATTGTATTGAGCTTAAAATAAGAATAAATAAATTCCTTTACCTCTGATCTCCTGCAATAATTTCTTAATCGTCAGGTTATTCTGGTCCACCCTGCATAATACTTTGGTGTAAAAATCAGATGAAAATTGTGACTTGTATCGCGTAACAAACAAACATACACACATACATATACATATACAAGTGGGTCACAAGTAGCTATTCGTGTCAGAGAACGGAATAAAGGTTAAGTGGGTGAGCTGGGTGAGGCAAAATAGCAATGGAGCTGCGAAATGATTAGTATTGGCAGTTTGTCGGAAGAATAACAAACAAAGATGGAATACACAGGATGAAGACAACATGTTGGTTGGCATGTTGCACTACTTATGCAACTGATAGGCAGCAACAATTGGGCCGAGTGTATGAAAAATAAGTATTTGCTCGTCATAAAAAGGTAGAAGGAGGAGAGAATGGTAGTAAGTAAGATGTAGAAGAAAAACTATACTATTTTTCGTGATCATAATCATTTCCGTCTGATCACGAGCAACATATTTTACGGTTTGATTAACATACAAATTATACAAAGCTATTAACAGGTTCTCATTTATTTCGTTCTTTCGGTCTATTACCACTTTGTCAAATGTCAAGATATCTAGGAATGGACAAAAATTGTTATAGAGATAGGAATTCATAAAACCTTTCGATCTCCTATACGCAATCTCGCACAATTTAATCAAATAAAACACCGGTGATACACAGTCTTGTCTTTATTGATGATGTTGTTTATAAACACATCATTAAGAAACTTACATAGATATATGGAATTGCAGATGGCAACGATTACATTGGGAAAATTACCGTCGGCAATCTGAAAACCTGATGCACGGCGCATATCCGACATGATCGTTCTACATCCTCCCTACTACATACACATTAATACCATTTTTATCAATATCCCTTATTACAGTGGGCTCAGTTTTCTGGTTCTCCTACTATAAGACAGTAGGAGAGCTAGAAAAATGAGAAAACTGTCTTTTAAATATATTAAGACAGTAAGTACTTACAACGGCTCTGTTAATTTACATCATGAAATAAACCATATTTCAATACACCCAGAATCTATTTACATCCACCATCGAATACAAAATGATTAACACACAACTTGATCTAACAACGATCTAATGAATACTGAAATGCATAGCAAAATAATATTTACATTTGGTCACCTTTGCCAAAAATAGAAACACGTACCTACCAACCTTTCTAAATTTGGTGCCCAATAAGTCGCATGAACATTTCATCATCCATGACATAGCTTCACATTGATCTTGTTGTTTCTCTTATTTATGTTCCCCCACCACAACCAATATGTTCTATCCAATAACATAAAACACGCCAAACTATTAATCATTCGAAATCCTGAACTGAAAAAAAAAAAACAATCTCTACCATTCTATATGTTAAACTTTATGACCCCCTCCTTCCTCCTAACTCCCACACCCACAAAGTTCGTCTGTCCCATTCCCCTACTTTCTCTTAACCTTCACCTCTCAAACAGAATTTAAACTTTTTTTCACAACTTTCAATTTTTAGGGGGAGGGATGGGGGAGCCTTCTGACATTCGGAACAATGTAACGATTGAAAATTTTCCCGAAATTTTTTTTATGATAATGTTTTGTTAAGGATTTGTTTTTCGACATAAAGTTTGTTACTTTTCTTTAGAAACTTGTTGATAGCTAACCGTATTGTTCAGAACGTATATTTATAGGTTTTAATAGAACTACTTTCAAGAGGCAAAAGTGTTCTCCAAACTTTATTATTATGACATTGTTCAATTTGAATATTATTTTTTTATTACTTATACCTAAATGTGGACCCTAAGAAATAGTGCAAGTTCCTACTGCTCAAGTCAATGCTAAATTTGAAATTAATCAAAATAACTCACTAAATTACCTACCCCCTCAAAAATTGAATCTGCAATTGGATATTAGGTTTAGGATTGCTTACACTTGGGCTCACCAAACGATAGTATTCAGTTATTGACCTTAGAAAGTGCCATTTTGGTTAACGATTTTTTTTCGAAATTTTAATTCTATAGTTATGTCTAATTTTATGGTTATGCAAGAGTTGTAATCGGACCATTTTCGTATGTTCCCTTTTAACATGGGAATTAAATTTCGTGTTCGATTATTCAAAATCTTTTTACATAGAAAGTCTTAGAAAAAGACGCACTTTTCATAAATCGAATCACATTTGTGAAAACACACATAAATTTTATTTATCACATTTCAGCTTTTGTTTTTAAAATTTTGATGCTGTATTATTTGAAATCGCCGCCATCAAAAACTAGGATTTAGTGTCAATCTTTATACAGAACCCACCAAGCGACGTTGAAAATTGTCCAAAAATGACATTCTCCAACCTGTAACTGGGCTTTGCTTCGTCTGGCTCACTAACAAATTTCTTAAAAAATGTTCAATTCGATCTCAGCAGCTACCACCATCCACCATATTTGGGGGTATCATTTATAATCAAACACCCTGTATGTTATGTAACATGTTATTTTCAATGTTTAGAAATTTATATGCCAAACAGGTATACAGTTAGTATGACGTGAGTTGAAAGCAAGAGAAAAACTTTTAGCTTAATACGAAATACCAATGGGCATCATCAACAAACGTTTTAATTGCAACTAATCTTATTAACACACTGTCTGTTGTATCAATACCTTGTCTCTTCGGCCTTGACCTTGGAGTGAGAAAATATTCTATTTGTCTTTTTGAAAATACCTAAAGTCTTTCTCACAGATTTTCTCCTGATTCCTACTACCTGTTCCCTGCAAATTTGTTATTGAATTTGTTATTCAATTTGTTATTGCTTGAATCAATCTTAATTGTAAATTATGACCTGTATCCTGTATAAATGTATGTAAATAAATAAAATAAAAAATACTCAGTCTAAACTCACATAATTCGAACTGAAGTGTTTTTTATGAAGCATCAGTCTGATAGCTTAAAATGAATACGAAAAATACCTAGCATTGAGGATTCAAAATTTGATATGGAGGGAGTAAAAAAATAAAGATCAGTAAAGATACGGTAATGTGGAAGGGGAAATTATTTTACAAAAAAAGGTAAGAAATGTGAAGGTACTTATTTTTACATTATCCCCATACCCCACTCTTTTTCCGCCATTTTGACTCCACAAACCATTTTTTTTTTCTTTATGAAACTGAAAACATCATATTTCAACTGAAATATTTGATATACACACTCCTCATCGTCCGTCATCTAAATCTTCGTGGCCGAGTTCACTCCTGGGATTGGGTCAAAAATGTGAGTTTAGCTTTTCCAAATACTCTGCTTTATTATTTACTGCGAAAAATGTTAAAATTCACTCTAGGTATTACAATTCAAACATACTTGTACACTTTACAAATATACAGGGTGTGACTGGAAAAAATGCGTTCCTTAAAACAGTTATTATTAGTACCTATGATAAAACGGAGCAAGTACTTAAACCTAAACAAATATGCTTGGTAGTGTGAGCATATTTTATTCATACGTTTTGAAGTAAAGCAATCATACTTTGTAGTAACTGCTCAACGAGTTGAGCAAATACTCAACCTCTGAGCATTGGCTACAGTAAACCCAATTGCTTAGTTTTATGCAAAGTACTCAATGAGGGGTACGCAAAAAAGAAATAAATGCTATAGCAGTAAAAAACTTTCACTATAACGGATAATATAGTAAATACTATGGTAAATGCTAAGTTTTTATGCATACTACTCAAAATGTTCAATGGGTAAAAAATAAGCGAATATAAAAAAATCCTCAAGGGATTTTTTTTATTCGCCAGTTCGGAGCGGACATTTGAATTTCAGTTCCCTAAAATGATCGGGGTGGGGGTGGAGATAATATGGTGGCCGCATACTTTACAGGATGCCTAAAATGCCTGTGGTTCTTTTAAAAAAAGCCAAGAAATCCAGGAATATAGCAATATGAGTGAAATTCTAGTTTTTTTTTAAAAAACAAATTGAATCATTTTTTCAATAATTCAAATAAATATTTTTGAAATATTTTGTAAGTCAAATGATTAAACAATTACCTAAGAGTGGGTGGTTATGTAAACCAAAATTGCATTCTCAATCTTTGCAAAAAAGTAATTTATTTGTTTGTGAAAGTTCATGCTTTGTCAACATACGCTTTCCAATGTTATTACTAAATTTTTATGTCTTCGTTCAAATTCGAACCAACCTACTCGCAGTGGGGACATTGAGCGACGCGTACTTAAGCGGGAAACGCTCCATTACAAAAATAACACATTTTGAAGGATTTTCTTAGTGATTCTAAAGATTCGTTATTAAAAATAATAAACCAAATTACAAATCCGATAGAAACTATTTATATCCTATCTAGTACACGCTGCATGGTTCCAATCTCCTGCAGACAATTTATTAAAAAAATCTCAAATAACTAATATAACAACAGGAACTTTCCTTAATCATAGACTCAAATGTGGGGAAATTTGGTGCACCCCACGTTTTTTTTTTTTGTTTTTTGAAAAAATAGGTATCTTTTAGTAGCACCATTTATAATATTAAAAACCAATGTAACTATATAATATGCGTTTAATTGTTTAACCAAATCGGTAAGAGATATCGAAAGTGAAAGGAACGAAAATTTACCTATATAACATTGGTCCCGGTAGGTCAGTGTCTACCTGATAATCCAGGGGTGGAGGTCTCTAAACCCAGCCGCGGGAATGGCTTTTTATCATCTCTATATGAGATTTTGCCCACAAACCAATGCTATTTGGGTTTATTATTATAATATGTAACATTTGTAGTGTCATGGAAGCAGTTTTTTTGCTACTCCCTATTTATGTTTGTACTCGTACCTATAAACGTGAGAATTAAATGCATATAGAACGTTCGAAGAGAGAGAGAAAGAAAGGGAGAGATTGGTGCATTTCATTAATGCATCATATGTACAAATGCACTTTATCTGTTTTTCCTCCAATCTACACAAAGTTTCACACCAAAAACTTTTTAATTTTTATATCCCACACTTAATCTTATTTCAAGGTTTACTTATAACAAAATATTTTGCATCACGAAAGCATGTTAGAGAAACATCAGTGGCGTACCTAGAATATTGAGCGCCCCGGGCAAAGAATTATTACCCCCCCCCCCCCCCNCCCCCCCCCCCCCATCCATCCATCGTTTTACACGTAACCAATTTCCAGATTATTTTTAACAATGTTCATGCTTTATTTCATTATTAACGTTAATTCACGTACATATTCGTACGTCACAAAACAATCGCTTTCTCGTGGCCACAATATTGTGATACAGTTCGGTATTGTAAACATGTGAATCACGCGTTGCCAGAGATTTGAATTTTAAAACGAATTCGCGCTTCGTATCAAATCACAAACTTCTATATATATAAATTTCAAACTTCTATTAATATAAATCAGATAAAATATTCATTTTTCAATTTTTACTTCAAAAAATGAGATTCAATGCTGACGTAATCTTTCTATGGATTAAAAACTCGGGTTGTCAGTAATAAAAAAAAATATTTTACGGAACAGCGAAGATCGTTTTGTCGCCCTTAAACCCCAAATCATTGCGCCCGGTTCGACCGCCCCCAGCCCCCTAGGTACGCCACTGAGTGACATGAACATGTTTATAATTACTTATCCTTATCGTTTTATAATCCACGTGAAGATAAATAATTTTAATATTGGCCCATTTAAATGCATGTAAATCCTCCTTCGATCAAAATTTCAGAGTTCTAACAGTAGAAACTAGGTTTCGTACGTTTTCTTTCCTAAAATGAAACAGTTTAAGAGCACTTAGAGTGAAAGGGTATGAATATACAGATTTTTCCGTTTAATTGCATGCAAATATCGGCCTTTATGCAAGAGTAGGGCGCCCTTAAATAATATCACAAAAGGTACGTTCTTTTTTTCCTCTTGCAGTAAAAAAGATCAAATTTTCTGATTTTTCCCTATACTTGGGTGTCAATTGCTAGATTTTTACAGTATTTCAGGGCTGCTGATATACGGGAAGTACTAAAAAAAAATTTTAAAATGATGACAAGTGAAAGAATCTGTCAGTCAGCTGTCAGTGAGTATCCAAGAGTACAAAGTTTGAAATTATCTATCTCCTAAACGGGTTGACATTATCTTTTGTAATCGAACAATTAAACTGGAAAATCTGCTCAAAATATTGGTGACCTATCTTTGTAGAACCGGATATCTGACGATATGTAAAACAAAGTGCATTGGTACATGTAAAAAGATACATAAATCTATTGGTCATTCGAGATGTGGGTTTTACTCCATTCGCTGAAAACTTGCAAACCAGCTAGCCACATTAACTTTAGCCACATGGTAAAACACTGTGCTTTTCTTATTCATGCGCACTGAAAATCTTCTTTTTTTTTTTAACAACTACAATAATAGTTTTTATTCATTTTTCTTACATTTACAAAGGTACTTTTCCCAAGCATTTGTATGCTTCTAAGGAATTTAACAATTGGCATTAAATCTTTTTAAAATGATTGTGGCCATAACGGAGAATCATTTTCATGTTAAATTATGTATTAATTTTCTTTTCTAGAGATATTCTCATTTAACTATATCGGTGCCAAACTATTTTAAATGTTTGTGGACATGACACAAGCAGGAAAACGGCCTAAGGAGTTGATTGCTAGACTCATATCTTCGTAACGAAAATGAAAATAATTCTGGAAGATTTTTTTTTTTTCTTTTNTTTTTTTTTTTTTTTTTTTTTTTTTTTTTTTTTCCATTAACCAAATCACCCACTATGTTATTCATAAGCATAACCCAATTCACCCTCTTAGTTATTGATTAAAACAAAAGGACACAAGAACTAGTTTTGTTATTTTCATAGCAGCAGAAAAACTTATAATCCAAACTGAAAAGAAAATAACAAAAGTTTGAAATCAAAAAATATTATTATGAAAATTAGCATTTAAAGTGCAGCATTTTGACCCCAGTAAGTATTTGGAAATAAAAATGCGCAACATTTTGTCTACAGCTGTCGTCTACTTGTCCGCAAGAAATGTCTGTAATTTGCATTATTAAAACGATTTAATTCTATTTCTACGAAGAATCTTAAAAGCGCGCAATATAAACACTTTGGTGCGTGATTTTTAAACAAAATTGACAGTTTAAGAGATATAAAAAAAATGGTAATTATTGACCATGTTTTGCTGATTAAAAAGTGGTGAGAATTATAGAACACATTATTTCTAACAGTGAATACGTCCAAATTTACAGTCTGATTTGATTGGTATTCGAGATGGCGGACATTTTGTGTTTTCCCATACTCATTACTTTTCCAAAAGAAATCAATTGTAACACGTTTTTTGGCTAATAGCCAAACATTTGAATATAATTAGCTTTAATTAGCCAACGATCATACCACGTTGAATACACCAGTTCCCGTCAGATCACTGAAGTTAAGCAACGTCGGCCGTGGTCAGTACTGAGTGAGGTCAATATGGGTAGCTGGTGTGCAAGTTTCCAGAAAATGGAGGGTAAAACCCCCGTCTTGAATGACCAATAGTTGTTAAAGAGACGTTAAGTCAAATTAAAAAAAGAAGTAATAATTTCGTTTAGAGAAATTTTGTGTTTTTGAAAACAAGTAAAAGCGGACTGTATAATACATATTTATTTGTAAAAAAAGAAGGTCAACGAAGTAAATTAACTTTTGTTTCAGTGTATTTCAAACTTTGAAACATACGCCAGACTGATAACTTTAAGGCTAGGTGCACATGACTGCGCGGTACCGCGCTGTAACCGCGCGGTATCATAAATCGATACAAGTTTGTAGAACTATAGTGCCGCGCGGTCATGTAAACAATATGCACTATTCAGATAGATCTTGTGCCGCGCGGTTCGTCGTACCGCGCGGTTATGTGAACATAGTTTAATTCAATTTATAAACATACTAGCAGGATACGCCCGCTTCTCTTGGCGCCTTAGAGGCATGGCCGTTTATAGTTTCAACCCTTTTTTTCGCGATAAAAAGTAGCCTATGTTCTTTCCTAAAATTTAGTCTATCTCCATACCAAATTTCATCAAAATCGGTTCAGTAGTTTAAGCGTGAAAGCGTAACATACACACATACAGACAGA
>CM022874.1:29811062-29826988 GCA_012654025.1 Pachypsylla venusta
AAAATAGGTACCTAGCCTTTTGGTAAATACAAAGCAGTCGGTATTTCACTTGTTTCAGTTTCTTTTATAGTCAAAAGACTTGTAAAAGTGTGCAATGGCTTAATTTTTAATGTTCTAATATATTCTAACATCTTTTTTGAACGCAACTACTTTTGTGCTCGGTTGGACTTTAAAATAGAAAGTTTCATATCGCACAAAAAAGATTCAGATCCTTCATCCGTTTGGAGTCATTTTTTAGTGTCCAAAGACGGTAAAAATGCAAAGTGTAAAAAATGTGATGCTATTTTGAAAACTCTTGGTTGATCCACAAATGGACTCCACACACATTTCTCCAGTTAAAAACTTGATTTTTTTATTTTTATTTTATCTACTTATTGTAGTAACTACCTACTTTTACTTGAAATTCGGAAGATTCCCAATTTTTTTCTAATCCCGGGATCAGTCCCGGGATCCCGGGATTGTGACCGTTTCAGTTCCGAAACTTTGAGATGGTCAGTAAGGTTCGGGATCATAATCTCTAGTACCAACATTCAGATACAAAGATATTTATTAAATTCTCTCTCTCTTTCTCTCTCTCTTTCTTCCTTCATCTCTCTCCCTCTCTCTTTTTTTATCTCTATTTATCTATCTCTTTCTTTCTTTATCTCTCTCTCTCTCTTTCTTTCTTCATCTCTCTCTCTCTCTCTCTGATTATATTTATTAAAAAAGACCAACACAGATTCACAAAATAAACGGCCATTTTCGTTTAAAATTTTCTTTTATTTCGAAAAACACAAAATAATATTTTATGATTTGCAATCACACAATACTGAATACAAAACACGTTTATTTTTTTCATTGTTCGTGTATAATGTTTTTCATTTTGTTTTGCGGTATTTTTTTCTTGTTTTATATTTTTATCATGTAATTCATGGCAGCATGGCACGTCGTCATCAGTACCAACATTCAGATACAAAGATATTTATTAAATTTGGAGATAACATCTCTTGTTATTGTAAATGAAATGCAAGGATGAAAACGAAAACAAATCGGAAGTGAGAATTAAACAAGTTTCTCCTAAAATTGTTGCGGAAAATGGATAAAGCTCTTATCAAAACAGATGAAGTTTATCAGCAATTTTACGAGATTAAAAATAAGTGTCGAGCATTATGCTTGTTTTAAAAGGTCCATTAGCACTGAAGATTGACGTAAAATAAAATCAACTTATTATGTGTATATATTCCTTATTTTTTTAAATCTAATTACTTACCGAAGGCGTAATTTCTTCAAATCCATTTATGATGACTTGCTAACATTATTATTATTATTATTTAACTCTTTATTGAATCAACTTTAAACAATAAGAAGGAGAAATAGAAATAAGATGATAGAACGAGAGAGAAAAGAAAGGAAAGAAAGAGAGAGAAAAGAAAGAAAAAAGTTAATTCAAAGGGCGCGGTTATGATTCCATAAGTAAAAGTAAATCATATATATAGGACTGTAAGAAGTTACTTGAGGGTATACATCCTCACAGGACGAGTTAACCTGTCAAATAACACAGAAAGCAAATCTGTAATATTAATATGTTTGTAAATCTTGTTTTACTGACGCAATTATATTTTAGTTATAGTCATGGTTCTGGGGCCTATGTCCATTATTAGCTTGCAAGAACAGAGGTTTGACGATAATTAAAAGCTTTAGCAGTATACTAAAACTTATCTAGAGTTGCTTTCTCGTACATCATAAAGAATTGTGTTTCAGGGTTATTGGCCTCTCCGGCTTTAAAATTTAAAATCCCACCTACTCCCTATAATTAAAAATATAAAATTAAGAAATTTAAAATCACATTTCCAATTTTCCCATAACTGATACCATCTGTCAATGAAACAAGAGAATAAAGTCAGAAAAGGACCTAACATTTTCCATTATAAGAAAAAGATATTGGAAAGTCATTTTCCAAAATTTGCTGGAACATCTATCTCGGTGTCTCTGGAGAAATTTGAAATGAATGTCGTAATATATCTATTAAGACATGTAACATAGAATGGATATCTACTGAACTGTAAATGTAAACTCTGATGTTCGGACAAATGGACGAAACAGACCTACTTTTGTATATTATGTTTGAGTATGAGTATGCGTCAGTAGCTATTCACATTGATGATGAAATGGGATTACAAACAATAGATGGTGTCCTTAACTTCGGTAGGGTGTTTTCATGTGACTGTACAGTGTACAATCCAAACTAATTAAAATAATTCTCAGGTACTAATTATTTATTTGAGTTTTAAAATTTGGCCTTTAATTGCGTTTAAATTTTTGCGTTAGTACAAGATATCAGATTACTAGTAGTTAAAAGTAGCTGCAGCCAACGTCTATGGCACGTTGAATACAAAAGTTCCGGTGAGATCGCTGAAGTTAAGCAACGTCCAGCGAGGTTGTTCCATCGTGATGCTGGCTATTTTTCCGATCCAACCGAGGGTGGATGAAGTCAATGTGGGTAGCCGGTTTGCAAGTTTCCAGCGAATGGAGGGTAAAACCCCCGTCTCGAATGACCAATAGATGTTAAAGAGACGTTAAGCCAAATTAAAAAAAAGTAGCTAAACGTGACCCGTATTGGAGCTCTGAAAGTGAAAGAATTTGAATACTAATATTTTCCTGTTTAATTAAATGCAGATATCTATCTACACCTTCATGAAATAATTTCAGCGTACTATCTGTTCGAACTATAATAAAATACGTTGTATTCTTCCCCAAAAGCGACACCGTTTTGGAGCATTTAGAGTAAAAAGTTAAATTTTTCTTTGGATGTCAATTGATAACTTGATGCAAAATTTCGGCGATGAGTAGTACCTGAAGTAGTACCTGATACAAGAAGTACCTGAACATTTTGATGATGAGTGAACGAATGAATGAGTGAGTGAGTATACAAAGGTGCAAACTATATATCCTAAAGGGATTAACATTATCCATTGAAATCAATGCCGTTTATTTAATTAAGCTACCGAAAACCAGGTGAATTGCTTCGTGTAAAGATATGGAACTTTCTAGAAAAACTTAAAAATCTAACGAGTTCTCAATGTTACATAAATACAGAAAGATAAATGTATTTGGCTTCAAAAGTGCTAAAAGATTTTCTAAAGTACCTGATAAGGATACCTTACTTTCTGCAACCACCGTAACAAACATCATTCAATGTGATACTTGATACTTCCCCTGACCGGCTTTGTATTGTTGCAGACTTAGGATTCGAGGATTAAGGTATCGTGAATTTAAAACGCGTTAACTAACTTTAACAATAATTAAAAAAAATAAAACTTAAAATAGTTTATTAAGAAAAATAAAAAAAAAGAAATTACAATAAATAAATAAATAAAACGTAACAGAAAAGTTCAATTACTTCTCGCCNAGAAGGACATTCCGTCCCCTTCTCAGGGGCGGAGATGTAAAGGTATACTTCAATCCTTTACATTTTATTCTATTCTTTTATCTTTATATCTGAGAAGGACATTCCGTCCCCTTCTCAGGGGCGGAGATGTAAAGGTATACTTCAATCCTTTACATTTTATTCTATTCTTTTATCTTTATATCTGAGAAGGACATTCCGTCCCCTTCTCAGGGGCGGAGATGTAAAGGTATACTTCAATCCTTTACATTTTATTCTATTCTTTTATCTTTATATCTGAGAAGGACATTCCGTCCCCTTCTCAGGGGCGGAGATGTAAAGGTATACTTCAATCCTTTACATTTTATTCTATTCTTTTATCTTTATATCTGAGAAGGACATTCCGTCCCCTTCTCAGGGGCGGAGATGTAAAGGTATACTTCAATCCTTTACATTTTATTCTATTCTTTTATCTTTATATCTGAGAAGGACATTCCGTCCCCTTCTCAGGGGCGGAGATGTAAAGGTATACTTCAATCCTTTACATTTTATTCTATTCTTTTATCTTTATATCTGAGAAGGACATTCCGTCCCCTTCTCAGGGGCGGAGATGTAAAGGTATACTTCAATCCTTTACATTTTATTCTATTCTTTTATCTTTATATCTGAGAAGGACATTCCGTCCCCTTCTCAGGGGCGGAGATGTAAAGGTATACTTCAATCCTTTACATTTTATTCTATTCTTTTATCTTTATATCTGAGAAGGACATTCCGTCCCCTTCTCAGGGGCGGAGATGTAAAGGTATACTTCAATCCTTTACATTTTATTCTATTCTTTTATCTTTATATCTGAGAAGGACATTCCGTCCCCTTCTCAGGGGCGGAGATGTAAAGGTATACTTCAATCCTTTACATTTTATTCTATTCTTTTATCTTTATATCTGAGAAGGACATTCCGTCCCCTTCTCAGGGGCGGAGATGTAAAGGTATACTTCAATCCTTTACATTTTATTCTATTCTTTTATCTTTATATCTGAGAAGGACATTCCGTCCCCTTCTCAGGGGCGGAGATGTAAAGGTATACTTCAATCCTTTACATTTTATTCTATTCTTTTATCTTTATATCTGAGAAGGACATTCCGTCCCCTTCTCAGGGGCGGAGATGTAAAGGTATACTTCAATCCTTTACATTTTATTCTATTCTTTTATCTTTATATCTGAGAAGGACATTCCGTCCCCTTCTCAGGGGCGGAGATGTAAAGGTATACTTCAATCCTTTACATTTTATTCTATTCTTTTATCTTTATATCTGAGAAGGACATTCCGTCCCCTTCTCAGGGGCGGAGATGTAAAGGTATACTTCAATCCTTTACATTTTATTCTATTCTTTTATCTTTATATCTGAGAAGGACATTCCGTCCCCTTCTCAGGGGCGGAGATGTAAAGGTATACTTCAATCCTTTACATTTTATTCTATTCTTTTATCTTTATATCTGAGAAGGACATTCCGTCCCCTTCTCAGGGGCGGAGATGTAAAGGTATACTTCAATCCTTTACATTTTATTCTATTCTTTTATCTTTATATCTGAGAAGGACATTCCGTCCCCTTCTCAGGGGCGGAGATGTAAAGGTATACTTCAATCCTTTACATTTTATTCTATTCTTTTATCTTTATATCTGAGAAGGACATTCCGTCCCCTTCTCAGGGGCGGAGATGTAAAGGTATACTTCAATCCTTTACATTTTATTCTATTCTTTTATCTTTATATCTGAGAAGGACATTCCGTCCCCTTCTCAGGGGCGGAGATGTAAAGGTATACTTCAATCCTTTACATTTTATTCTATTCTTTTATCTTTATATCTGAGAAGGACATTCCGTCCCCTTCTCAGGGGCGGAGATGTAAAGGTATACTTCAATCCTTTACATTTTATTCTATTCTTTTATCTTTATATCTGAGAAGGACATTCCGTCCCCTTCTCAGGGGCGGAGATGTAAAGGTATACTTCAATCCTTTACATTTTATTCTATTCTTTTATCTTTATATCTGAGAAGGACATTCCGTCCCCTTCTCAGGGGCGGAGATGTAAAGGTATACTTCAATCCTTTACATTTTATTCTATTCTTTTATCTTTATATCTGAGAAGGACATTCCGTCCCCTTCTCAGGGGCGGAGATGTAAAGGTATACTTCAATCCTTTACATTTTATTCTATTCTTTTATCTTTATATCTGAGAAGGACATTCCGTCCCCTTCTCAGGGGCGGAGATGTAAAGGTATACTTCAATCCTTTACATTTTATTCTATTCTTTTATCTTTATATCTGAGAAGGACATTCCGTCCCCTTCTCAGGGGCGGAGATGTAAAGGTATACTTCAATCCTTTACATTTTATTCTATTCTTTTATCTTTATATCTGAGAAGGACATTCCGTCCCCTTCTCAGGGGCGGAGATGTAAAGGTATACTTCAATCCTTTACATTTTATTCTATTCTTTTATCTTTATATCTGAGAAGGACATTCCGTCCCCTTCTCAGGGGCGGAGATGTAAAGGTATACTTCAATCCTTTACATTTTATTCTATTCTTTTATCTTTATATCTGAGAAGGACATTCCGTCCCCTTCTCAGGGGCGGAGATGTAAAGGTATACTTCAATCCTTTACATTTTATTCTATTCTTTTATCTTTATATCTGAGAAGGACATTCCGTCCCCTTCTCAGGGGCGGAGATGTAAAGGTATACTTCAATCCTTTACATTTTATTCTATTCTTTTATCTTTATATCTGAGAAGGACATTCCGTCCCCTTCTCAGGGGCGGAGATGTAAAGGTATACTTCAATCCTTTACATTTTATTCTATTCTTTTATCTTTATATCTGAGAAGGACATTCCGTCCCCTTCTCAGGGGCGGAGATGTAAAGGTATACTTCAATCCTTTACATTTTATTCTATTCTTTTATCTTTATATCTGAGAAGGACATTCCGTCCCCTTCTCAGGGGCGGAGATGTAAAGGTATACTTCAATCCTTTACATTTTATTCTATTCTTTTATCTTTATATCTGAGAAGGACATTCCGTCCCCTTCTCAGGGGCGGAGATGTAAAGGTATACTTCAATCCTTTACATTTTATTCTATTCTTTTATCTTTATATCTGAGAAGGACATTCCGTCCCCTTCTCAGGGGCGGAGATGTAAAGGTATACTTCAATCCTTTACATTTTATTCTATTCTTTTATCTTTATATCTGAGAAGGACATTCCGTCCCCTTCTCAGGGGCGGAGATGTAAAGGTATACTTCAATCCTTTACATTTTATTCTATTCTTTTATCTTTATATCTGAGAAGGACATTCCGTCCCCTTCTCAGGGGCGGAGATGTAAAGGTATACTTCAATCCTTTACATTTTATTCTATTCTTTTATCTTTATATCTGAGAAGGACATTCCGTCCCCTTCTCAGGGGCGGAGATGTAAAGGTATACTTCAATCCTTTACATTTTATTCTATTCTTTTATCTTTATATCTGAGAAGGACATTCCGTCCCCTTCTCAGGGGCGGAGATGTAAAGGTATACTTCAATCCTTTACATTTTATTCTATTCTTTTATCTTTATATCTGAGAAGGACATTCCGTCCCCTTCTCAGGGGCGGAGATGTAAAGGTATACTTCAATCCTTTACATTTTATTCTATTCTTTTATCTTTATATCTGAGAAGGACATTCCGTCCCCTTCTCAGGGGCGGAGATGTAAAGGTATACTTCAATCCTTTACATTTTATTCTATTCTTTTATCTTTATATCTGAGAAGGACATTCCGTCCCCTTCTCAGGGGCGGAGATGTAAAGGTATACTTCAATCCTTTACATTTTATTCTATTCTTTTATCTTTATATCTGAGAAGGACATTCCGTCCCCTTCTCAGGGGCGGAGATGTAAAGGTATACTTCAATCCTTTACATTTTATTCTATTCTTTTATCTTTATATCTGAGAAGGACATTCCGTCCCCTTCTCAGGGGCGGAGATGTAAAGGTATACTTCAATCCTTTACATTTTATTCTATTCTTTTATCTTTATATCTGAGAAGGACATTCCGTCCCCTTCTCAGGGGCGGAGATGTAAAGGTATACTTCAATCCTTTACATTTTATTCTATTCTTTTATCTTTATATCTGAGAAGGACATTCCGTCCCCTTCTCAGGGGCGGAGATGTAAAGGTATACTTCAATCCTTTACATTTTATTCTATTCTTTTATCTTTATATCTGAGAAGGACATTCCGTCCCCTTCTCAGGGGCGGAGATGTAAAGGTATACTTCAATCCTTTACATTTTATTCTATTCTTTTATCTTTATATCTGAGAAGGACATTCCGTCCCCTTCTCAGGGGCGGAGATGTAAAGGTATACTTCAATCCTTTACATTTTATTCTATTCTTTTATCTTTATATCTGAGAAGGACATTCCGTCCCCTTCTCAGGGGCGGAGATGTAAAGGTATACTTCAATCCTTTACATTTTATTCTATTCTTTTATCTTTATATCTGAGAAGGACATTCCGTCCCCTTCTCAGGGGCGGAGATGTAAAGGTATACTTCAATCCTTTACATTTTATTCTATTCTTTTATCTTTATATCTGAGAAGGACATTCCGTCCCCTTCTCAGGGGCGGAGATGTAAAGGTATACTTCAATCCTTTACATTTTATTCTATTCTTTTATCTTTATATCTGAGAAGGACATTCCGTCCCCTTCTCAGGGGCGGAGATGTAAAGGTATACTTCAATCCTTTACATTTTATTCTATTCTTTTATCTTTATATCTGAGAAGGACATTCCGTCCCCTTCTCAGGGGCGGAGATGTAAAGGTATACTTCAATCCTTTACATTTTATTCTATTCTTTTATCTTTATATCTGAGAAGGACATTCCGTCCCCTTCTCAGGGGCGGAGATGTAAAGGTATACTTCAATCCTTTACATTTTATTCTATTCTTTTATCTTTATATCTGAGAAGGACATTCCGTCCCCTTCTCAGGGATCGGAGATGTAAAGGTATACTTGAATCCTTTACATTTTTGAAGCTGCAAGGGCAGAGGGGATGGTTTGCATTCTTTATCTCCATTAAGTGTTCTTAATTGAAAAAGTTTTTCATGAAAATTATTCTGTTTTACATAACATTATCGTTTCTCGCCAGCATTTTATTTTAAATTTTTTTAAACTCTGAGAACAATTCTTTTAATCTTAATTAATTAAAAAAATAAATATTGTTTACTTTATTTTTTATTACAAAAAATACCTTTAACGGAAAACCATTTTGTCAGCATATTGTAACCCCCCTCACCCTACAGCTGAAATGTCTTCCGCAAGCTGTAATTTCATGAGACCCTAATTGATATTGTCAGGTGTTACTTGAGGCTTATGTCCTAACGGCCCGAGATCACCATTAGAAGATTGTGTACATTGCACTATATCACAGAAAGAAGCTCTATTAGAATATCATTCAGTTTTGTAACTCATTTTTTTTGTGTTACTGAGGCCTATGTAAATTACTGACCGAGCAAAGTAAGGTTTAACTCCACCATTCATCTGTTTTTGATTGTTTAACGCGATAACCCTCCAACACCTTGGGCGTACCGTTTTGGTTTTGGTGTAACACAGTACAGACATTCATAGCATTGGCCAAATATTTTTTGGGCCCTATTGGGCCACACGGGGCCTCGTGGTGGCCTATTACTTGAGAATAGATGTAGGTATGATGACAATTAATAGCCACAAATAAGTTGTCGCTGCTAAGGCAGACAAGAACTTATTAATTTAGAGCTTCAGGCTAACATCTAACATGAGGAATGACGGGTAGGTATGATGACAATTAATAGCCACAAATAAGTTGTCGCTGCTAAGGCAGACAACAACTTATTAATTTAGAGCTTCAGGCTAACATCTAACATGAGGAATCCACCAAATAATGATGATAATTATTGTGAGTTATTGTCGCCGAGTTTTAGCGGGAGCTAATTGTTTCACTAGGGTGGCTGAATGGTAGGGTGTGACTATTTCTTGTATTTTTTAGGTTGCACCAATTCCTAATATTGTAAATGTGAGAAATTTATTATGAGGACAACTTCTAAAATAGGTGCCAACCACATCGGCAACAAAACAAATGCTGTTCACTTCCGTTGGTCAATTTTTTTATACATATTTCGGACACATATTTCGGACCCCCCCCNCCCCCCCAAAATTTTCTTTTGAGGTACAAAATAAGTATCGAACTTTGGTGTAACTAAAAGAAAATGAAATATTAAAAAGTTACTGATAGGGGTTGAGATGTCCAAGGACGTATCTAGGCTAGTCAGCACCCGGGGCAAGCACCTATTTTAGCGCCCCCTCAAAACACGGGCTACGTCCGTTTTTGGCGCCCCACAAACCTCGCGCCCGGGGCACCCCATCCATTTGCCCCCCCCCTCTAGTTACGTACAATACATTCATGGAAATGGAACACGTAAATGAGTTCGAAATTTGATTTAATCTTATCACCCGACTCGACATTGTAGATCTTACTGAGATACACACGCACCTAATATGTTTTAAATCATTTCGTTTGGTTTAATGAATTGTTAAGATAAAAAATCATCTCCTATGTTGGATCTTGCGTCATCATCCTGTATTAAACTAATATTTCTATTGCTTCTGCCTCCGCCCCTTCTGCCTTTTTTCATATTTTTTCCTTTCTCTCTTCCTGTTCGTTTTACTATGTTAAAATCTTCTTAATTTAATTTATAGCTTTAAAATTTCTTGATTTTTCTTAGAACAAAAACTCTTTTTATTCCTGTTTAGTAACTTTAGTCTAAATATTTTAACAAATATTATAGTAGGTATGCAAGTAGATTAATATATATTTAGGGATTATTGGGGCACCGGAGATTTCAATATGAGCTTCGGTCTCCTCAACAACATCTCTCCATGACGATCGCTGGATTACGATTAACAAATGCTCTATTAGGTCCTGCTGCTGTTATTTTTGTTGTTGTTGCTTTATTTTTATATTTGTTGATGCTGATGATTTCGTTGTTGTTGTTTTTATTGTTGTTGCTGCTGCTGTTGTTGTTATTGTTTTTAATATTATAGGTTACGTGCAAAAAAAAAAAAACGATTGAAATTTCGGGGGGAGGGTCTGAGACCGCCCGGAGAACGGCCTTGCTTGCCGCACTATTTTTTACACAAATAAATACCATCTGATTGATAACATCTGAGTCCACCCTGTATAAATATTTCACTTTCTTTTTTTGAGATAAAGCTATTAATACATTTTTAAAACCAAACAAAATTTCAAACACAAATCTTTAATTGTTTTAAACCCTGAATCGATATTGTAAATTTAAATAATCTTATTTTAAATTAGTCCTCTTCTGAAACTAATTGAAGACAGCATAGCCAACGATCATACCACGTTGAATACACCAGTTCCCGTCAGATTACTGAAGTTAAGCAACGTCCGGCGTGGTCAGTACTTGGATGGGTGACCGCTTGGGAACACCACGTATCGTTGGCTCATCTTTCTGAAATTTTATTGTTTCTTTAGCATATCCTTGGTCCTCGCCTACTTCTATTTCCAAATACTGTCGCTTTCATAATATTCTTTTCAACATTCCAAGTGGCCGCTGAGCCAGTCCAATTATCCGAGGCTCATTGTTAGTTACGTAAATCTTCTTGCATTTAGAATNCTTGGATGGGTGACCGCTTGGGAACACCACGTATCGTTGGCTCATCTTTCTGAAATTTTATTGTTTCTTTAGCATATCCTTGGTCCTCGCCTACTTCTATTTCCAAATACTGACGCTTTCATAATATTCTTTTCAACATTCCAAGTGGCCGCTGAGCCAGTCCGATTATCCGAGGCTCATTGTTAGTTACGTAAATCTTCTTGCATTTAGAATTACGATTAAAATATTAGAGATGATGAACAAGATGGCCTGCCCTATATTGAAAAGTATCAGCGACAACTCTGCCCATATTTGTAAACAAAACGCAGGTATTTCTCCTTTGTGTTCGACCCCCGTAATTTGAACTTTAGCCCCTCATCGGTTACTGCAAATGCCTGTAAAGCATCAATCGAAATGACATTATTGTCTTATTTGTCCACAGGAAGAACAAAAGATGGGAAGATGCCTTGATAGGCCTTCCGAGCCTCCCACCTCCAGTCTTGCCGAAAACAACCATATTCCCTTTATGAAGAAATATAATCTTATAATACGGTAAGATCTTTCTCTCTCTCTCTAAAAAAAAACAAACAAAAAACAAAAAAACAAAAAAAAACATTCGAAGTCAAAACAATAAAATTTCAAAAAATTCATGCCGTGACCAGGATTCGAACCTGGGTTACTACGGCCACAACGTAGGGTCCTAACCACTAGACGATCACGGCTTGTGACCACAACGAGAAATATAGCTCAATATAAACGAAGCATTCACAAAGAAATGCTCCGTTGCTACTTTCTCTTTTATTAGTTCATTCTGTAATCGATTGACTTCTCGGAAGGATTGCACCCAAAAGGTTTAAATTGTTTTCACTGAGACTTCGGACCGAATCATTCAATTGGTACTGTAAACCCAAATATTTAATATTACTAATGCCGTGGAAAGAGTTTGTTTGACTTACTAGCAAGAATAAGAAAAATGAAGATGGCCTATGCCGGACATACAGGAAGAGCAAGAGTTAACATATTAGAGGGGAAAATTGCTTGTTCCCGTGACAGAGGAAGACGGAGAAGAATGTGGTCCGATGATAAGGTTGTCACATGCACGGGCCTCGCCCGGCAGTGCCAGGCCTAGGTAGTGATCGACGGGCCGCCGGAACAATAAAAAAAATTGCCGGGTCGCCATGTGAACGAAGTAAATTGGAATTTCACGCGTACAGAGTTACGATATTCTTACCGTTCACGCGTCTGAAGCCATCTTTTCAGACACAAACGCAAATACAAAAAAAAAATGCATTCTTGTGTGGAAAAACAAATAGCTTTGTGTATACCTATTTTGTATATTATTAATTTCGGAAAAAACACATCAAGAATAAAAAAAAAACCGAACATTTTTTAAACTCCCGCATTCCACGAATACCCGTCCCCCCCCCCCCTCCTGGTCATCGTTGACTTACCGGACGAGAGACGCGACGAAGTGGTAACCCTACCGATGATACCAATAAATCAGATTGTCTGATCAAAGAAAATTATGGAAGAATAATTACTTGGTACCCGACGCAAACTTCGTATAGGTAATAATTTACAACTATTATAGTGATAAATGCCGTAAAAGCCAAATGCTTGAAACTTGAAATTTGGTACGTATGTCATATTTGGGGTCTCATTGAGATTCGAAACTTTTGGGTGCAATCAAAAACCCTCAAAATTTGTTTTTTTTTTTGGGTGGGGGGTATTTTTTTAAGCCAGTAAAATAAAAAAATAATAAACCCATGAGGTCACATTGGCAGAGTTTTCTTTCGTGACTAATCCAAAGGTTCTGAAATGCGAAGGAAACAAAAAACTGAGCCGACCAAGATCATGAGAGAAACCCTGCGACAAAAAGAATTTGATAAAAGGTGTCAACTACAACAAAGAGGTATGGGCGTTGAAGTATTCTCTGACTTCCCATCTGCCAACCAAGTGATCATGGACGAATGTGGTCTAACAAATTCTGAATGAGTTCTATCCCAAGATGAATTATAATATGGTTCCAGTTAGATCCTTTCCTGGAAGGAGCTCAGATACACCCCAATACCACAGATGCTGGATGCTCTGGGAGAGAAAACCTTGAACATGTCTTGGGCTCCTGATATCAGTATGGTGATCTACTTAGGAATATTAGACACCACGAAATCCGTTTCATCATTGCACGGCATTTGAGAAAACAGGGCTGGACCGTGAAGGAAGAAGTTCACTGCAGAGCTATGGACTATGGAGTTTGATACAATGAAATAATGAAAGAAGATTATATAATAGATCCTATCATAAGAAAGGAAATAAATAAAAATCAAGCAATGACAGTTGACCAAGAAAAGAAAGATATTTACGAACCCCGCATTCCCTACTTTAAGCAAAATTATAGTATTGAAATGAACGACCTGTATTTGGGATATTATGAAACGTCCTGTATATTCTCGTTTCTATTTTTAGATTTTGTTTTTATTGTTGACAATGAATCTTCGAGACTTGTGGGAGAGGGGTCGGGGTGAATGGGGGGGGGGAATGAATGAGTGTTTACTATACCGTTCAGGTTGTCTGGGAGGATGGTCGGGGTGAAGGGGGGAAATATGAATGACATATTTTATTTGCTTCCCCATTTCTAAGCATTGCCTTCTTTACATTGCAGGATGGGTGTTTTAGGTTTTAATTATTATTTAACGCGTAGTTTTTTTTTAGAACGCGTAGTTTGTTTGCGTAGTAGAAAAAAAATCCTTTTCCCGATCCTTCTAGAACGTTTTGAATGAAGGTATAAATAGGAGGCACACGTAGAAAAGTCAGTATTATTTTAGTGATAAACGGAGCGAGTTTAATTTTGGAAGCGATATCGTTGTGTTTTAGAAGTGATAATTGAGCGATTAATTCGTGTGTATTCTCGAGCGTTTTAAATACGGTGTTAGCGAAAAATATTCGAACGTTTATTTTATTTATTGTAATTTCTTTTTTTTTTTAATAAATTATTTTAAGTTTTTATTTTAATTATTTTTAGAGTTAGTTAACGCGTTTTAAATTCACGACAACTTAATCCTCGAATCCTAAGTCTACAACAGATTAATCAAAATTTCGGTAGTGGATATGTTCATAGGAGCTCAGGGAGAAATGACGCAATTCTTCGAAGAATTTAGGAAAAAAAATCAAAATACCACGAAGTGTGACAGAAGAAAAAGAAGTGCTGTGTCGTAAGGCGAACAGCCACCAATGCGGTGTCAGTGTTTTAAAATATACCTATGTTTACTTTCCCTTGAAACAAGACAGGACAGTTTTAATTGTTAATAAATGAAGATTAGGCGACGTACACCCAATGGAGTATTTCTTAGTATCCTTGCATGTGGGAAGGAATCGACATACATTAAATTAAATAAAAATACGTACCTTTCGCGTGCAAATAATATTAAAAAAGTAAAGTTCATAAAAAAAACGGAAATGATAGAAAGCTCTCTGCGTTTACCTATCTACCAAGTTTTCTTGTACCTTAATAAAAGGGCAGTGGTGCAGAATAGCGCACACCGTGATAGAGAAATGGTGGGTCCCACTGAACGAAATTTGTCCACAGGGAAAGTGGGTAGATTGTTCATCATTTCACATCTATCAAGCAAAATGCTAGTTTTGCAACGCCAAGAAAAACAAAAACAGCGTGCAACGTGCTATACTGCGTGTCCCAAAACTCCAAGACCACCTGAATATCTTTTGAACGACCTTATACAGAGCTTTGAAATTTTGCATGGTATTTTATCCCAAATTAAACCACCTGATGGTGTGACCAATTTCTCAGGGGCGGGTCTCATGAGGACCCCAGGGGGTCCAACTTTTGTTTTTTAAATACGAACCCCCAGCTTGTGATAAATTTTCAGAAAGACAATAAAATTAGAACTACTTTGTAAAAAAATTCATACGTCTAGCGTGTTTAGTTTCAAAATGGCGGCCATTTGAAATTTCCAAGACATGACTTCCAAGAGTATCTAAAACTAAGTGAATTATTTGCAATGGGATATTGAATAATTAATTGCTTAGAACACCAATGTCAAGGAAACTGTTTTTTACCTAGTTATAAGTTATAACTCTTCCATAGTCTTCCATCAATAATATCCTGATGAGGTGCGTTCAGTAACAAGTGGCTCCTCGGGGTCACATAGATTCCGTCCCCGAAAAAAAAAATATGTCTAAAATAACACGTTCCTCGACATTGATGTCCTATGCAATTATTCAATATCCCATGGCAAATAATTCGCCTAGTTTTGGACATTCTTGGAAGTCATGTCTTGGAAAATTCAAATGATCGCCATTTTGTAACCAAACAATCAAGATGTGTGAATTTTTTTGCAAAATACTTTTAATCCTCTTGTCTTTCTGAAATTGTATCACAAGTTGGGGGTTAGTTTTTTAAAAAACAAAAATTGGACCCACAGGGGGCAACATCGGACCCGCCCCTAAAAAATTGGTGTCAGCATCAGGTGGTTTAATTTGGGATATAATACCATGCAGAATTTCAAAACTCTACTTAAAGCCGTTCAAAAGATATTCAAGTGGTCTCGGAGACTTTTGGGACATGAGGCACGCCAAACCTAGTTTGTATCTTCACTTTCAATTCTGACCCTTTGTAACTAAACGTATTAATTTTTACTTTCTCTTCCATAGAAGATAAAGTATTGTATTCGTGCAGAAATTTTAGACATATTTTGTCTCAAAAAATCGTTTGACGGGAAGCTAAAGGCCAAAATAAAGATCAAATATATTCGGCCATATTGCTTTTGGGCCATATTTTCAAAATGTTGGGTCATTTTTGAATTTTGAAAATATTTGGAGCCCTGGGGCCAAAAAAAAAAAAAAAAAATCCGACGTTCCACGT
>CM022874.1:29846295-29857250 GCA_012654025.1 Pachypsylla venusta
CCGTGGCTCCAAATATTTTCAAAATTCAAAAATGACCCAAAATTTTGAAAATATGGCCCAAAAGCAATATGGCCGAATATATTTGATCTTTATTTTGGCCTTTGGCTTCCCGTCAAACGATTTTTTGAGCCAAAATATGTCTAAAATTTCTGCACGAATACAATACTTTATCTTCTATGGAAGAGAAAGTAAAAATGAACAGAAATCCATAACGAAGACTAAACCTAGAAACTTGAATTGTGGAAAAGAGGATCAATCTGCAATAAAGCTCGGAAGTTCAGGCAAAAACGAATTATCACCCAAAATTTCACTTTTTGGCGGTACAATTACGTGGCCAAAATGGGTAAGAGATATGAAAGAATAATTGATAATGATCCCTCAGGAAAAGTATGAAATTCACTGTATCTTTATATATGGTTCTTATCTTAGCTCCGTCAGTTTTTCGTACAGCAACGGGAAAGAATGCACACGAAGTTGCAGGCATAGAATGAAATACTTATGTAGAGAATGCCAGGGTCCCATCCTATATTTCATTTGACCTATTGAACAATTAATCATCGCAAGTATACGTTTACTCGTACAGGTCTTTGAAAAGTATTGGAACGGCTTAAAATTTTAAGTGTGTTCTAGCGAACTAGCTTTTTGCTTTTTACTCTCCTTATTCTATAAAAAGGAAGGTATTGTATTGGGCTGAAATTTTCGATGTCAAGTTTACACTGCCAAGCACGTTTTGGGTCCCAAAATCTCGAGTTTCAGTCATTGGTGTGTGTGTGTGTGTGTGTCTGTCCGTATGTCTGTAAATAATGTATCTCAAGAACGGTAAGTGCTAGAGACTTAAAATTTTAATGTACATCAAGGTTTTGGTTGAAATCGAAGTTACTGTTGGCGGTTTTTGCCGCTTTTTAGCGGTTTCAATTAATCCCGTCTAAAAAGAGAGCGGTGAATAGCTAAAGCTCCAAATTTAGTGCCTATTCATATAACTTATGCATTGATTGCGAAAAGACACCTTTGGCTGCAGCTTGATCTACCGTTGGCGATCGTTGGCTTTTTGGACATTCCCACCTGAAAAGAGCCTATTTATATCAATTTTATGCATGTATATATATATATATTTATTGTGTGCTAAATTTTTGCGACACATTACAATTGAATAAAATATGAAAAAAAGTACGATGTAAATTTTAAATTGATGAAGTCCCTAAAAATTAATAATTATAGTCCCCATATATTACAATGTTATTATTATTTGGGATGCAATTTTTCCATATTTTTTTAAATAGATTTTTTTTTTAATGGAATTTAATATGATAAATTTGGTTGAAATCGAATCTACTCCTGGCGGTTTTGAATCGTATTCAGTGAAAATATTTTTTGCTGCTTTTCAGCAATTTTTCGAATCTGGCATAAAAAGAAAAGAGCTAGAAACTTGATTTTTTTTTTACTATTTCAATTTCCTGTATACCTACTGCACGTCTTGAATTTTTACTTTATCTTCCCATATACGAAGTATAGGAAAATAAAGTATTGTATTGGTGAACATTTTCGATGTCGTTTTTTTTGCTTTTCTGGGCGAATTATGACGACTTCATTCAAAATAAATCGTAAGGAAAACCGTACTAAATTTTATCTTCCTTTATTCTAGGAATTTGACAGCCACTGGCTGATGTCGCAGGTATAATTTTATTACATCAGGTATTACATATTACATCAGTGGCAGCCTTCGGCTGTTGTCACAGCTTTTCAGTGAAAATATTTTTTGGAAATGGATTTGGCTGTCTTGGCCTCTTGTCCCACATCTTCAGGGAATATATTAATTCAATTAGATTTAATTTAGAAATGTTATTTAGGATGTTTGTAGTCATTATGAAATATAAATTTCAATAAAATATTGTGTATCAACTACAAATAATAAGGCGAGTCACTAGCGCTTTCATCAGTTACGACATTCTCAAGTGAACTTGAGAATGTCGTACATTCTCAAGTCAACTTGAGAATGTCGTACATTCTCAAGTAAACTTAAGAATGTCGTAACAGACGAAAGCGCTCGTGACTCGC
Organism: Pachypsylla venusta; assembly: GCA_012654025.1. Taxonomy (NCBI): domain Eukaryota; kingdom Metazoa; phylum Arthropoda; class Insecta; order Hemiptera; family Aphalaridae; genus Pachypsylla; species Pachypsylla venusta. The sequence continues at coordinate 29,848,351 of CM022874.1, forward strand.
CTTATTATTTGTAGTTGATACACAATATTTTATTGAAATTTATATTTCAATTAGATTTGTTAGACTTCGGCTGTTGTCGCAGCTCTATAGTAAAAAAAGAAAAATTTGAATTACCTTTAATAACAACCTTCGGTTTTCGTCGCAACTGCCTAGAGAACATATAATATGAATTGTATGTAGCAGCTTTCGGCAGTTGTCACAGCTCTCTAGTGAAAATATTATATGAATTAGATTTGGCAGTCTTATCCTGCAGTGAAAAATAATATTTGAATTACCTTTGAAAAACCTTCTATTCGGTTTTCGTCGCAACTCCCTAGAGAAGATATAATATGAATAGATGTAGCGGCATTCGGCAGTTGTTACAGCTCTCTAGTGAAAATATTATATGAATTAGATTTGGCAGCCTTATGCTGCAGTGAAGAGAAATATTTTAATTACCTTTGACAAACCTTCGGTTTTTGTCGCAACTCCCTAGAGAAGATATAATATGAATTAGATGTAGCAGCCTTCGGCAGATGTCACAGCCCATATTATATGAATTAGATTTGGCACATAATATTTGAAATAAAATATTTTAAAATCCCCTTAAGGACTCAAAATTGATCCGCAATATGTTTCACAGAGTGTTAATTGATATTGCCACTTTTAGATAAGTGGCCTGAATTTAAGTTTTGGTGTCTCAAAGGGCCCCAGAGATGAAGATAGCTACACGAGAACCAAAATTTGTCAATAATATGTTATAGTCCAGTCAAATTAGATCAAAAAAGAGGCGAGCCTAGAATAAATTGGTATGAAAAAAATTACTCTATTCAAACTTAATGAGAATTGAATTTGACGTTGAATAGCATATTTAAACGTTAAATTTGGTTCTGCGGTTTGGTAAGAATGGGAAGTCGAAAATAGGCAATTTTTTACACTTTCTCAGAAAATTGTATTATACTCTAATTTAAACGCCTGTAACTCAAAATTGGTTATTCCAAATAAAAAAATGATATATAAAACTTGTGGGAAATCAAATTTCACGTTCAGAACACTTTCAAAATTTGCTCCTTCCTACGCATAGGTTGACGGAAAAATCGAAAAGTGGTCGTAGCCGCCGATTGGGCGCTATATGACAATTTGGTAATTTTATGACCCCAAAATTATTAATTTTATATTAGGAGATCTAATTATTAACTAATTTTATTGTCCAAGCATCCAAGCAGAGGCTCTGCGTTGCATTTGGGGGTGATAGGGCAGCAGGGGGAGGTTTTCGATAATCCCCTCCCTAGCACCTCCACACAAAAGTGTTATTCGGATGAAAAATGATACTATTATAAAGATACAAAGCATTTATGCTCTCAGAGCACCCTTAGCACCTCTATTTTTTTCTAATTTGATCTTTAGTTTGTTTTTAAACGTCGTAGCACTCATTTGCCAATATGTAGCAATTTTCAATTTTCATGCTCCCGGCGTCAAAAAAGTACATTCTAATTCAATTCCTCACCAAAAGTGAAAGATTTTCACGTCGGGAGCATGAAAATTGAAAATTGCTACATAGTGGCAAATCAACGCTACGACGTTTAAATACAAACTAAAGATCAAATTTGAAAAAATAGAGGTGCTAGGGTACTCTGAGAGCATAAATGCTTTGTATCTTTATATTAGTATAATTTTTCATTCGAATAACCGTTTTGTGTGGAGGTACTAGGGAGGGGATTATCAAAAACCTCCCCCTGCTGCCCTATCACCTCCAAATGCAACGCAGAACCTCTGCTTGGACAATAAAATTACTTAAAAATTAAATCTCCTAATTTAAAATTAATAATTTTGAGGTTCCNTGGGTCTCCATACCTACAAACTATCTTTCGTGTTAATATAGTCGGTAGCTTTGCTTACTCTTGACGTAAGCATATCTACCGACATGCTTGATTTTCTGAAAAAGTGTAAAAAAATTTCGACTTCCCATTCTGACCAAACCGCTGAACCGAATTTAACGTTTAAATATGTTATTCGACGTCAAATTCAATTCTCATTAAGTTTGACTAGAGCATATTTTTTTCATAAAATGCATCGTTCGAATGTTATACGCCAAAAACTAAAATTAGCGGCAAAATTAAAGCTTTCGGCCGCTAAAAAATTTAGCTCACCTCAGAAACCGTCGCAAACTTAGTTTACTATTATTCAGAATGATAAAATCATTTCCCGCTTTTTACTAATTTATTCGAGGCGAAAATCTAATTTGATTGGGCTACTACGAATTTTGGACTATGCATACCTCTTCAAAGAGTGCATTTTTATATCCCAGAAACACTCTCGAAATTTTATAATTTTAAACTTTTGCTTGTCGGAAGAATTTTGCGGTTCCAAAACTTTTCAAATACCCTGCCCTGTATACGGGTATTATGGCCACCCACCTCTCTCTTCCATGACAGCAGTGCTTTATTTAATAACACGCCTTTGTCATTATCTTTTAATTTGCTCGTAAAATTGACTTCTCTCATACTTATACGATATTAGGGTTGCTGAAATGGTGAGCGTATTTAGCTCACCATTTGATCGATAGTGAAGAACAGGCCTTGTTGTAGGCATTAGTTGTAAAACTACTCGTAAGGTACTTTGCTATTAAAACGAAATCTAATTGAGATTGATAAAATTTTCATGATTGAATAAATAAGAGATCATTTTGTGAAAATAGTAAATGAACATTCAAAATAATGTTCCCTAGTATCCATAAAAGAAGCAAATGCTTTTACTTTGAAGTATGGTTATGATCTAGCCATCATACTTCGTAGAATCTGCTCAATAGGTTGAGAAAATGCTCCATTTCTAAGCATTTAGTTAAGCAATTCATTCAATATGTACAACATATATCAGCTGATTCAGAGGAAATGCAACCTTTTGCTCATTCCGTACAGTTAACACTTTAATTGAGATCCTTATAAATAAGGAGTGATTCTTGGGAAGACTTTGATTTTAGCAAGACCAATGTTGGTCTATTTTGGTAATGGAACAATATACACTTTCGCCTTTGTGTATTATAAGTAAAAAGAGGAAGATAGATAGAAGATACATAATATTACTAGGCCACTAGACCTCATTCAAATAATGGGCGGCCATGAGGATTCCGTGGCCCAGCAGGGTCCAAAAACTAATAAGTCATTGTCCATAATCAGTTTCATTAATATCGGGCTAACCATTAAAAGTGCTATGATAATAAGAATAGACAAACAGACGTTTAAATAAAAATCGCCTAGTCAATTTCCCTGCCTTTATAGAAAAATCATTGTTTGTTTCAAATTTGTGGAATTTGACGCCAAGTTGAACTACAGAGTAATAAATTAAGAGAGTGTTCGTGTGAAATTTAGATCTCCGTGGCCCTGTTGTAAAGAACATTGTCTCTTTGTCCATAGGTTATGGGTTTAAAAACCACTCGAAACGAAAAATTCGTTTGGAATGCCACGGTTGTAAAAATGAGTGCCCCGACTGCCTCGTATTAATACAAAAGCGGTTCTCGGAGCATATTTTTCTATATTTTTTTTTAAAAAAAGAGAATGTTTTATGCTTCCCACTTTTATATATATAAAAAATCGTCATTTTAAGTTGCTCTCTAATGTATTTCAAGAGTATTATTTTATGAATCTTATATAGATAAAAACAAACCCCTCATATGTCAGGCGCCCTATTTTTTTAGTACCTTGATACGTATTTCCGTCATCAACTGACACACCGTCCAGCGTTTCTCCCTAATTGGAAATATATATATATCACTGAATAATGTTGTGATTCATCTCATCCCATAGCCATAAATTTAACTTTATTATTTACTCGAAAAAGCATTCGGATGTCTGTAAAATATAACATGGCGGTGGTGGGGGTGGAAATGTTTTATTGATGAGTGAGTATTGTTGTTGTTCTCGGCAGGACCGAAATGATTTTATTTTCTATTACTATACCTGCCATTCCTGTTTCATTAAAATTATTACTTTATGTTCCGCCGTGATGGTAGATATCCATATCTAATTTATCAATCCATTTCATAGGGAGGAATCTTCTTGGTGTGTTTTATTTATTACTAGCTGTTTGCCCGTGCTTCGCTACGGCCTCAACACTTTGCTACTTAGAGGCATGGCCGTTCCCGTGCTAATAGCGTTCTATGATTTCTCTTATAAAAATTGGAAAATCGGTAGTAACTCGAAAACGGTGGGACAGTTTTTTTACAAACTATGACCTAAATTAAGGCTTGAAAGGCCACCTAAAACTTTCGCTTTGAATTGTTATGATATGGCGTCAAATTTTAAGATATCGGACCTAGAACGGGTGAATTCGGTCAAAAATTCGGATAATAAGCCTTTTGAAAAGAAAGTAAAATTCAAATAATTAATTACGAGGTTAGGCGTGAACGCAAAAAAAAATCTGGAGCTTCACGATTCCATTACGTGGAGAGGATGCTGTTAAGCCTTTATTGGAGCTCTAATAGTATGCAGGATTAAACATGTTTTCTGCAACACGCTGTATTTATTATTACTCTATCTCTTGTAGACAAAGCTGCCAAAAACTAACCTCGAGAGGAAGTATTCATAATACCAATTTTAAAAAGTACTTTAAAAATATTTCCAAAAGAAAAAAAAAAATCTGAACAAAAAGAAGTAAACATAAAAGTTTTTTTTAAATTTCTTTCCGCTTTCCAAATCTCTTATAATTAGAAAGAAATTCTATTTTTTTTCAAAAGTTTATTTTCTAAAAAAAACTGACGTATGGTGACCCAATTATTAGAAAGACTAACATCTTTATCGTGTGCTTTCATTAGTTATTAGTTAGTACGAAGTAGTTGAAACACCTACAACAACAAAACACTAAATTTAATAATTTAAAAAAATGAAAAATGGGCGTTTCTAGTGTAAAATTTCACGAGAAATCCATATCTGTGCCCAGAATATTCAAAAGGTTAGTGCAACACTGCTTAGAAGTCCCTAAAGTATCTTACGAAAAAAAATGATTCTCATTGGCTTGTGATATGACGTCATAAAGAGCAACATTAAAAAAACATAATATTGTTTACATTGGAAATAAACGGTTCAGAGTTCAGTTTTAAACATTTCATGCTAGTTAAATTATTTTTATTTATTGTTCATAAAGTGCTTGTATTTTGTATATCTTACTTTAATTAAACTTTTTATTTTTAAATAAATATGCCTAAAAAACTGACAAATTTATTAAAGCAGACGATACAAACTTAACATGATGATGTTCTTCTTTTTAGAGTATTCAAATTATGCTGAGATTCTGAATTCATTACAGAGCCCTGTGACATAAAAACATTGCAAGTTTAAATTGAATGCACCAATAAAACTAAATCACATAAATTCCTCGGACACTAAATTCTATAGATGTATCTGTGGGCCTCTCTTTTCCTCGAGGATTTTGTAGAATACGAAAAAAACAACTTATTTGGTGTCCATTTTGATGTAGGTACTTTTACATCCTGGTACAGCACAAAAATAAACCATTTTCAATTTGAAGTGTGTTATAAAATAGTTAAATAGTCATAAAAAACTTGTAATAGTTATAAATCTTAAAACTTCTTTGTTAATAATTAATCTAAGCAAAATGTAAACATTTCAGACTTCTTTTTGAAAATTCATATGGAAATAAATAGCACGAATTATGTAAACAAAAAAATACCTAGACAGATGACGTCATCAGCATTTTTAATAAAAATTAAAAAAAAAATATATGCTTCTTTTAATAAACACTGTCGATATGGCCAATAATTTTTTTTTTAGTGCAACCGACTCACTAGCTATGGCGATTATTACCATCGCGGGCGTCCTTGATTTTCTAGAAAGTACTGCATTTTGCGGCCTCAAAGTAATGTTGATCATGCTCCAAAAAAAAAAATAAAAAATAACAGTATCTGTCTGGTACCCACGTACTGTACTTGTTTTTTCTTACCTATTGGGTTGAAATTTTGTACACTAAAGGGTTACAGCGAAATGCGACCTGTCACCTAAATGAATTGATTCTTCCTAATCCATAGGTCCTAAATTTTAAATACGAAGTCATTTGACGTGATTTTATATCAATGCTGGAATATTGACGTAAAACTGCCAAAAAAATAGTAAAACGGAAAATCTTGGTTTTATTTATTTTATTTGGAACTAACAACAATAATGTCAACTTGAAAATCTTAAACAGAAAGGCATAGTTTATGAAAAGCTCACATCCACAGAACTATTGTCCATTCCAGTGGTCGATGCAACTTACAACCGACGCGACAAACATTTTTTTATTTGAATTTTGGATTTTACGTACCTACCTTGAGACATATGAAATTTTAAGGAGTGGTATTTTTTCGCGATCTATTCCCAAAATGAAAAAATAAAATAGTAAATCGACATATTTGTATTTAATAATTGACAAGGGACTCTAAATCCAAATATGCCAATTTTGTTAAAAAAAAAGAAAAAAAGACATTTAAATTGTGCATTTGTCAATAGTAAAATTATATTTATCATTATTATCCCAATATTAAACTGATAAATCACATTTGTGGAAAGAGNTATCTTCTATGGAAGAGAAAGTAAAAAGACATTTAAATTGTGCATTTGTCAATAGTAAAATTATATTTATCATTATTATCCCAATATTAAACTGATAAATCACATTTGTGGAAAGAGGTTTCAATTAAGTATTCGATATGTTAATTTGAATAAAAAATATTTTTATTGCTAATATCTATTCTGTGTGAGTTACACTTCCACTTTGGAAGAAAGTTTCCCAATTAAAAAAAAAAATGTTAAAAACCGTCGAGAATTTTATTACTATCATTTTAAGAGCATTATTGTAACGATGTTCCCCAAGGTTGGACTTCTCTTGAAATATGGGCGCCAGGCATACAGGAGACCATTTTAAAATATTCTAGTCGCTGCCCATCGTGAATCCATATCTCGAAAAAATACTCCCAATTATATTTTATCTTTTGTGATTCGCTTTTAAATTTGTATCTCAGCTTCTCAAATTGAGCATTAATAGGCATGATAAAAAAAGATTAGGTAAAATGGTCTGTCATTTCAAATTCGACTAGTTTTGCGCTTGAAGTCATAGGAGCCGCTTACATCAAATCAAGTGTTTTATATTTTTACTTTTAAGTTTTCAGAAGAGTAAAAACGGAACCTTAACTAAACATATTATGGTATGGAAGTGGTGAAGTAAACATAAAAAATGTGGTACTCATGACGTCGCTATTTTCTGCATAAGAACATAATAAGGGCAACTTGTCTTCTAATATCATGATTAATAGATATGGCTAAAGATGAATTTCCAATTACTCGTATCTAATTTTCGTGCAAATTACGCCAAGTACCTGAATAGTTTTTGCGATGCTTTCCTGACATAAATTCGAATTATTGGGTACGTGGGTAGATTGAGGAGGCGGAAGCGCTCCGCCCGTCAAGTCAAATACAATGAGCGTTGCACAAGTGATATATTACTTCACGTCACAAAGTGCACTTTTCAGGTATCTGTACAGCCATAGGTATATTGTTTTTCCAGGTAGGTATTAGTAATAACGTATTACAAATTCCTAATTAGAAATTGGCGGGAAAGGGTTGTGAGCGAGCACAAAGTGAACATTGTAACTAAATTCCGTTTTCTTCGTTTAGAAACGTGGAATCTTAATTAATTATTTAATTTTAACCCATTACTGCATAAAGTTGTTTCTTCTAAAATTTAGAAGGAATTTAGAAGATTCAGCTCTCCAGTACACCCATAATCAGAATTGTCACTGTCTTCATCAGTGTGGTTTTCATCTCATGGGGAGGAATCACATGCAGAAGTCTGTCCAGCCCATCATCATCAGCATCTTCCAACATGTAAAGTATCTCGCGGGTAGTCAACCTAGAAGAAAAGGAAACCCGTAGGAATTAAAAGTAAATCGGGATTGAATGAAAAGTTATAATCTATAGAATTAGTACGGAGTAAAGTAAAATAATTAGTACCTACCTATGGAGATACAGAGGAACATCAAGAATGCTCTCTCCATAGTGTCCGATATATCGGACACTAAAGTTTGGATACCCGTAAAACTTGTAAACCAAGTAAACACTGTAGGGAGTTATTCTCATCTGTATAATAATATTGTTCTAAAACTAAAAACATACATTTTGTGAAAAAAATATTATTTTTAACTTGAAAATTAAAAAAACTTACCCCCGAGTCGCATGAAATTGAAACCGGTCCGACATCTCTGCTGTCGACTTCTCGGATGATAATAAAATGTGAACAAAGTGACGAATAATGCAAATCGGCTGATTCATAATAATATTAGGAAACTGTTGATGCAATCTGCTTGTTGAAAAAAATAGCAAGTATCTAGATATAGTCGATTTATTGAGCGTCCGATTAATCGGAAGTTATGCAGTAATGAGTTAAGTTAGTTCATACCCGTCACCCTGTACAGGAAATTCAATCAATGACTTGCGAAAAATCTGCATTTGACATATTTGCAATATAAATACATATTCTTTCATTTATACTTATAAAACGCAAAGCCCAGTTGGTATACTGACGTACTGACTGACTGATAATCAACGTAGCTCCACGATGGCTAAAACTAGAGACTTGAAATTTGGCACACATATCCCATTTAGTATGTAGGTGCGAAATAAGAAAGGAAAAAATCGAAAATTCAAGTGGGAGCAAGTTACCGCCAAAAATGATGCTTTTTAGCGGGTCTTTTTGTAATTTTTTTCTGAGCAAACTAAAGGATATAACGAAAAATTAGCGAGCCAAAATAGTATATCGGGACCCCATAAAAAATATAAAATTTGGAATTTTCCGATTTCTCCCCGATTTATGGACGGTTTTTACCACCAAATAAATGGTACGGAAAACCGTACTAGACTTTCTCCTCCTTAATC
>CM022874.1:29877479-29890784 GCA_012654025.1 Pachypsylla venusta
GAATGACTGGTCACAATTTTGCAAAATATGTCCTAAATGAAGGATTAAGATGTCACCTAAAACTTTCTCGCTTTGAGTTGATATGTTGTCGCGACAAATCTTGACATATTGGCAAAAATCGGAAAATTTCTGAAATTTTTATAAAAATCGGCCAGAAAAGTGGCTGTAACGAAATGACCCCAACCAAAACCAAACCACATTCAATTGTCATCGAAGATCTACCACGGTGCCAAATTTCAGCTCATTCGGACAATGGGAAGTGGGTTAAATTTAATTTCTAAGATTTACCCACAAACATACATACATAGTAAGTTAAATAAAAGCCTTTAAATAAATAAAAAAAGCGAATTGGGTAAATCAAGCATATTAAACTGGAACCCGAGTAGTATGAAACTTTTGTCAACGTTCTAGAAAAAATATCTCGCAGATATATACCAAGAGTATCAAAAGAAGCCTTGAACAGATATCGAGAACTATACGAAGCTAACCCTTTCTCAGAAGACACCATCGAGGCGGGAGAAGATATTCTTAAACTATTAGCTGAATCCAAAAGAGAAAGATGGTGAAAGTTAGTAGAGTCTCTGGACATGAAAGAGAACAGTTGAAGGGCCTGGAAACTCATTGACAACCTGAACCGAGAAGACTCCAGTACAGCAATATTAACTGGCAGTGTAACGCCTAATCCATTCGCTAATCAACTACTTTTGAATGGAAAAACAAACAAGAAACCACCTAGAATTAACTTCCACAGAGACCCCGATAATGAAAACCACATGTTGGATGATCTCTCCGATTTGATCCCCGCTGTGAACTCGATGAAGAATAATAAAGCTGCCGGCCCTGATGAGATCAGAACCGAACAAATAAAATATTTTGGACCTATCACAAACAAATGGATTCTTGATCTCTTCAACAATATCTTGATTGAACACTATGAAGATACCGAAACTCTGGAGGTAGGCACATGTAATTGCTCTACTAAAACCTGGAAAAGAGCCCACAGATACCAAGAGCTATCGACCCGTATCCCTCCTATGTCATCTATTTAAAGTGATGGGAAGAATTATTTTAAATCGAACATCGCAAACAGTAAATATCAACCTGATCCCAGAACAGGCCGGCTTCCGTTCAAGTAAATCGTCCGTCTTGAATGACCAATAGATGTTAAAGAGACGTTAAGCCAAATTAAAAAAAAAAAAAAAAAAGTAAATCGTGTTGTGGGCAGATCCTCAATGTAACCCAACACATTGAGAGGAAACAGATTTCTGGAGTTGCGCTGATAGATCTAACAGCTGCATACGACACAATGAACCACAAGAGACTTGTATCCAAAGTGTACAAAACCACCAAGGATTTCAAATTTACAAATTTTGTGCGGAGCATCCTGCAAAATAGAAAATTCTATGTTTCCCTCCAAAACCAGAAAAGTCGTTGTAAAACTCAGAAAAACGGCCTGCCACAAGGAAGCGTTCTGTCACCCCTCCTTTTCAACATCTACACAAACGACCAACCAATTCAATATGAAACCAAACAATTCATCTATGCAGACGACACCGCCCTCGCTGCTCAAGGAAGGTCGTTTAGAGAGGTGGAGGGTAAGCTGACCGGGGCACAAAATAATATCACTGCGTACTATAAACTGAATCAACTGAAACCCAATCCTTCAAAAACACAAGTATGCGCTTTCCACCTGAAAAGCATTGATGCCAACACAAAACTTAAAGTAATATGGTCCGGGCAGGAACTAGAACAGAATTATTCTCCCAAATACCTAAGAGTTACTTTGAATCGGACGTTGACATACAAAAAACACTGCCATAATACTAAAATGAAAGTCTCGGCCCGCAACAACATCCTGAGGAAGCTGACAGGAACAACATGGGGCTCCCAACCTCATGTCCTCCATACATCGCGGCCCTAAGTTTGTCTGCAGCAGAATACTCGGCTCCTGTGTGGAAATCATCGGCCCACACCAAAGAAGTTGATGTGGCCATTACCGAGACATGCCGCATAATCACTGGCTGTCTCAAGCCCACCGCTATCGACAAAATTTACCAACTAGCTGAAATCTGTCCTCTAGACATAAGAAGAACTGTGGCTGCGGAGTTTGAAAGACAAAAACAAACCACAGATAACCGACACCCCTTATACGGACATATCATACAACCGGTCCGACTAAAATCAAGAAGAAGTTTTTTGCAGACCACAAGTCAGTTGAACTCGTCACCCGACAATCGTAAAACATAGCTCTGGAAACAATCGGTCCGGCACCCCATACTCGACCTCAGAGAACAACTACCTCCTGGGGCTGACCAACCCTTTGCAATCTGGAAATCCCTCAATCGTCTGCGCTCTGGAGTTCCTTGTGCAAATTCAATAAGGAAAAATGGGGTTATGAAGATGATCCAAACTGTAAATGTGGGTCGATACAAACCAACGACCATATCCTAGTATGCGGCCAACTGGAAAGAACTTGTACACAAAGCGACCTGTTGCAAGCAAATGAAAGAGCGTTGTCTGTTGCCAATTACTGGCGGTGTAAGATTTGACTGAGAGAGAAGAGGACTCGGAAAGTAAGTAAGTAAGTAATGCCAAAACAAGTTTCTCTTCCTCTAGAAGATAAAGTATTGTATTCGTGCAGACATTTTAGACATATTTTGGCCCAAAAAATCGTCTGACGGGAACCCAAAGGACAAAATAAATATCAAAATCTTTCAAAATAATACTGTCACTACAGAGCAAAGTCCGCAGCCGAAAGCTGCAAAATCATTCAAAATAATACTGTCACAAAAGAGCAAAGTCCACAGCCGAAAGCTGCAAAATCTTTCAAAATAATACTGTCACAAAAGAGCAAAGTCCACAGCCGAANNNTATCACTAAAGAGCAAAGTCCACAGCCGAAGTCCGCAATATCTTTCAAAATAATACTGTCACTAGGAGCAAAGTCCACAGCCGAAGGCTGCAAATTCTTCCAAAATAATATTATCACTAAAGAGCAAAGTCCGCAGCCGAAGGCTGCAAAATCTTTTTAAAATAATACTATCACTAAAGAGCAAAGTCCACATCCGAAGGCTAAAAAATCTTTCAAAATAATATTATCACTAAAGAGCAAAGTCCGCAGACGAAGGCTGCAAAATCGTTCAAAATAATACTGTCACTAAGGAGCAAAGTCCGCAGCTGAGGGCTGCAAAATCTTTTTAAAATAATGGTTAACATTAACACGAAATAGAAATATAACAATAATGTCACTAAAAGACTTAAAACTTTAGAAGAACAGCATCTGCATTGGGTAGTAGTCTGATGGAATGATTAAGGAAGAGAAAGTCTAGTACGGTTTTCCGTACCATTTTTTTTTTTTTACTAGGACTAACTTTCCGGCTTTTGTCATTTCTACTGTTTGTTAAAATTATCTCTTGATTGCGATCCTCACTTCCATTATTATGATTTCGTTAGACTTCAAGTCATGGATTAGCTGGTCTGGTTTATTTTGTTCAATTCTTTTGTTTTAAGTTACATTCTCCATCTTGTTGCGGCCATAAATCTCCGTAAATCAGAAGTGTAGTCGTAGTTCCGTATGGGTCAAACAGAAGCTGGCATTGACAATAATAGAATTTTGATAATATTCTCCCCCCAACAAATCAGATTTCGTGTTCGTTTAAAGCACAGATGTCATAAAAATATGACATAACCTATTGGTTCATCTACAAATTTTCTTCCGCGCACGAAAAGGCTAAGCCATAGTGAAGATCGACGAAAAATTCTTTAAAACGAAGAATCATTATACAGGGTGTCCCAAAAGTCCGAGAACACCTGAATATCTTTTGAACAGCTTTATGTGGAGTTTTGAAATTTTGCATTGAATGATTGCATAGGACACCAATGTTGAGGAACCTGCTTTTTAGACATAATTCGCCTAGTTTTAGACACTTCCCCTACTCTTAGAAATAATTCGCCTAGTTTTAGACACTCTTGGAAGTCATATCTTGGAAATTTCAAATGGCCGCAATTTGGAAACCAAACACGCTAGACGTGTAAATTATTCCAATTTGGAAACCAAGCACGCTAGGCGTGTAAATTTTTCCAAGAGTGTCTAAAACTAGGCGAATCTATACTTATAAAACGCAAAGCTCAGTTGGTATACTGACTGACTGATATACTGACTGACTGATAATCAACGTAGCTCCACGATGGCTAAACGTAGGGACTTGAAATTTGGCACACAGGTCCCTTTTAGTATGTAGGTGCGTAATAAGAACGGAAATTTTCTGGGCAAACTAAAAGAGATAACAAAGAATGACCGAAAATAGACCCCACCCCAAAAACAGTATATAAGGACCCCATAAAAAATATAAAATTTCAAATTTTCCCCGATTTTTGGACAGTTTTCACCCCCAAAAATCGGAATTGAGAAGTACTATTTCGGGATGAGCGAGAAAGCTGAAATTTGATACAAAGGTGTTCCGAAGTACAAAAAGTCATATATTATATTTGAGTAAAATATTGAATTTTCTAACTGGGAGCGGTGCTCACTCTGGGGGTCGGTTCCACCAAAAACCCATAGTTAAGAAATATCACTTCGGGATGAGCGAGGAAGCTGAATTTTTATACGAAGGTGTTCCGCAGTGCAAAAAGTAATATCTTTGAGTAAAATATTGAATTTTCTAAATAGGAGCCGCCGTGTTCACTCTAAGGGTCGGTTCCACCAAAAATCTAAAATTGATCTCGGAAATGCTGTTGAATTTTGTAACCGTAACGAAGCACGGGAAAACAGCTAGTTACTTCTAAAAGTAGACGTGTAAATTATTCCAATTTGGAAACCAAGCAAGCTAGACGTGTAAATTTTTCCAAGAGTGTCTAAAAACTAGGCGAATTATTTCTAAAAGTAGGCGAAGTGTCTAAAACTAGGCGAACTATGTCTAAAAAGCAGGTTCCTCAACATTAGTGTCCTATGCAATGATTCAATATCCCATTGCAAAAAGTTCGCCTAGTTTCAGACAGTCTTGGAAGTCATATCTTCGAAAATGTATCACAAGATGTTCGTATTTCAAAAACAAAACTTGAGCCCCCTGGGGGCCACATGGGACCCGCCCCTGATAAGTTGGTCACACAATCAGATGGTTTAATTTGGGGTATAATACCATGCAAAATTTCAAATCTCCAGATAAAGCTGTTCAAAAGATATTCAGGGGGTCTCGGACTTTTAGGACACCCTGTATCCATAAAAAAAGGAAAATCCATGACTCATAAAATAGAATTTCCGTTAATAACTTAGTTGACTTTGCTTTAAATTGACAACTTAACTAAATATTAATTTTATTATTTTCTTTGATAAAATGTTTGCAACAAAATTAACAAATGAAAATTTCCTTCCTGAAGGAAAAGTCTTTCCAGAATAAATCCTGCATCTGAAATATTCATTAATAGTGTTGATCAACGGGTTCTATAATTCTATTATACTTTTAGCATAATTGATAGTTGCTAATAAAGGCGCCCCAAACTTTGGAATAGTTTTTGCAACGGCTAAGGTTTGTTTTAAAATACACACCTTGGGATGTTTTAAAAAAATGTCTCGAAAGTTGAACTTAAGCCAACGCAGGGCGTGTTAAGTGCGTCGGACATGTTGAGAATCACGTCTTGTTGGCTTTTGTGCGCTCAGACAACAGAGTAACACTGGAGGTTATAACTGGGTTAACAAAGAAATAAGGTGCTTCCATATAGATAATTGATCTATCAAAATGAAAATCCAATCTTTACTTTCTGTTTCAGCATCGAGATACTCAAGAAACTTTAGCTGTGTTAGACCGATTAGATTTAGATACAGAAAAACCCAGCGACGAAGAAATGGCTAGAAAATTTGGTTTTGAAGAAGCTTATTTTAAAGGAAGATTATCGTGGTGGCAAAAAATGAAACCTCAACTTTGGTCGCTATTTGATGAGCCTTATTCTTCCAATTCTGCAAAGGTAATTTTTTGAATAATCTTAGGAGCAATAATTTTGCTGAGGCAGGAAACTTTAATATTTCATTATTAGTGTTCAAATGAAGGCTGTCAAAACAGATTGTCGTAAACATATAAGTGCCAAAAGTGACTCTGAAAATTAGATGGTTTGCCAGCGTCTATGGCACGTTGAATACACCAGTTTCCGTTAGATCACTGAAGTTCAGCAACGTCCAGCGAGATTGTGCCATGTGAGTATCCACGTGGGTTCACGCCAACCTGATGCTGGCTATTTTTCGGCCCAACCAGGGCTGCGTGAGGTCAATCCGTCTCGAATGACCAATACATGTTAAAGAGACGTTCATTCAAATGAAAAAAATGGTTCAAATTGACAACGTATTCTGCTTCAAGTATTTTATTACAATGATTAATAATGTTGCAAAGAGGGAAATGGTGTTTTGCAATGTGCATGTTTATAAATATTTCACTGACATCCGCTCAGTTTTCAGTTGTTTGACACGATCTTTGAAGTACATTTTCTGGTATTTGGTTTACCTTGAGCATTTTCTTTTTCATATAATTTTTGTTTCATTTTCCAGATTATCGGAGTTGTGTCCGTGTTCTTCATCTGCATTTCCATCTTGTCATTTTGCCTCAAGACTCACCCAGACATGCGCGTACCTGTCATCCACAATATTACTGTTCGGACTACATTCAACACGTCTGCTTGGACGTTAGATAAAACACAGACAAATGCACACGATGCATTCTTTTACATTGAATGTTTGTGCAACGCATGGTTTACGTTTGAAATTCTGATGCGTTTCATCGCATCTCCCAATAAATGTGAATTTATTAAAGCTTCAGTCAATGTGATAGACTACATTGCTACTTTAAGTTTTTATATTGATTTACTGTTGCAAAAGTTTGCTTCGCATTTAGAAAATGCAGATATTTTAGAATTCTTTTCAATAATTAGGATAATGAGGTTATTCAAACTGACGAGGCATTCTTCAGGCCTAAAAATTTTGATGCAAACTTTTCGTGCATCCGCAAAAGAACTGACCCTTCTAGTATTTTTCCTCGTGCTAGGTATTGTGATTTTCGCTAGTCTTGTCTATTACGCTGAGAGAATTCAAGCGAACCCTCATAACGATTTCAACAGCATTCCTTTAGGTTTATGGTGGGCCCTGGTGACAATGACCACTGTAGGTTATGGTGATATGGCACCAAAAACATATGTTGGTATGTTTGTTGGGGCACTCTGTGCTTTGGCTGGTGTATTAACGATAGCTTTACCCGTTCCTGTTATTGTTTCAAACTTTGCCATGTATTATTCTCATACGCAAGCTCGAGCCAAATTGCCGAAAAAAAGACGAAGAGTGTTACCAGTAGAACAACCAAGGGGTCCAAGATTACCAGGTCAAGGTCCACCAAGTGGGCCAGGGGGTACGCCAGTTGGACCTTGCGGAGGACCTGTTGGTGGTGGAGGAGGAGGAGGAGGAGGAAGCGGTGGTGGCAGTGGCTATGGAGGCATTCCAAGTAGTGTTTCGACGGGGAATATGAACAGAAGAATGAACCCAGCAAAGGCAAATAACCCAAAAGATATGATGGGACCAAAAATGGGTAAGTTTTGCATTTAGAAGTTCTCAATGCTTCTTCATTGTTTTGTTAAATTAAGTTACTTTTTTGTTTTTATTTCTTGCTTTTTCATGATTTGAATATTTAAGTTCACTTTTAGTTGTTCTAATTTAATTATAAAATAGCATCGATCTGTTTCCATTTACCCACTTTAGACACTTTCCAAAGTAGAAGGAGGGCGTCTTCAAAAGGTTTTCTTTTGTGAGGTCATTCTTAACAATTCATAGAACAAAATTCAAAACATGGCACTTTACTTTTTGTTCGAGTATCCACTTCAATTGATTACAAACCAACAACGGATAACATTGGATTTGCATATACCTTATCCATCCAACATCCCAACCAGATCCGAAGTTTTGTAGACTGCAGCAGTCCAATGAAACTTCTGAAATTTTATAACGTGAGGAGAGAAAATATTCTGGATTCCGATAAGGATTTTAAAGCATTTCACTGATTTTCGTATGAAGTAGGTAGGTAAATGTTTTTTTGAAAAAAAAATGACTGTAATAATTCTTATCCTTGGGATTTTTTCAAAAATACTTTTATTTTCCTCGTAGTTGCAGGGAACGCACGCGTCATGACATTTCTGCTTTGATTTCATCCCCCCAGTTATTAGTGTAAAAGTCTAAAGCTTTCTGTTACATTATCGTGTACATTTAGGAACATTACTTTTATTGTGTATGTTCTTATGGACTATATAACTAAGTGACACGTCATTTGACAGTAGGTACATATTATTCTTTCTACTTGTGTTCTTATGGACTATATAACTAAGTGAAACGTCATTATTTGGCAGTAGGTACATATTATACTTTCTACTTGTGTTCTTATGGACTATATAACTAAGTGACACGTCATTTGGCAGTAGGTACATATTATTCTTTCTACTTGTGTTCTTATGGACTATCTACTTTTGAGAAGTAGAACAATTGTCTCAAAATTTGCTTATTTATGACTTCTCTAAATGCAATGTAACGGAATTTAGAAGTATATTATTTTCCCCCCTAACTTGGTCAAAAAAATTGTTCTCTGGTATTTTCTCTATATTTTTTTTTTATTTTTTACATATTATTGTCATATATTGTATTGTTTGTAAAAAGGGCTCGACCCGTAAATATACATATTATTATCATTATTATAACTAAGTAACACGTCATTATTTGGCAGTAGGTACATATTATACTTTCTACTTGTGTTCTTATGGACTATATAACTAAGTGACACGTCATTTGGCAGTAGGTACATATTATTCTTTCTACTTGTGTCCTTATGGACTATATAACTAAGTGACACGTCATTTGGCAGTAGGTACATATTATTCTTTCTACTTGTGTTCTTATGGACTATATAACTAAGTGACACGTCATTTGGCAGTAGGTACATATTATTCTTTCTACTTGTGTTCTTTTCATTATTTATTACTAAGGTCTACTTTTATTTTCACTATTTCTTAAATGTCTGTTTGCCTGTCTGTTCGGTCCAACATAACTCTTAAAGACCTTTTCCAGTTTTAAAACTTGGTACAGACATTTTTTATTTTTTTTTCAATCAATGTGAAATTTCACATTGATTGTATTTATTTTCTTTGTAGTTTGAATCCCTCATCAAAGAGCAAGAATATTGCTAAACATTTTTAAAAAATAAATATGAAACTTGACATGGATATGGAGATTCATCACGCTCATGGAATTTACTGATTATTTTTGGGCCTAAGACTTGAAGCCTCTTGTGGACTCCAAGGGGGCTCAGGGCTACCCATTTGTTCTGTGAAGACTACAGTTTACAGAACTGCTATAATTTGAAGTTTTTTAACTTTGTATACATGGTTTTATAATTATAAATATTTCATTCTTGTAATGCTGTGATGTCTATTTTGGGTTTGTTTACCCAGGTTATCAAGACAATAAATAAACAAGCTGTAACTTTCATTATTTACTCTTTAAGACCAACCTAATACATAAACTCAACGAGATACCCCTAACTCTAATCTAACATTTTTGAAATAATGCCAAGTGACACATAGACGGGTGGGCATCGTAATATTGGTAACTAGCTGTTTTACCCGTGCTTCGCTACGGGCTATAATAGCCGATAGAAGAATGAGAATAAATATGAATGTCCAAATCTGAAGTACAGATTTTCATAAACGCCCCTTTTTTCCGCGGCTGGCGTCCCACTTGGACGAACCTAAATACCAAAAATCAACCACCGGAAATTTACCGGTACGGAGAAACAGTGATAAAAAGATCATAATAATTCATGGGCACGCCCATTTTCCCTGCGGCTGGCACCCCAGATGGAATATTAAAAAGTCGTTTCTTAATGCACATCTACAACATAGAACGAACCTACATTCGAAATTTCAACCTCCATAAATTTACGGGTACGGAGGAATAGTGATAAAAAGGTCATAATATTTTATGGGCGCGCCTATTTCCCCCGCGGCTAGCGCCCCAGGTGTAATGTTAAAAAATCTTTCCTTATTGCACATCTGGAACAATAAACGAACCTACATACCAGATTTCGGCCTCCGAAAATGTACCGGTACGAAGAAACAGTGGAAAAAGGGGCGCGTTTCATATGTAAACGCGCCCCTTTTTCCCCCGTGGCTGGCGCACCAGTTGAAATATTAAAAAATCCTTCCTTATTGAACATCTAGAACATAAAGCGAATCTATATACCAAATTTCAGCCACCGGAAGTTTACCGGCACGGAGAAACAGTGATGAAAAAGTGATAATATTTGATGGACGTGCCCTTTACCCCCGCGGATGGCGCCCCAGTTGGAATATTAAAAAATTCTTCCTTATTGCACATCTAGAACATAAGGTGAATCTACATACCAAATTTCAGCCACTGGAAATGTACCGGTACGGAGAAACAGTGATGAAAAGGTGATTGTCATATGTAAACGCGCCCCTTTTTCCCCCGCGGTGAGCGCTCCAATTCGAATATTTAAAAATCCTTTCTTAATGCGCATCTAAGACCTAAGTGCGACCTACGTGCCAAATTTCTGCCTCCTAGGTCGTACCAGTGCGGAGAAATCGCGATGAGTGTTAAGTGAGTGTGTTTCTCTTTTATAAGGGTTTCCCTTGGTAATATAAGGTTGACGGGTGGACATCGTAATATTGGTAATATAAGGGTTTGCAGTGGTAATATAAGGTTGACGGGTGGACATCGTAATATTGGTAATATAAGGGTTTTCATTGGTAATATAAGGTAGACGGGTGGACATCGTAATATTGGTAATATAAGAGTTTCCAGTGGTAATATAAGGTTGACGGGTGGACATCGTAATATTGGTAATATAAGGTTGACGGATGGACATCGTAATATTGGTAATATAAGGGTTTTCATTGGTAATATAAGGTAGACGGGTGGACATCGTAATATTGGTAATATAAGGGTTTCCATTGGTAATATAAGGTTGACGGGTGGACATCGTAATATTGGTAATATAAGGGTTTCCATTGGTAATAAGGGTTAATTAGTAATATAATATTGGAAATATAAGGGTTTTCATTGTTGCATTCCGGGTATGACACCCTGAAAAACGTATTTTAAAGTCACTTCAAACGAATGAATTTTTTAATACGCCTTTAAGTTTTGTTTGTTTTTCCCTTCTAATTGCTACTTCTGCAAAGGCAGCTTTAATATGTAACTTACAATTCCTCATATTTTTCCTTCTAAAATTAGCCATTAGGAAGGGGAAAGTATTTTAAAGGTGGTAGAAAGAATGAAGTTAGTGGAAGTTTACTGTACGGGTGTACAAATTGGCATGCTTTTCACAATATTGGTACACCCGTACAAGACACTTAATGACTCAAGGTTAAAAATCTTTGGGGAACCTTTTTTGGGTAAGAGCATTGAAATTAAAATAAACTATTTAATGGAATCAAAAATATACTTTATTAACATCTACATAAAGTAATTCGGCACGTTAGTTTTATCCTTCATTCGCTGGAAACTTAAAAAAACAGCTACCCATATTGACCAAATCCAGCCCGAGTTGTATCGGGAGTAACCAGCATCATGAGGGATCGAACTTACGTGGTCAGCCATCAAGTTAAAGCTCGTTGAACGTTGATGAACTTAAATGATATTACGGGAACTGGTATATATAATGTGTCTTGGACCCTCCTTACAGTAAATTCTAGAGGAGTACCTCGAGTAATCCACACATGATGTATACTAAGAAGAGAAAAAGTATAATACCCCTAAGCACGTCAAGTTCTGCGCATGATGTCACAATCTCAGCCTTTGCACTTTCATGCTATTTTGCCATTTCATTCAAAAAATGCTGGCTGATATAGGTACATTTAAACCAGCTTCCTACTTTTATATATATTTTACTTTTTAGGGTTCCAAAAATTTAAAAACGGAAACTTGATGCAATCACAAGTCTTGGGACTCGCGTGACGTCAGCACGAGAACCCCACTTCAGTATGATGAGAGTTACTTTCATGGCCCTTTTTCTACAAAAATATATATTTTTTAATTTATACGTACTTTTCCTTGAAACACAATACATAATGGAAATAATTAATTAAAAATGAATTGAAGTCTATATTTCTGTGCTCAAATTACGTTCGTTTCAAACTGTAAAATTGTTGGAAAAATTAGACAAATATTTGTTCGATTCCAAGTAATTTAACGACCATTATTTCTTCTATTTTTGCTTCGTTTTGAGCAGAATGGAAAACGATCCATTCTGTTCTCATATATTTTGCCTTCAACTTTCTAAAAACAAACAAAAAATGTAACAATTGAACCCGGGGGTTGGTTTTATTATATCTATCCACTCAAGTATATTGTATTAAACAAAGCTTTTAAGTTTTATTTCAAAATATGTCACTTGTTTTTATTTAGAAAATGAGCAAAAGCTTTGGACTGGTGAAATAGATTTGGAAAGGTTTTTGAGTAAAGAATATCAGTCCCTCGAGAATTTCCGGGAATTTCTTGTTAAGTGTTATCCGGTTTTCCAATATATGAAACTAAATGCGAGTAAATACATGGGTTTATAATATTTTTAGTTAAAAAAAACTCCCCCCCCCCAAAAAAAAAAAATAATAATTTGTTATTTTACGGTTTAAGATTCATAGAACCCAAGAATCGAATAAAAAAATCGGGTTGTCTTTCGATCTTGTACACCGAATAACATTCGGCACTTTTGGCACTTTCGATGAAATTTTGTATGAAGTTCCCAATTTGGGGACAAACTATAATTGTACTCCGAAATTTTTACTCACTGTTCGTCAAATATATAGGGTACCATACTATGGAACCCTAATATATATGTGGCTGACAGTGACGAGTTTCCGTGTTTAATAAAACCTCAAATGATGGAACCTATTTACCAAATTTCACAAAAATCCGCCAACCGTAAGTGGCAAAAGTGCAATTTGAAGCGAACAGATTTTTGGATACCTTGAAACAAATTTTTAGGGGGTATTTTTTTGGTGATGATTCCAAATATTAATTGAGGAGCGCGGCAGCGCTCCGCCCGCCAAGACAAATATAATGAGCGTTGCACAAGTGATATATTACTTCACGTCACAAAGTGCACTTTTCAGGCATCTCCACAGCCGCGAGAAATATGTGGAGTGACTTATTTTGCACATTTGATAATCGGATTGGTAGATGATGAGATAAAATCAACAACTTGAAAAAAAAAAAGTTACGGGAACGGGAACACTGAGAAAAAAACATTTCAAAATGGTCATTTTTACT
>CM022874.1:29892212-29903348 GCA_012654025.1 Pachypsylla venusta
ACTCTTGACGTCCTTTTTTTACACGAAGTGTTTTTTTGTGGGATATAATAAACCAAAATAGCTAGAAGAATATTTTTTCTCATGGTAGTATTTGATAATTTTACAAAAGTGTATTCGACATTTTAGAAAGGCAGTAAATACAGTCGTTGTTACCTGCCGGGTGACTCATATTGGGAGAAAGATATAAATCTTATGAGAACCAAATTATGATTAGCCATCTTCATTTAGAATATTTTCTCTTCTATTATAATTCGGATGTACCAAATTCCAGAAAAAAAAATTGATGAGATAATGGAACACGTGCGGACATTGTGTTAATTGATGAGGTTATGGAACACGTGCGGACATTGTGTAAATTGATGAGGTTATGGAACACATGCGGACATTGTGTAAATTGATGAGTTTATGGAACACGTGCGGATATTGTGTTAATTGATGAGGTTATGGAACACGTGCGGATATTGTGTAAATTGATGAGGTTATTGAACACGTGCGGACATTGTGTAAATTGATGAGTTTATGGAACACGTGCGGACATTATTTAAATTGATGAGGTTATGGAACACGTGCGGACATTATTTAAATTGATGAGGTTATGGAACACGTGCGGACATTGTGTAAATTGATGAGGTTATGGAAAACGTGCGGACATTGTGCAAATTGATGAATTTATGCAACACGTGCGGACATTGTGTTTTCCCCCAAAAACTCATTTCTTTTCAAAACCAAATCATGCACAACTTGGCTATTAGTAAAAAATGGAATACGAGTATTTATCATCTGAAGAGAGAAATAATGAGTTTTGAGATTTTTAAAAATTTATTATTATTACCAAAATAATCATGTGAATTTAAATTAATTTACTTATTTAAATATTTCATTTTGGTTACCCCGACATTTGGGTGTATTAATTTACTTATTTAAATATTTCATTTTGGTTACCCCGACTCGTTGGGTGTATTAATTCACTTATTCAAATATTTCGTTTTGGTTACCCCGACTCGTTGGGTGTATTAATTTACTTATTTAAATATTTAATTTTGGTTACCCCGACTCGTTGGGTCCCTGTATTGAGTCGGGGGAAATGTCTGCCATTACGAAAAACAATGAAAACGGACTGTACGACTGTACATGTGGAAATTTTTATTTTCGGTAATGATGTGTTCTATGGACCGCCCTTACTTACCCCATTTCTATTTCTTGTTTAATGCTTACACACAGTGAAAAGCAAAGCTTTTTGAATAATTAAAATTGTCTTTTTCTCTCAGATTAGAGATATATTTTGAGTTGAAAGTTTTCTGTAAATTTGTTTGTTTTTTGGCTTATTAAATCCGATAAGGAAATAAAGTACGAGTATATAAATCTGCCAATTGGACGTACCAGGTGAAATAACCAACAACTTATTTAATACTATTAGAACTTTGAGGCTTGGTCTGTTTTACACGGATAAAATGAAGCCTAGTAATGTCACTCCGAGGACCTATATCCCATAGCTATTTTCAACAAATAATAGATATATAATTCAAGCCATAGCAGGACATGCAAACATTGTATGTATGTATTATGCATTTGCTAAGCGAAAATATTATTATTGAAAATTATGGCAATATTATAAATGCTGTATCAATACACTTAAATGTTTTAATATACGAGTAATCATCAAAAATTTTAGTGATAACCATACAGGATTACAAGTTATATTTACAATCATTCCTATAATAGGAAATCTGATATAAACAATATACATGGCAATTACTATACAGTATGTCCCAGAAGTCCTCCCCGGTGCCCATAACTTTTGAACAGCTTGGAATTTTTGAATTCTGTTTGTTTCTTTGGATAGAAAAGGGACCATGTCCATTCGAATGCTAATATCACATCCAGGTTCGAATCCCGGAAGTGGCTTTTTTTGACACAAAGAGTCGATTTCTCGGAATTTAAATGGAATGGTACAAATATTTTTTTGAAAAATAAAAGTGCCTTATTGGCAATATCCCCATTTTTGTTTTTTCAAAAAAATAATCAGGGGCGAATCCAGAGGGGTTCAAAACCAAAACATGTTACACCCTGTATAATGAAAACCGAATATTATTTTCATGTAGAAATTCATTAAGAGTGGCTCAAAAAAGGTTTTCAATCTACATAATTAATAAAAATAACAACTTTTAAGTTTTATCAGTGCCGCAGGTCGGGAAAAGCAAATTTCGTATTTCTACCAGAGGTTAAAATGACGACTTTTAGAAAACGGCCATTTTGAGATAGAAGGTCTGAAGTAAGTATATGATTTAAGACTTAAAATGGGGAGTGGCCTCAATAAGGAACCATTTTAGACAAAAAAATTAATTACTAACCCTCACACTCATTCACAGCAGGGCCATATTAATGAGAAAATTTCAATGGAAAAACTGCATATTAATTGAAGTGTTCTTAATATGCAGTTTTTCTATTGAAATCTTCTCATTAATACGGCCCTGTTGTGAATGAGTGTGAGAGTTAGTAATTTTTTTTTTTTTTTTTTTTTGCTAAAATGGTTCCTTATTGAGGCCTCTCCCCATTTTAAGTCTTAAATCATATACTTACTTCAGACCTTCTATACCAAAATGGCCGTTTTCTAAAAGTCGTCATTTTAACCTCTGGTAGAAATACGAGATTTGGTTTTCCCAATCTACGGCACTGATAAAACTTAAAAGTTGTGATTTTTATTACTTATGTAGATGGAAAACCTTTTTTGAGCCACCCTTAACGAATTTCTACATCAAAATAATATTTTCGTTATACAGGGTGTAACAATTTTTGGTTTTGAACCCCTCTGGCTCCGCCCCTGATTATTTTTTTGAAAAAACAAAAATGGTAATATTCCTTACTTTATTGACACTTTTATTTTTCAAAAAAATATTTGTACCATTCCATTTAAATTTCCAGAGAAATCGACCCTTTGGGTCAAAAAATGCCACTTCCGGGATTCGAACCTGGATACTGATATTACCATTCGAATGGACATGGTCCCTTTTCTATCCAAAGAAACAAACAGTATTCAAAAATTCCAAGCTGTTCAAAAGTTATGGGCACCGGGCAGGACTTCTGGGACATACTGTATATCGCTAGCACTTGTCTCCATTACCATAGCTATTCAAATTTAAAGAAACCTTCGCTCCGATAGTTTCTATTAAAGGTTAAGGACAGGTTCTTTGTCTTTAAATACAAAAAATATAAATATGTTTTTTTTTTTCTTTTTTTAAAAAAAATAGTCCTTGTTATAATAGTAGTCAGAGATTTTTTGCTTGCAAAAATTGGGGAAATCTCGATTTTTATATATATTTGTAGGTATGGACCTCCTCTTTAAAAATCTTAGTTTTCAACCTCCCAACCCTTGTGCGTTCTCCGCCATCTTGAAAAAGCTGCTCAAAAAGCCGCTTTTTTCAGGGTTTCCTTAATTACTGGCTTCCTGTGCATTTTAGGCTAACAGTTGTAGCGATTTATTTAAATGACAATTAAATTTCCTGCAATTTCAATTCACACATATTTCCTGTAGGATATATCGGAGTGCTCCTACAGGCGGCGCCGTTTTGGCGTGTAATGCCGTTTTTGTCAAAAATGAACTTTTATATTCATTTTTACCTTTCTATTTCTTAAACAAAGCCTCAATACCGCATAAACACCACAATAAAAGTTGTTGACTACTGGGCTATAATTTATGTTGGCTCATCCAATCAGATTCGTGTTCTCCATTATTAATCAATCTGCTCAGTTTTGTTGCTACCTATATCAGAATTCATTTTGAGTTATAAATTTCAAATTTTAGATTTCTAATTGACAAGGTTTCCTGCATATTCGTATGCTTTCTAACTTGCAGTGTATGTGCTCCTCAAAAAAGTTCAAAGACAGAATTGTGGAATTCAAAAAGTTCACCAACATTACTAAAACTTTTCTTCCAAAACTTCGTAGCATTTCTAGAGGACCCGTTGTGCTTGTTTACACTCTTTTTATATTTATTTATCCTTTTTTTTATATACATTTTTATTTCATTTTTTGCTTTAACGCTTGCTTGTATTTTGGTTTTTTGCTTACAGAATATGAAAAAAACACAAAACGTAACTTTCTTGGAACTTAGGTAACACAATAGTGAAAAATGTATAGTGAAGGAATGAATGTCTTCTTTTGTAGCCTTTAGCTTTCTGCATGGCTTTACAATTTGTACCTCATAATATATTTTTATCTCATTTACAATTTCCTATTCAGCCGTTACCTTACCTTTTTTTCTTATACCCAGTCCAATTTCTTTTGACGCGTTCTTCGTTTTTTCTTCTTTACATTGCCTGTTTATCTTTTATTTGTGCGGCTGTTGCTATTTCCTTATAATTATTTCTGTTTTCATTCTGTATCCCTTTTTCTTTTTTCTCTCTTCCTCTTTTAATAAACTTGGTAATAATTCGTTCTAAAATTAATTCCTAGTATAGAAAAAAATATTCCCTTCTTTTCTTTACTCTTTGTTAAGTTGGTATCTTGTAGAACTTCTAACTATTTTATTCACGGCTTCATTTCAGACCTATCTAATTTACCACCTGTCTGTCGTTTTTTAGTAAAACTTCCCCAGCTTTACTTTATCTTTCCACGTTTTTATTTCCTTTTCAACTAATTCCTTTATCCGTCTCCGTATTTTTTGCTTCATAGACGAACTTCTCTTTCCTCATCCTGTGCACTCTCGTATTTTTAGCTTTTATTTTCTTTTTCAATTGAGCTTTTCTATTTCCTTTTATATGTACCGTTTCCTAGTTATTTTAGTTATTTCTTCTATGTCTATTATAGCCCAAGCTCGTTCTGTTTCTCTCTTATTTCTGTTATCTTCTTCCCATATTCTTTCTTCTGCACTAGTTTATCATGATAGTGAAACATAAGTATTTCAAAGAAACTGATTATGAGATATTCTTATTCATTGACTAGTCATCGTCCCTTATCTTTTGAACGGCTTTAATTTTGAAAAGCTTTAGAGGGGGGAAAGGGCATTGACAAAACAACTAGTTATGATCAGATCAAGGTTCGAACCCCGAAAGTGACTTCTATTGAGATAACGTGTCATTTAAAAAAAAAAAAAATGGTACAAATATTCAGACATTGGTGCAAGAACATACCGATTATTTGTGTATTTGGTTATTTTATATTGATTTGTTGAATGTTTGTTTTAGCCTGGTGGGGGGCGCCAAAATGGGTGCTTTCCTAGGTTAGGTCCCTGCAAATATTTTTTGTTCATATAAAAGTCCAAATAAAATAATGACTAACTTTTTTTTTTTTTTTTTTTTTTTTTTTTTTTTTTTTTTTTTTTTTTTNTTTTTTTTTTTTTTTTTTTTAATAAACAGGGGTAGAGCTAGATGGGACTAAATTTTGATTTTATAACACCCTATATAACGATCCCTATTTTGTTATCGTGTTCATGAAAAGTTTTCTCATCTACTCAAATCATCAAAAGTGTGCCCCTATTTTTTTATCAGTGTCATAGGATAACAAAGTCATTTTTCTTCTGAAAGTTAAAAATAAGCCTCCTAGAAAACGGGCATTTTCGGGTAAAAAGTCAGGAGGGAGGTGGTTATTCAGGATAACTAGTGATAAGTAGCCTAAATTAGTAAACAATAACTAAGTTTCGAATACAAATTAGTCAGCCCCTATGGAACGTTGAATATACCAGTTCTTGCTAGATTACTGAAGTTAAGCAACATCGAGCGTAGTTGTACCATGTGGGTGTACCAGCGTAGTTGTACCATATAGGTTTGCGCCCGAGCGGTGCTGGCTATTTTTTTAGCCCAGCCAGGCTGGGTGAGATCAATGTGGGTTAAGAAAAAACTGAGATGTTAAGAAAAAAAATGAATTAAGGAATACAAGTTTACTATGTTATTGTATTGAAACCCGGCTGTGAAAGAAATCAGAAGGTTAATGTTTTTTCTTTTTTTGCGAAAATGTTTCCTTAATTTAATTTCTTGAGAAATTGACTTTTTTTGTCAATAAAAATTACTCTTGGGGGTTCGAACCTGGATCTGACCATAACCATTCGATTGGCGAATGCCTTTTCCCATTCCAAGAGCTTTTCAAAATTTAAAAATTCCAAATGTAAATATGGGGGGGAGGGTATCAGTCATTCTGGAACACGCTGTATTTGTGAATAAAAGAACCTAAAGGGCGTGAGATTTAGCATGGCAGGAGGATAAAATGTGCCTAAAATATTCTTTTTGCCTGGACATGATGCCCAGGCAAAAAGAATGTGACTATATTTTGAGTGAGTTCTACAGTTCACAGAACTAGTTAACTAAGGTATAGCGCTTAAGATATTCCGCTACAATCAACAAATTCAAATTATCTGGCGGAAACTAATGTATGGTATAAAGTCGTTGGAAAATTGGATTTATTTAATAGGAAATTATCCCATTAACTTTTTGTTTAAGCCACTACTTTGGAGACCTCCTCCTATATACAAATTGGATTTATTTAATAGGAAATTATCCCATAAACTTTTTGTTTAAGCCACTACTTTGGAGACCTCCTCCTTTTAAAAAGATTTTCCAAAGAATACATGTTTGATAAAAGTATCAAAAATGTATTATGTTTATTAATAATTATTAAATAATTCATAAGAATGAAATAATGATAATTGTGCTGCGTAGATTTGAGCTTATCTGATATACCTTGTGGACTAAATTTAGACTAATTTTACCTTAGGGGTAATCAATATTCAGCAAAAAGGTTGATTCAGCAGAAAAGCGACGATAACTTGCAACTGTGTACATACAGATGTACCTACCTACATAAAAACGAATAGAATAGACCTTTGCCTTCTTTCTTATTGTGGGATGAAAAGAAAAGGCCTAAAGTTCAAATATAAAACTTATAATAATTTCTTCATTTTAAAAATGTTCCTCATTTGTTTTCAAAGCTTCATATCAGACTCGTCAAATAATAACGTTATAAATGTGAAAAATAAGGCCAAGTCCCAATCCAAAAAATGTCTGCCCATTAAAGTAGTGAGATCCAAATAAAATACGGCCAAGTCCTCTTACTATCAAAATCGGTTTTAAATTCAATGTGTTAGATCTTCTTATGTAGTAAATATATTCAATGTGCTAAATCTATTAATCTCGCTCTATGCAAGATTGCTGCCTTCATTTTTGTAATCAAATTTTGACGTTTAACATCTCCGAGATTTTCGTGATTTCAACTTGGCAAGTTTTTTAAGAATAACACTAACCTGTAGGAAAAAAACTTGCCAAGTTGAAATCACGAAAATCTCGGAGATGTTAAACGTCAAAATTTGATTACGAAAATGAAGGCAGCAATCATGCATAGGGCGAGATTAATAGATCT
This sequence comes from Pachypsylla venusta, assembly GCA_012654025.1. Taxonomy (NCBI): domain Eukaryota; kingdom Metazoa; phylum Arthropoda; class Insecta; order Hemiptera; family Aphalaridae; genus Pachypsylla; species Pachypsylla venusta. The sequence continues at coordinate 29,899,560 of CM022874.1, forward strand.
AGCACATTGAATATATTTACTACATAAGAAGATCTAACACATTTAATTTAAAACCGATTCTGATAGTACGAGGACTTGGCCGTATTTTATTTGGATCTCACTACTTTAATGGGCAGGCATTTTTTGGATTGGGACTTGGCCTTATTTTTCACATTTATGTTTTTATTCTTTCTGGCAGTCCCGAATATTGAAACTTGAGATATGGGCTCTGGGGACCTCAAACTTGTTTTGGCATTGAAAGCTCGAAATCGAAAATTTTAGATCATTACAATACATTCTTTTATGTAAGTAACTCATTTAAAATTAAAATAATGAATTAATCATGAACTAATAAGATATTTGTTGATCATCGCTATAAAATTGTTTTTCAGAAATTTTTAGAGGGATTTTTTTGGAGACTGAGTATCATTGTGTCACTAAACCCATTGACAAATCGTTCAAAACAGTCGAATAAGAAGACTGCTCAAACTCTCTGTGCAATTGAACTTTATATTAGCCAGAGAACTAATAGCATAAAAACTCCACACGCGTTGTGCATCACGCATAATGTCTAGAGAAAAATCACTTTTATTTTTCAATGGGATAACACATGAAACCCAATCATGATTCGATATTTGATGCACCACGCGTGCACTAAGTTGTCATTCTTAGGATACCAAATCATCCTTAAAGGTGAAAATCTATGAAATAAAAAGTGGTGTTAGGACATAATCCTACTTTTGATATTATACTGTAATCTCAGAACCACATGGCATAGTTATATCATCAATAAATATCCTCAATCAATTTTATAAGTTTCCCTGCCCCACTGACTCAACACATTGTAACTTTATTTCCTTCCAACTGACGAGCTTGTGCCTTCTCTCAACTCGTGAATCATTGTGTTTTTTTTTTTTCAATCGACACAAGACTTTGTGTCTTTCCTTTCTCCCCCTTAGCCGATAAATATTACCCATTGTTATCAGAAAACCAAATAAACCGCTACAATTAAAAGCAAGAATTAAACTCATCTGATTGATAATTTGGGAAATAAAATAGATATTTTCCTGGGGGGGGAGGAGTCCTCCTAAATTTATGACCAAAGCCAATTTTTGATAATCACAATTCGGCAATATACAAATAATTATTACGGATACCAATTTGTTTCTGGGGGGAAGAGGGGGGGTCACCTATACTTTCTGCAATGTTCATTGTACCTAGTTCATCTGAGCTTATGACCAGGCCACTTTTTGATAATGAAAATTCAGCAATATGCAAATAAGTAGCACAATAGCATACGTGATATAGATTCCATTTGGGGGGGGAGGGTCACCTACTTTCTTCAATGTTGATTGTGCCTAATTCATCTGAACTTATGACCAAGCCACTTTTTGATAATCACAATTCAGCAATATGCAAATAATTAGAAGAATGACATACGTATTATAAATTCCTTTTTTTTGGGGGGGGGGGCTTCCTTTTTTCAATGTTGATTGTGCCTAATTCATCTGAACTTATGACCAAGCCACTTTTTGATAATCACAATTCAGCAATATGCAAATAATTAGAAGAATGACATACGTATTATAAATTCCTTTTTTTTGGGGGGGGGGGCTTCCTTTTTGCTATGTTGATTGTGCCCAATCCATCTGAACTTATGACCAAACCACTCTTTGATAATCACAATTCATCAAAATACCGATAAATAGCGAAATATCATATTTATTATAGATTGCCTTTTATTTTATTTTTTGGTGGGGGGGAGGGGGGAATAATCTTACTTGCATCATAATATATTGTAAATTTGCTTATGATGACATTTTTTATCATTGTCGATTGGAACATTATGACTTTTAAGCCTCATACCATACAAGTAACAGATTCCAACTTTTTGGGTGGGGGGGGGGCTAATGAGGGAAAAGTACGGTTTTTCGATTTTTCCCTTTATTTGTAGGTCTAAATACACCCCTCCACCAAATTTCATGTTTCTAGCCCCACTGGAAGTGCCCCATAATATTGATGAGTGAGTGAGTAGTAAAATTAGGACATTTTTTGTACCCCTGTATCTTTTGAACTTTTTATCTTGAGGCTTTCAAATTTTCTATGTAACGTTTTATAGTGGCCCTTATGTTATATTCCAAATTTTAAGTTATTATCATAATCAGGGGCAAAGTTAGGAGGGTAGGGAAAACAGTACGAAGCCCTTCGTGTAAATATACACACTGCGTGCGTCAGGCCGGAACTTGGCCTGGCGCACTGCCGTGCGCCTAGATAAAAGTTCACTATCTCGCAACGCAACGCTCCAATAAAACTTTCTTTTTTGCTTCCAACATATTATAACTTGAAAAGCCTTTTCCTCGGTGAAAATATGTATTATACTTTTAAACTTAGCACAATGTAAAAACCCTCAATTTTTACTGTCTACACCTTTTAATAAAACTTTTTATGATTTTGTATAAAAGACAAGTGGTTCTTCTTAGTAGAGACTCTTCTTTCTTTTTTTGGACCTTCAAAACACTTACCATCATATGACATAGCTTAACGCTTACCAGCATATGACATAGCTTAACGCTTACCATCATATGACATAGGTAGGTAGCTATTGTTTATTTATTGTGACCGAAACATAAGAGTGTATACAGGGTGTAACTAGTTGTTGTGCCTAACTATATAGAATGGATAAAAACAAGAAAAAAAATCTTATATTTTTAATTTGAGCTTTACAGTGTGTTTTGTGTTATATTTTAATCAATCATATTTCACTTGTTACACAGCACGGATTCCAAAAAACGAAAACAATTTGGAGAGCTTAGAATAAGGGCTAAAAAAGCATTCTCCCATTTCCCATAAAAAACCAAAATAACAAAAGTTCTGCTATGGCTGAATTTACCTATACAGAATATTATTAGACAAAATATACTAGTAGGAGTAGATTTATATTTATTGTGTATTGGTGCACAACTGCACAAAAATATGTTATTTTTGGTTGTTATTATCATACAAAGAACACGTTATTATTTTGGGGTTGAAAAAGAAATAAACAACAACCAACAATATTTTAATCTCATTTGAAAATTCAGACACAGAATTTTTATATCAAAAATATAAAAAATAGTTTTCATATGTTTTGATAAATATGTAATCATTCATTTTTAATTAGTTCTTCGTAGCTAAATGTTATCTTTTGCACAACAATGTTGTTTGTTCTATTCCCAGCAAGAATGAAAAGTTGTGTAGCATTTTTTAAATTTCTCTTTACATTTCTTGAGGACATTCTGTTCTCCGAATGTTAAGAGTACAATAAATATTTGAGAGATGTTCCTTACTTTCCTGTCGAGAAAATTTAAGTAACCATTACATTCAAATACGAGCAAAAATTACATTCGAAAGAAATACAATCGAAATCAGTGAAATATCTATCGCTATTTTATTGACTACAATTAATCAATTGTCTTAATGTAAAATCGATTGATCAAAATGTTTTTTTTTTTTTTTAAATTTTCGATGTTTAAATATAAAAGTAGTATTCCGAATCTAATAATGCTCCTATTTTCCTCATATACCTTTATATCATCATACCTACGAGGTTCTAGAATTCCAAATAACTAATGTGTAGACTTGAGCTATACGTTTATTTTAAAGGAGCAAGGAGTCAACAATAGACCAACTAATGGAAAAGTTCCTTATCTATAAAAAATAAATGGTACGGAAAACCGTACTAGACTTTCTCTTCCTTAATCATTCCATCAGACTACCACCGAATGCAGATGTTGTTCTTCTAAAGTTTTAAGTTTTTTAGTTATATATTTT
>CM022874.1:29903734-29928749 GCA_012654025.1 Pachypsylla venusta
TTTTTTTTTTTTTTTTTTTTTTTTTTTTTTTTTTTTTTTTTTTTTTTTTTTTTTTGGCCCCATGGCTTCAGATATTTTCAAACTTCAAAAATGACCCGAAATAGTGACAATATGGCCCAAAAACAATATGGCCCAATATATTTGATCTTTATTTTGGCCTTTGGCTTCTCGTCAAACAATTTTTTGAGCCAAAATATATCTAAAATTTCTGCACGAATACAATACTTTATCTTCTAGAGGAAGAGAAAGTAAAAAGTAGAAATTATTGTAATGGTCTGAAAGGATCACTGTGTTTTATCAATATCAGACAAATTTGATGTATTTTCACTAACTATGAGGTTCTACAATATAATTTTATCAAAATCAGAAAAAAAGTATAATAAACTGTGCATACCAAATAAAATATCCAATAAAGTACTCACGTGTATTTGTGAGTACAATAAAGTACTCACAAAGTAAAATAAAATTTGGTAAGCAAAATGCATACCAAATTTTATCAAAATCAGAATTTTGATATTTTTTTTTATTTTTGGGCTCCTACCTTGGCCCCAAAACCAAAATTATTACAAAATACCAAAAATTGTCAAATATATAACTTGGGTGACTGTGCATACCACATTTTATTAAAATCAGACAAATTTTATATACCAAAAATTTTCCACATCTACACTTTTTTGATCGAGTATACCAATTTTCAGCAAAATCGAACCGACGCAACGGTTTGGCTACCAGAGCTCTGCACACGATTCCCGTACGTACTTCCCACGTGGAACGTCGGAAATGTCAGTTTTTTGGACCCCATTGCTCCAATAGGAAATGACATAGTTGATCTTTATTTTAGCTTTTGGGTTTACGTTAGACGATTTTTTGGGCAAAAAAATGTCCAAAATTTCTGCGCGATTACAATACTTTAAATTCTATAGGAAGAGAAAGTAAAAATAGGGAGTCTCATTTGAAAATCGAAAGTTACACCCTGTATAACCAACTTCTGAACCACCCTGTATGTTGTCACCACTAAAAACGCGTCTGAAATCCATGAATTTTTTTCCCCCTTTTTTTCTCTAACTAAAACAGCAATAAAATTAAGGGGTGTGAGCGTAAATACCAAGTTAAATAGTAGCCTATATTTGAGATCTCTACCCTATTCGGTAGAGATCTCAAATATATCGAAAATTTTCCTGAAACTTGAAAATGTATTTTCCATCAACATGGCGGAAAGTTCATGAGAATGTATAACAAGTTACATAATTTCATTAAAAATCCACCCCCACTTCATGTTCAACGTAAATGCTAACTTTTCTAAAAAAAAAAATCAAAATATTTATTTACTATATTTTTCGATTTATTATTTAGATTATAAAAACCTTCCCACGAACACTGCGGTGTGTGGCTTTTGATCACTAGAATATTTATTAAATTTCTCGTCACATTAACACCTCCGTTCCACTCGCATAACAACGCTTTCAACGCTAACTTTTACTTTCTCTTCCTTTTTTTTCCTCGTGTGACGTAAACGTATATGAAATAAAACCACATTTAATTTTGACACAGCGTCTTCTCACTGAAAAATGTGACGGGGGAATGATCCAGTGGCATGAGTAATTAAATGGCGATGTTCCCACTGCACCTTTGTCTCTCGTTTCAAGGAATTTTGATGAATTATGTTCGTTTTTTTAAAATTGGGAACAAAACCGTTCACCACGTTTTTGCCATCGACGAAAACATTGAAAGGGAATGAGTTGTAATTCACTTGATCAGTGGTTCTCAACTGCTGATTTAATGAGTCATTTTGAAATTCTTGAGAAATATGTAGAGACAAAAATTGGACGAGGTACATAGGTAGTTACATACAAGTAAAATAGGTTCGTATAGTCATACCACCATAATATGAAATGGGGCCCAAAACTAATGAGAAAATTCTATGAACATAAAAATACCTAATGTCTAATTGTTCATGCCTACCAATAATATGAAATGTGTATTCAACAAAATCGGATAAGGCCGAGAGAAATCATGATACAAAGAGACGTTTAAAAAATCTTGGGGATAACATTTGACTTACTTTGTTCAACCAACAAGTTAATAATACTTGGAGGCGGTAGCTCTAATGGGAGAAGGGACGATGGCACACGCCTTACCTGACTGAATAATAAACCACCTGGTCGACCAGGTGGTTTATTATTCACTATTTACAAATTTATATACACAAGTTATTAAGTTAGAGACACTTTAAGGTTTATAATTAATTATGGTTGGTTATTACAAGGGCTGGTAAGGTTAACTTTATTAGTAAGGCAGAAAACGGTAGGTAGGATGGTTAACAACGGTAGCACAACTTTTTAGGCAGGCGTTACAACTTAGATAGGTCTAATCACGATAGTGACAGCAACAAAGAGAACTTATTTATTTTAGATATAATTTTAACTAATTTGGTGTTTGGTTTTAATGGGGGTTTGGCGCGTGTGCAGTAGGAGGGAAAAAGGAAGGAGGCAGGAGTACCAAAAGTGCGGTCACATACACTACTAGTCTTGTTTACTAGTTATAAGTACAAGACTAATAATATTATCCAGCAGTGCGGACCCAAACTAATAAATACATGGAATTCCCTCTCTACTCCTAAATTATTATGGGTTAGCAGGTTAGCATCATAGAATAGACCTTTTGCAATAAGGATAGGACGTACGAGGTACCATTATTGTATTTTTGTTTCGTGATCCTACATTCCTAGCGAATTCAAACGAATGATTGTTTGAAACACACTTTCTATCCCCTTGCAGATATGAATAAATCAGAATTTATCACTAGCCGTTCTGTAGACTGCACCCAGTTAAAATGAGGACTTGGGTAGCCGAATAGGACCAAAACATAATACTTGTCCATACCAAGTTCCATCAAAATCTGACAAAGCTTTTGAGAGTTTATTTTTAAAACGAACATTCAAAATTTTTTTTAAAGAACGGCCTCGACGTTACTTTTAAGGCAAATAGTTTACGTATTATTATTGGTGTTCACTCTATATTATATTGTACTGGAGATGTTTGCTTACGCCTACGTCTTAGCCCATTTATACAATGTAGAATTGTAGAAGCGTGGGCATTGTAAATCCCTTCCTAAGAACCACTACATGCGCTTAAATAAACTTCTCATAACATCCATACTCGACCCAAATAATTTTGATAAATATTTTTTTGAGAGGTAACGCATCAATCAAACTTAAAAGATGATTGATTAAAAAAAAATGTCGCCTGTTTTTATTTTCGAAGAACAATATCGAAAAATAGTTTCCCACTCCGAAAAAACATCTATAAAAAAGACAACTTGCGATCGTTTATACAAATTCCTGTTAAAAGAAACATTAAATTATGAACTTTAAAAATATTGTGCATACGAGTGCTGGTAGCAGAATGATTCTACTCCATTTATGCTCTAAACACAAACTTTCAAAAAATTCAACTAAAAATTTGAGACTGTCAAGAGACACATTGTATGTAGAATTTTCACGTCATATCAAATTTTCTTAACCAACCCGCCGCGTCGGTAGCGTCGATGAACAAGATGTTTTTGCAATTATAACAGAAAACAGTTCGTGTGGAAATTTTCTCTCTTAAATTTATTTTCAATATCTAGTTGGAATTTCAGTGGAGGGTTTGTTCTTTGTTATACAGACCTGGGTGTTCTTCTCTGGTTCAATAATCATGCATGCATTTTTGAAATAGATCTGAATCTGTTGCTGGATCATAATTCTATTTAAAAAAATATTTTGTGCATTTTTTAAACTTCTCATCCTACAGAAAAGAATATACCTATTGCAATTAATATATACTTATAAAACGCAAAACCCAGTTGGTATACTGACTCATTGATAATCAACGTAGCTCCTCGATGGCTAAACCTATTAGAGATTTTAATCAACGACTGATAATCAACGTAGCTCCACAATAGCTAAAGCTAGAGACATGAAACTTGGCACACAAGTTACCGCCAAATATGACGCTTTTTAGCGGGTCTTTTTGCAATTTTTTCCTGGGTAAACTAAAGTAGATAACAGAAAATGACCGAGAATGGACCCCCGATAATAGTATATAAGGACTCCACAGAAAATATAAAATTTGAATTTTTCCGGTTTCTCTCCGATTTATGGACGGTTTTCACCACCAAAAAATCGAAATTGAGAAGTACCACTTCGGGATGAGCGAGAAAGGTGAAATTCGATACAAAGGTGCTTCGCAGTACAAAAATAATATCCTTGAATAAAATATTGAATTTCAAGAATAGGAGCCGTGCTCACCCCGGGGGTCCGTTTAACCAAAAATCCAAACTGGAGAAGTTTCACTTCGGGATGAGCGAGGAAGCTGAAATTTAATACGAAGGTGTTCCGCAGTGCAAAAAGTAATATCGTTGAGTAAAATATTGAATTTGAAATTAGGAGCTGTGTTCACTCTGGTGGTCGGTTCCACAAAAATCTAATATCGGGAAGCTTTAATGTCGCGATCTAGAAATTGTTGTTGAATTTCGTAACTGTATCAAAGCGCGGAGAACAGCTAGTATTGAATAAATTTTTCCCTTAACTCACCCAGTTAAAATGATCATCATTAGATCCGGGGCGGTAAATGTTTATGCCAAATTCTAAAAGTCGCCACTCTCTGTTTGTCATTTTGAAGCTCTTTGTTTATTTTTGCCTCTGATTTTAATTTTTGTTTCCATCAATATTTTTTTGTTTATTTATGAAAGTCTATAGGTAGATAAATTATACCCCCTACTCCCCCTCTACTACAAAGTGTACTGATTTTTACATTTTTAAAAGAAATTGTTGGGAGTATCTCTTTCCCCATCTGTTTATTTAAAATTTATTCATTATTTCTTGAATTAATAATTTGAATATTTTTTCTCTTCTTCACAGTCAGTAAACCAAAATATAAAATTTCATTCTCAATAAATTTAGGTCATAAAAGTTATCCTTTGATATTATGAGACGCAGGAAAATTGTATCATATCTGCTCTATATTGACTTTTTTTAGACGTGAACATAAAACTGCATTGCGCTTGCCCAGACCATGATTAATAGGAACCATTTCAGTTTTAGTCTCCCGATTTTACTTATTTATTGTATGGCATATAATTACAATCATTATCACCACAAGAATATGTCTTAAAACTAAATAAATATATCTTCATATTGTTAAGGCCATATAATGATCCACCCTTAATATACTAAATTAAATTACAGTCCGCTCTTTAAAATAATTGTCCGTCTAGGACAGCTTGATGGTCTACACCAAGAGTGCCGAAACACATATTTCAATACAAGACTTTGTCTTTAAATTTCGAGGAAAAAAAAAAGTTAAACAAAAATTACTAAATATAATTAAAAATCAACATATAAATCAAGCAACAAACAAAACTAGGGTCGTATCCATCGGTATCAGGAAAGTTTAAAGAAAATCATACCAAAGTTTATTCGCAAAATTGACTAAGTTAACATATAGGTATACTAGCAGGATCCGCCCGCTTTGCTTGGCGCCTTATAGGCATGGCCGTTTATAGTTTCAACGCCTTTTTTTCGTGATAAAAAGTAGCCTATGTCCTTTCCTAAAGTTTAGTCTATCTCCATACCAAATTTCATCAAAATCGGTTCAGTAGTTTAAGCGTGAAAGCGTAAGATACNGACACTCCAAAATCTCTGTTGCCATCAAAGGTCCCGTCTTCGAAATGGGTACCGACAGGATGGCTGCAGAGGAAATCTTCGACAGCCCTGTCAAGGTCGTCATTGAGACGACTGAGGACTGGAAGGTAAAAGAAACTAGGCTTCTGTCCAAGGGAGCCATGGTGTGGTACACTGATGGCTCTAAGACAGGGGTGGGATCTGGGGCTGGCATCCACTGCGTGCGACCCAGGGTATACATATCTCTGCCCTTGGGGACGTACGTTGGGGTGTATCAGGCAGATATCTTCGCAATACGCACCTGCGCAGAGGAGATCATAAAAATGGGACTCTCTAAAAAAGAGATTCACACTTTCTCTGACAACCAGGCAGCGTTGAAGGCTATAGTCAGCTATAGCACGAACTCCAAGAATCTTAGGCCTTAGCTAGGAAACAGGCTAATTTCCAAGCACAAAACGCCCATAAGATGCTTAGGTGCAGGGGCTTACATAGCAAAAAAGAGGAATTTAGCTCACGAATATACGAATGGATGTGCATTATACATATATTGTAGAGACGAATGACTGGCGCGTAAAATTCAATAAAAAATTTATAAATTACATTCTGAATTTAATTCTAAATTAAAAACAGTCAATTCTAAGTTACAAATTACAAAATTATAACGATACAAAAAAGCTTAGAAATAATACTAAGCTGAGTAATCCCGTTAGTTGGAATCAGGGATATTTAAAGACTAATCAAAATCAAAGAAAGACGTAGAATAAAAAATAATATTACTGATAATTATTTACATCTAGTGATTGGATGAGGTTTTTGTCTGTTGAAGAGGACAAACAATCTTTCTTCGACCACCCAAACGACAAAAAATCGAAAAATACTTTGTCAAAACTTAAATCACTAGTGTTCAAATAGTTTCACATGCCCAAGTAGCTCCGGCCATTGCCTAAATGGATTAAATAACTAGTGTTCAAATAGTTTCACATGACCAAGTAGCTCCGGCCATTACCCAAATGGATTAAATCATTAGTGTTTAAATAGTTTCACATGACCAAGTAGCTCCGGCCATAGCCAAATTGAACGCCACTCTACATCACTAGTGTTTAAGTAGTTTTACATGCCCAGGTAGCTCCAGTCATAGCCAAAATGGAGCGCCACTCTAGATCACCAGTGTTCAAATAATTTCACATGCCCAAGTAGCTCCAGCCATAGCCCAAAGAGAGCGCCACTCTAGATCACCAGTGTTCAAATAGTTTAACATGCCCAAGTAGCTCCGACCATTACCCAAATGGATTAAATCACTAGTGTTTAAATAGTTTCACATGATCAAATAGCTCCGACCATAGCCAAATTGAGCGCTACTCTACATCACTAGTGTTTAAATAGTTTTACATGCCCAAGTAGCTCCAGCCATAGCCCAAATAGAGCGTCACTCTACATCACTAGTGTTCAGATAGTTTCATATGCCCAAGTAGCTCCAGCCATAGCCCAAAGGGAGCGCCACTGGAGCTACTTGGGCATGTTAAACTATTTGAACACTAGTGATGTAGAGTGGCGCTCCATTTGGGCTATGGCTGGAGCTACTTGGGCATGTGAAACTATCTGAACACTAGTGATGTAGATAGTTTCACATGCCCAAGTAGCTCCAGCCATAGCCCAAATGGAGCGCCACTCTACATCACTAGTGTTCAAATAGTTTAACATGCCCAAGTAGCTCCAGCCATAGCCCAAATGGAGAGCCACTCTAGATCACTAGTGTTCAAATAGTTTCACATGCTCAAGTAGCTCCAGCCATAGCCCAAAGGGAGCGCCACTCTATATCACTAGTGTACATATAGTTTAACATGCCCAAGAAGCTCCAGCCATAGCCCAAAGGGAACGTCACTCTGCATCACTAGTGTTCAGATAGTTTCACAAGCCTAATTAGCTCCAGCCATAGCCCAAATGGAGCGCCACTCTACATCACTAGTATTTAAATAGTTTCACATGCTCAAGTAGCTCCGGCTATACGCTATGGAGCTATACTCCGGCTATACGCCACTCTACATCACTTGTGTTCAAATAGTTTCACATGCCCAAGTAGCTCCAGCCATAGCCCAAAGAGAGCGCCACTCTACATCACTAGTGTTCAAATAGTTTCACATGCCCAAGTAGCTCCAAATGGAGCGCCACTGTATATCACTAGTGTTCAAATAGTTTCACACGCCCAATTAGCTCCAGCCATAGCCCAAATGGAGCGCCAGACTATATCACTAGTGTTCAAATAGTTTCACATGCCCAGGTAGCTCCGACCATAGCCCAAATGGGGCGCCAGTCTACAATCACTTTTTTTTCATTAGTCTTTTACCCTGTTAACAAACAGTATTAAGATCGTTAGGTTTCGGTAACCTTTGAAATCTAGCCTATGATAATGGACTTAGTAATGTCAATTGTTGTCATAAGAATGCTGTGCTCATTTCTTACAGGAACTCTCAATGGAGACCTGCCACCAGTAATTATAATAAAGAAAAGTAAATATCAACAATTGACTTTAGGTTTTCCTCAAGGTAACTACCTCAGCCTTTGTACAAGTTCACATTGAATAACCCACATTAGCACCACGTCACCAGAAAAATAATTAAAATAAAAGCTCTCTGTGTGAGTGTCGGCCACCGCCACCGGCTGTTATAATTCACATCCATAATTCTGATGGTTAACATTCTTTTTTATTTTTTTTCAGTTGATATGACAATGACCTTAAATCCTAATGGTGTTGGTGTCAAAGCTGAACCTTTGAATTCATGCCGATTGAATCAATCGCAAGATCGGTAATTTGTCTGGACACAGGCTCTGAAAAGAAGATTCTAAAGCAATATAAAATGTGGACATAAAAATAGACTTGTTTTTCTGTAAAAGTATGTTCTCAAGCTGTGTACTTTCTTTGAGTGTTCTAACGACCAGTCTAAGTTTGCATAACGTGATTTCTCTGGCAATAAATTGATATGTCCTGAGGTCAATGGATACGTCGAAAAAATTACCTCTTCTCAGTTACCAATGCCATATTTTCTTATGAACGTCTGTTATTGAGTATGCAATGTGGTCCACGGATACACGAAACATGTGGACTATACATACATAAATATGTCATGTGTATAGTCGTTCATGAATTCCATCATCGTTTCCGATAGTAGCCAGCTGTATGAGACTACAGCTCCAAATAAGTTGTTGTCTGATACTAAAGTTTATAGTCATTCATGAATGGCATCATCGTTTTCGATGCTAGCCAGGTGTATGAGACTACAGCTCCAAATAAGTTGTTTGTAGATACTAAAGTTTATAGTCATTCATGAATGGCATCATCGTTTCCGATGCTAGCCAGGTGGATGAGACTACAGCTCCAAATAAGTTGTTGTCTGATACTAAAGTTTATAGTCATTCATGCATGGCATCATCGTTTCCGATGCTAGCCAGGTGGATGAGACTACAGCTCCAAATAAGTTGTTGTCTGTTACTAAAGTTTATAGTCATTCATGAATGGCATCATCGTTTCCGATGCTAGCCAGGTGTATGAGACTACAGCTCCAAATAAGTTGTTGTCTGTTACTAAAGTTTATAGTCATTCATGAATGGCATCATCGTTTCCGATGCTAGCCAGGTGTATGAGACTACAGCTCCAAATAAGTTGTTGTCTGTTACTAAAGTTTATAGTCATTCATGAATGGCATCATCGTTTTCGATGCTAGCCAGGTGGATGAGACTACAGCTCCAAATAAGTTGTTGTCTGATACTAAAGTTTTGATTGTCATCATACACTTATGTCAATCACTGCAATTCCGTCTGTACCACAAGAAAATGAGTTACAAAACATAGTGTTATTACAGAGTTGCTTTCTGTGTTATTTTTCACCATCAGCTCAAGAGGACTCGACCCGTAGGTGAGTAGGTATAACTTACATTTTCTCGTGGAAAGTTAGTAACTCATAAATGGATTGCAGATTAGAATTATTAATTCCGACCCTGCCCTTAGTCGCCTTTTCGACCGGCAAGGATTTGGGTTGCCTTGGAACTATTCTTTTTAAGTCTCCCTATCCACAGTTATACGTAATTATATTACTATAATATGTTTAGAGGGTGAAATCAATCATATTGTCTGGTCCTCTGATGTGTTAGTTCTTTAGAGTTACCCAGGGTACACCACGTGGAGGCGAACTAACATTGTACCCCATAAACTGAATTGCATTTATCATCCAACTTTATTAAGATTTTTCGCTCAAGCAGGGGTAATTACTGGTGAAGAGAACAACTTAAAGAAAGTCTCTAGCTTTAGGGTAGTTACATATCGATCTTTTGTTAATTTGAGTCTATAAATAAAAGCTTGTCAAATGTCATTAAAATGGATAAAGTACAATTAGCGTTTATTTTATTGAAATTACTATGGAGAGTTTTTTAATTTTTTGATATAGTTTTCTGATTTGCGCTCGATAAAATTGCAACAAGTGCTAGGTTCTTATAGATTTTTGTTTTCTTAGGAAAAACTTCAATCGACTTGTTCTGCTTATGACATTTTCAACAGCACATGCTCTAGGTATTACAGTACCTATTTGAGTATCTAGGAATAAAAGCAAATTACATTTATCATCAGCAGTGCTGCTTTTGTATTTTCCATTTTTATTATTTCGCCGATAGTATAGTTCCCGAATTAGTTTTAATAGACTTGGCTAAAACCATGATGGTAAAAGCGTTTAAGGTCGCTAGGAGTTTGTTGGTAAACTCTCTGATATTATCAACCCATCTTCAACGTGAATCTAGAAATAAGCATTGTGGAGCAAGATTATTTTAAATATGTAAAATAAAACCGACTAGAGATATTTTGGAATAATTCATACTTAATTAACAAAATTTGGCTTGGGTTCTATTTTTGAATCCGCCTGCAAGAATTATTTCTGTACAACACGTTATTATCTGCATAATACACAGGGTGTAACAGGTTGTAGTATAGGTGCTATAGCATGGATAAGGACAAAAAAAAATCCTTGCACTGATTTTTGATTTGAGCTGTCGGTACAAAGTTAGAGGGTGTTTTGTGTTATTTTTGAATCGATCTTATCTCCCATGGGTCTCCTCTGAGAGCTTGGGATTACAAAATCGATTCCCATTTGGTAGGTATCATCAAAAATCAAACTATTAAAATGGCGGCCATTTGAAGTTTTTTAAGTAAATTTTCTTGATCGACACAAGAAAAAAAAATAGTTTCTTTTCATTTTATAACATTTTTACCGTTGGACACAATAACCTGTTACACTCTGTATGTTGTAGGTAGCTGTCTGCAGTTTTTAAAATAGGATACAGGCTAACAACCACCTTATAAATAACAGTGGGAAAGCACGCATTTGAGAAAACAAAATTTATTTATTTTCTCTCTCTTTTTGATCGATTGACCATACACCATATCAATTAGAGAAATCTTCCGCAAACAAAAAACTCTCCTCAATATTCAACGTAGGTATTTTAAAAAAGAAACAAATGCTAACAGATTTCCCTTTTTTATAATAATAATAATTAGATAATTTGTATTTTTTTTCTTCTTCTAAATCTAAATATTTTATACCTATTATTTTGTTTACTTTATAAACCGATTTGCTTTTTAAGTGCCATGCAGAAGTAATTAGTTGTCGTTTGCCAATTGCTGGAAGGCAAAACAGATTCAATACAACTAATTGTCTTTAGGCGATCTTTGAAAATGTTTTAGTACACATACACTCGTCTCAGTCATTTTTGATTAGCTGAACAGAGTATAATAAAACACATGGGTTTCTGTGATTTGCGATAGGGTGGCATTCACATATCAGCGAATAGTTCAACATGATAGCTCAGTGAATACAACAGTTCCATGATCATCGAAGTTATAATCATTTGCAGAGAGGTTTTTGTTTATGGGTGACAAGGTTTTTTCGAGACCTCGTGATTCTAGTTATTCCCGGCTGTGTGGAGTTAATGTGGGTAGCTTTGTAATTTTCCAGCGAGTAGAGGGTGTATATTCGCCGCCGTGATTTACTATGAGCACCGAAATGATATTAAATTTCAGTCAGTTACCTTTGATCTCTTTCCTAACAAATGTACCACGTTCAATACTCCAGTTTTCCTCAGATCACTGGAGGCGCAATATCATCCAACGTGTTTAGTATTTGAAGCAAATCATGAACGGTTTGTAAGAAATTACGTTTTTGTTCAGCTAAATAAAAAATGAGTCTGCTTAAAAAGTAAAATAGGTTTCTGTGATATTGCACCATCTGAAATTCGACTGTGAAGCAACAGGATCCTGGTATCCTTGCTAAGAACTGAAACTTCACTCTTCAGCATTAATTCTTTTTATTATTTTGTTGTTTTCGATTCACAAATTTATTTGTAAACTGCTTCAATTGCCTACCAACTATTTTCTGTTTATGTATTTTTTTTTGAAAAAAATAATCAATTTTCTGTATGTAATCAACAAATAATTTACAAATTAGTTCACTTATTTCTGGGACCAGAATTTCAAAAATCCAATTTTATTCTAATTTAACGGTAGACAGTATGAATGGAGCTGAACGCACACACACATTTTGTCCATTGACTTCAGTAGACTCCAGGAAAACCTAAATAAATACAGTGTTTTACAATGATACCAAAATTTCGAGTATGTCTAGGAAGTCAGTACCATCGATTTGTGTTATCTATTGCTTTAGTACAACATCCTTCCACCACTTTCAAATGCTCTTTTCTGAGTAATGGTATGAATGTTTTTTTTTTTTTTCAAAAGTAATATGCATGGTAATAAACAGCCTTAAATTACCTGATTTGCATAAAAAACCTTAATTTCGTAAAATTTTATAATCTGGGCTTTAATGTATTATTAATTTTATAACTAAACCCATGAAGTGAGATTTGTTCATTTTTAGGTTGTATTTTGTATTCAGCAATTACAAAATATTTTGTGAAAGCCTAGGCAATGTAAATGTATATTTTTTTGAATCATTATGTCACAATTTTAAATGTTCATTGCAGAATTACATCGTATAATAAAATATATTCCTTTATCAACTTACCGCCAAACTGTAATATATTCAGCAATAAGTGGCTAGTTAGACAATAACCCAACGAGTTTCTGGAAATTTTGTATGCTGTTGAAAAATTCCATTATTAGATTTATGGAAAGCATGTTAGGTTCATTGTGATAACAAGCCACTTGTGTTCATAATGAGAAATGCGGCAATTTTAAATTTCGGGAGCAGGCAGATAGGTACTCTTGATTTTTTTCTGAGCAACTAACCTAACTTAAAATATGGATTAATTGAAAGTAGAAGGATAATTTTCACGATTCAATGGTGGAAAATACGAGAAAACTTACTTTTAAACGTTTAATTCACAATTTTATTGCTTGAAAATCGACGAAACTTTAGAAAAATCAAATGTTTATTCGGATTTTTTTTTTAAATCCAATTTTACATTCAGGTTAGGTAACATGAAAAAATATATAAAAAAAAATTCACTACGATTTATTTTATTCTAGTTTTTTTCCGAATGATGCAAGAGTTTTTAGGGAGCGACTTCATGAGAAGAACAAGTTTCATCGAGGCATGGCCGATCAAAACGTTTTCTAACCTCTCGGGGGGGGGACGTTCATCTTAACGCTTATATTGATAAAATAAACAAACTTGCACTGGACATTCAAACCTAGTAACTTTTGATATTTTTTTCATGTTGGTACAACTGCGGCTTCCAAACAAACAAACAAATGTCTGCTTCAGTTCAATATATTCAAATTCTTCAATAAATACGGAAGATTTTTTTTTTTTTTTTTTTTTTTTTTTTTTTTTTTTTTTTTTTTTTCAAAATAAATTAAAATTAAAGTGAATTAATTAATTTCTCACCCCTAAAACGTTAAAAAGACTTTTAAATTATATTAAACCACATTTTAAGTTTGTAACTTGCTCCAAAAAAATCAATAGTATCTGTCTTGAACCTGAATTTCATAAAATGCCTTTCATTGGTGTATGATTCCGCGGAATTTTAATTACATTTTTTTTTTCAAATTGAGCATCTGGAAGAAACTTTGGCCATAGGTACCTATCTACTAGCGATATGTGATCAAACCTCGCTGAAATAAACACTAATTCATGTGTGGTATAGTTAGATTTATTCGGCCATGTCTTGATTGATTAATATCTCAATCAAACCAAAACTCTGGTGCCATATCCCTCGTCTGGAGTTTCTCCCAAATGCCGAACTGTATTTTGTTTTCATTGTTTAAACCTAAATATGTATTTATATTATGTTGAAATACTATTATATCATTATTTGGTGTCATAAAATGGTCCAATGGTATAAATACAAAATACCTACTTCAAGTGGTTACCCATCAATTGCAGAAAGTGCCATGTTCGCCTCACTTCATAAAGGCTGAATTATTTTAAGTGGAAAGTGGATTAATTGTTTGTTTCGGATCCTGGTGTGAACGGGTGCTTATTTTTTTGGCTGCCGGTGATTTTTATATTTTTCAAAAAAATATTGAATTTGTGGCACTTTCTTCAATTTCAACATATCAAACAGTTTGACCGATGCAAATCTATTCATCTACATATCCCAGTTTCATTTAACAAATTCCTCTTTAGAGCTATAAAAGCCCCTGCACCTAATCCTCAACGAGTCTTTCTGTGCTTGGAAAGTAGCCTGTAAGTCCAAAGATCAGAACAAGTTTGAATAAAATTTTTTTGTAGATATCAGGCTTAAGATGTAGCTACCCCATGCTTCGTCTCCACGCAAATCAAAAATGTTGCAATCAAAAATGACGTTGCAATCAAATCAGTTTCCTCGTCCTGATGGAATCCCCATAGTGTGCCTGTGCAGGAATTCTCTCAGACCACTTGAGATACTCATGACCCATTTCCTACTTCAAATATTCTCGTATCATCATATTCAATTTTCTTTTGTAATTCCCCTCCTAAATAATATAAAATTGACTTCTTTTGTACTTCTCAAGGTAATCAACTTTCAAATTATTATTTTATTTTTCATTCTATCCCTCTCCTTGCCATTACCTAGTGGCGTGGCGTGCAGTCATCTCTGGATTCGCCGATGAGCAAAGATTTTTTATAATTATTAAATTAACATTATTTTATTTATATTTTCAAATAATCCTATCAAACATCTTTATTTGTGAATGAAGCAAAATGTTTAATTAATTGTCTAGATCAGAGTATATAATATTCCTTTATTCCACATAATATGAAAACACATCATTAATTTTAGTGAATCGGTCGGCTACATTATCTGTATAAGGTAAATTTATAAATCAGAAATCTGTATGAGGCATGAGGTAAGGGTTGTCTGTTTCAGTAACATAGGAATGACCCCCCCCCTCCAAATCATGGTCTGTGACCTCAGGAAAAATATCAGAACTAAAAATATGTCAAGCAGTTTTCGAGTTAAGATCAAATATCTAATTTATTGACCAAATTTGGCAAGTCACGGTTCGAAATCTTAAATTTTGTCGCGACAACATATCAAGTTTAATCCTCAATTTAGGACATATTTTGTAGAATTATGTGTATAAATATTATTTTTAAGGTCACAAACCCCTACTCCCCCCCAACCCCCCTTTGTTTCCATTGTCCTTGAAAAACATACAAGACGGTTTAAAATGTTTCGGATGTTTGTTCAAAATGTTCCTAAATTTATAGACAATTATTTTCAAATATTTGTTCCTAGCAGTGTCTCCCCACAATGTGCACGCGACGCCACTGCTCGCTATCTATCTCCAAGCATATCTTTTAGAGAAATCCTATAAATACATTTATTTAAATTTCCATTCTCTTTTGTCTCCCCCTCCCCCAGCCTCTTTTACCTATGTTTGTCTTTTTTTCTTATAAATAAAACAAATCAAATTAAATGAAATGGCAACTACGCAATGCGACATTTTGAATTTCAATTTATTCGAAGAAAATGATCAAGAGTTAACAAAAGACCTTTCTAATTGTTTTGCTAACTGATTAACATTAAGCAGGACATTGTTGTAGACTTGTTGTTGATTTAGCTCTGTTGAAGATTTCTGAACAACAGGTTTTAGGACAACTCATCATACGTAAAGAATGGATTTAGGTACCTACTATGGTACCTGACATCAATAATTAAGCGCAGAAAACTTTCGAAGCTTACTGGGAGAATATTCTGACAAATTAGAAATTTTTAAAATGCTTTTTTATTCCTTTTACAAAAGGAAATGTGAAAAAAATATATATATATGTTAATTTAAAATATAAACCCAAACCCTACATCCGGACAGGTCTCAGTGTTACGTGTTAAAAAAGAAATTTTTGGAACCCTATCCTATGCGATGGTAGATCTCCAAAATGTATTTTTGAAAACATGAATTAATAAATCTGCCGAAAATGCCACCTAGGTATCTTGTCTGATTGTGATCATATAGATGCTCTATGTTTCTGCGGTCTTCTTAGCATAATATGCTTTTAGCACAAAAAAATCATCATGGAAAAATATTTAGCTTTCCTTTCTTTTTTTCTTTTGACCGAATTTACCTTACAAAAAACAAACCATTTTAATTCTAAATTAATTTAACAAAATATTAAATAATAATTATCTATTTAGGATTTTCATATTATTACATAATTAATTTTACCATTTCTTTTCCATTGTATATTATTTTATATTTTTTAAATATTATTTTTTCTAAGAAAAAAAAACATATTATAAATATCTTTCCATGTTTATGATAATTATATATTATTATAAAAAAAAAAAAAAAAACTTCTGCTATTTTGTAAATAACGAGAAAAAAAAAACATTTATTAAAAAAATAAATAAAAATTATGTACAGGGTGTTCCGGAAAGAAAGAACCATTTTATTTATGTCTTATTAAATAAGACATAGGTAGGGCAAATAAGACATAGAAAACACTTTAAATCATTGATGGTGATGGTAGCCGAATGTAAGAAACTGCAGCTTTAAAGAAGTTGTTGTTTTATTTGTCATCATATATCTAATCTTGGAGGCTAATAATTGATATGGACCCCTGGAACCATCACTGCAATATAATTACTTTAACAAGCAGTCCTCCTGGTCTAGTGGGTATGCAATGCCAGTGTATTTGGGGTTGATTCCCGGCGGGGTCGATTTTTTTTGTATTAGTGCTTGCGATTTTGGGGTGCATTTAGTCTCATGAGCACAATTGAGTAGCTATTTTATTGTGAGTAGCGACCAGTGGCGGCATTACCAGAGTAAAAAGATTAGATTTATTAGAAGAGATTATAAATATCCACATGAGGCTCTTAGTAATGCTGTGATACCCACAAAAATTGTGAAAAGGCCTTTGGACCTTAAAACAAAGAAATTATACATTTACTTAGTAAAATAATAATATTGCCGAGTTGCTTCCTGTATTTATACTATCGAATCAAGTGGACTCGGCAGGTAAGGATGTTACCCTCGAATAACATCTCACAATCTCAACCTATTTTCACTATGTAAATCATAATTGGGTTGGAAGAAATTACGCATTCGGAAATAAGGTTAAACTAACAAGGTTCCCAAGAATAATAAACGGTTTGGAGAGACGCCTACAGCACAATAGGATATGTGCCACCAAATAGATAAATAAAACTCAGACGAATCTTGTGTTTGGATTCGATAGTATAAATAAGTGTTACTATGTCTCTCATTAATATCTTCCTAGGACACCCTATATTATAAAATGCTCATCTTTTAAAATGTTTTTTGTTTATATTCCTCTTGTCATAATTACAGCTTTTTAAAATGTCTTCAAATAAGGAAGAAAAAGCTAAGTGCTCACAAATTGCAATGCCTATAAATTACTTAGTTTAAAATAATATTTTGAGAAGTTGTCAAACATAAAGAAAAGATTTTGCGTCCAGCTAGCGTCTATGGTACGTTCAATACACCGGTTTACGTTAGATCACTGAAG
This sequence comes from Pachypsylla venusta, assembly GCA_012654025.1. Lineage (NCBI taxonomy): Eukaryota > Metazoa > Arthropoda > Insecta > Hemiptera > Aphalaridae > Pachypsylla > Pachypsylla venusta. Next base: position 29,921,350 of record CM022874.1, read on the forward strand.
ATAAGCAACGCCCAGCAAGAATTTACTAAATGGTCAACCACGTAATTTCGCGAGCTTGATGCTGACTGTCTATTCCCGGGCCAAACCATGCTGGGTGACGTTTATACGTGTAGCTGGTTTTTAAGTTTTCAGCGAATGGAGGGTGAAACCCCCGAGTTGAATAATTGCCTGTCAGAAGGTCAAAAATGACAATGAAAGAGTTGGTGGAGCCTTCACCCGTTCCGCGTTCGATCTCAAGGCTACAAAAATGTTCCAACATTTCAAAGGCGATAATTAGTGTCAAAATTAGTTATGGGTAGTACAACGCCCATAACTTGTGTATTTAAATTGTACTACCCATAACAAAAGTTACAGGTAGTACAACGCCCATTAGTTATCGGTAGAAAAAACTTTGAGCGGGGGGGGGGGGGGGGNGTGGGGGGGTATTTTTTTCGTGACGATTACAGAAAGAAAATTCTAAAATTAAGGAGTTGGGGTATTTTGAGCAAATCTCGAGAAATCCAGGCCTGATTGGGAACTTCATACCAACTCAAAAATCTGATTGAAGTACTAGATTTTTGATCTTAGAAATATTATTAAATAGAAACTTTTGGAAAGATCAAAGGTTTTGTGGTAAAACAATAAAAGTATTAAAATTTAATATCTAAGTTAGAATAATCTCGAGAGAATATACTTAACGAGAATTTTAAAACAAGCAAAAGCTCGCTTCATTGCTTTCTATACATTTTGAACAATATCCATAATATGTATATAGTCTATTCTCTTCGGAAATTTTCTAATAGAGTTGTTTTTTTTCTGAAATAGCATGGCTTTAAAAAGAATGCCCTGGAGTAATGCGAAAACGGTTCCGTGTTGAAAGAGTACCTACCTAGCTATTTGTAACACGTTAGAGTAGCTAAATGTAACACTTTGTCATTATTTTTTTAAAAAAATATTAAGCTACCAATTTCATAAGTACGATCTTTTTAAGTACCTATCTACAGTAATCATCTTCTGCCATTAGTTCTGCTATAAAGCACTTACTCGTTTTCTGTAACGATGAGAAAAATGGATAAGTACCCACCTACATTCATACAGCATTTTTCGCCAGACAAAAAAAAACGAGTCAAGTTTTTGGAAAAAATTCAAGAAAATAAAATAATCATGCAGACCCCACTCGACTTTTATGTTTCCATCTACAATTTATGGAAAGTAAAAATGGATAATCTCAATTAAATTTTTCCACATTTTGATTTTGCGTTGATTTTCATTTTGGAAAAAATAGTAATTTATTATCTCTATTTTTCGGTATTAGAGGCGTAAAGGTGCCCAAACTTCGGGATTTTGGTAACAAAACTATTTTGAATAATAATTTTACAAAATTAAATTTGAGTAAAAAGTGTTTTGTAATTTTTGTGTTAAAACTAGCCTCCATTTTGTTCAGAATTCTGGAAGACCCTTTTCGGACTAAAGCCTTCTCTGACCTGAAAAACACCGAGTGTCGATGTTGTTTTCATCGACAACAACAACTAAAGCGACCAATTAAATCTGGTAATGGTGCAATTCTAAAGTTGAGTTTTCCCAAATGTAGTATGTTTTCAATGGAGTGGATTCTCATGTCCGCAATTTAGTCTTTAGTTAGTCATATTCTTTTACCGTCATGGTCTTGACGCTTTGGAACTTCCAAGTTGGAAGTTATCTTTTAAAACCTCCCCATCTACAGTAGTTGACCGCAGTTAGATTGGCTTTTTTATTTCCGTCATTTGCTTTATTTATAGCCCTCTTTTTTCAGCTAATAGCCATTACGCCCCTCCTTCCCCCCATTTTTGAACACAATACCTTTGAAAATAAGAAAAAATCAACAATGTTATCTAGACGAATTCAGGTATATATATTTTCTATCATGGTAAATTATTTTGAAAACCAAAAAGTTTTTTTAACAATGATAGGTAAATTGTTAACTTGTCGTGTTCGGGGAACTCAGTTAAAATTCCTGCAATGCCTGGGACGCCCAATAAAACTAATCAGCAAATTGTATGAACACAGGAAATGTCCATACCAAGTTGATTCAGAATCTGACGAGGTTTTGGAGAGTTACCCAATAGGTATAGAACTAATCAGCAAATTGTATGAACACAGGAAATGTCCATACCAAGTTGATTCAGAATCTGATGAGGTTTTGGAGAGTTACCCAATAGGTATAGAACTAATCAGCAAAGTGTATGAACACAGGAAATGTCCATACCAAGTTGATTCAGAATCTGATGAGGTTTTGGAGAGTTACCCAATAGGTATAGAACTAATCAGCAAATTATATGAAAACGAGGAATGTCCATACCAAGTTGATTCAGAGTCTGACGAGTTTTTGGAGAGTTACCCAATAGGTATAGAACTAATCAGCAAATTGTACGAACTCAAGAAATGTCCATATCAAGTTGATTCAAAATCTGACGAGATGTTGGAGAGTTACCGTGGAAAGAACAGGCGTTTAAACAAATATACTAGTTAATATTAAATCTCAAATCTTTCGATCACAACTGATCGAATGCTCTTGGTACGATATCAGTACGATGTATCTTAGTATCATAGTGACACTCAATTAAGTACAACTTGAGCTATATAACGCATCCTAGTTGTTCATATCTCAAACACATACCGAGATTATCTTCTGGTGATTCGATGCTAGTTCCGGGACCAAATTGTACTCGAATTTGAAAGGGCGTTGTACTACCTAAAAATAAATGATAGTATCTTTATAGCGCAGAACTTTCCTATAGAAAATGAGAATGTTTTTTAAAAAAGTGTAGTTGTTACCAAACGTGAATTTTATCCTGCGGAACCCAATTCAATTTCCGATCGGCATTTTGAATATTTTTATATTGGGTTATAGGTGACATGAAGTGTCAGCGTATCAGAAGAAGTAGTTTAGAAAACTTTTTTTTTTAAAAAAAAATCGATTTGACTTACAGTTTTCGAGATAATTTTTACCTTGACATGCTCTCAGATTGCCCATTTCGAAATATTTGGGTACACCTAAATGTGGTTATTAGTGAAACATCAAAGGTTTATACACAATATTTGCAAATAAGCGTACCGTGATGCAACACAACATGTTAGATATCTCTTACCAAGAGCACGCCAAGGACAAAGTTATCTCGAAAATTGTAAGTTAAATGGAAAAAAAATTAAGGGAAATATTTATTTTTTAACACAAAATTCAATGCCTTAATCAAAAATATAAAGTTCCATTAAAAAAAAAAGTTGACCTTGAAATAACCTAGAAGGTGACCTTCAAGATATGTTACCATAATATTTTCCCAAAAATCAATCAATATTTTGTGAAAAATCGTGGAGTTAAAAGTAGGCCTTATTTCGCTATGTCAATTTTTTTTAAAAAAAGTACCTAGCTGAATATCTGACAACATTGTCTTTTATTTGAGACTTTTAATAACTGTATACCTCACTCAAAAAATGGGCCACCATTTGGACTCGATTCATCAAAATAAGACGCGGAACTTAAAAGAAAATTCGTGGAGAAAAAAACAAGACCATTGCCTCGTTTGGTTAATAATAAAAACTTACTTTCAATTCGGCAGGGCATATCACCTTCCAGACCAGTGCAAAAAGAAGTTCCGCAATGCAAAAGGTCACAAACTCCGGGACCCCCTTCCGGCTGAAAAAAATTAATGATAAATACATATAGGTCATTAACATACTAACAATATTTCAAGCGTCTAGCTCTAGTGTCTAGAAAACGGCCAAAGGTAGATTTGATTTCAACCAAAAATTTAACCACGAAACTTTGGCAAAAAAACTTGTTCTCGTACAAATGGCTAAAACTCGAGTTTTGCCCTCTGGTGACTGTAAAACGTCTTTTCGCATTGAAAATTTGACATCGAAAATTTCAGTCGAGTACAATGATAATAAGAAACGAAAATTCCTTACCGTAATGAACTCTTCAAAATCACATGGCATCATGATCCGGTCAGAACAGACCCTCGAACTATCCATTTGAAGAACGGTTCCACCTCCTTCACCGTCACCTGATCCATTATCATCTGCAAAGACCATATTTCCAGGTGGTCCAATTTTAAATGAATTTTCGTCACATGGCTCGTAAGCTATGGAACACATCTCTGAAATATGAGAGGCGCAAAGGGAAAAGAAAGATGAGATTTAGCTGTTACACAGCATTCTCATTTTGTATAATACCAACTGATGCCCCTATGCGTCCTTTCCTGCTCTTTAATTTCCTTTTAGAAAAGCTGCCATTGCTGGGATACAAACCTACTGTGAATTTTATATTTTTCCTCAAGGTATTGGTATGTGGTTTTTGGAGGGTGCTCTGTTCCTGGTCATTACTTGATATCTTTGCGGCTGTATGATTGTATAATTTTTTTATGCGGTAACTCGCTTCCCGTTGATCTTCTAAGAGGAAACTCTTAACTTTGCGGAAAAAACGGGAAAATTTTGGGGTTCACGTCAGATTTTTGATTGCTGAATACCTACATCTTACGCCCTCCGAAACACAAATAACTTTCTTCTTCAGGTGTTAATCCAGTTGGCTATCATGAGCCGCCAACTTACCTCTTTTTAAAACCACTTCCTTAGCAGATTTAGGTTTGAAGTGAAAAATTCAAACGCAATATTGTACAATGAAAATATAGGGAAGAAGAAAAATGTAATTGTGGATAAGAACAAACCAAAGGCTACCTCCTCACCCTCACATGCCCAAACCACAACTTGGCAATAATAATAATACCATCATATTATGGAGTTGTATGGGTTCAAACACAATATTGTACAATGAAAATATAAGCAAGAAGGCAAATGTAATTGTGGATAAGTACAAACCAAAGGCTACCTCCTCACCCTCACATGCCCAAACCACAACTCGGCAATAATAATGCCATCATATTATGGAGTTGTATTGGTTCAAATCAATATTGTACAATGGAAATATAAGGAAGAAGACAGATGTAATTGTGGATAAGTACAAACCAAAGGCTACCACCTCACCCTCACATGCCCAAATCACAACTCGGCAATAATAATGCCATCATATTATGGAGTTGTATTGGTTCAAATCAATATTGTACAATGGAAATATAAGGAAGAATACAGATGTAATTGTGGATAAGTACAAACCAAAGGCTAACTCCCCACCCTCTCATGAACAAACACAAACTCGGCAATAATAATGCCATCATATTATGGAGTTGTATTGGTTCAAACACAATATTGCTGCGTGATCATGACCCGAACACAGATAGTAAGTACCTACCACATAATCTTCCGTAGGTCAAATCGATATTATTTTTTACTTACGATCATTTTGTCTCATGCAAATTACATAATCTTGATTCGCAAGATGTCTTCCATTAATTGCAAAATTCCATGTCTGAATCAAACCTATGAAATGAAAATTAAAATATAAATTAAATAATTATACTTCAATGTGTTCCAGGTTCCTGTGCATCTATTACCCCCTCAACATGTCAGATTTCTAGTTCTAGGTTCAGTATTTTAGGTGACATATCGGACATCATGTACTATTCGCATACTTAAAAATGTGTCACTACTTTTATAGGAACTAAAAATTTCAAGTATCATAATTATTTTGTATGGGGTCTACAGGTTTAAGGCCTTCTCGTTGACTTCTCGAAATCTCTTACCGTTTTGTCTACACAATTAGTGATACCTAGGCAATTATGTAGGTACACACACCCAAACAAATATATAATCTTTATCTATATATATAAAAGAGAAATTATATTATACAGCGTGTCTCAGAAAAATAAGGGGAGCTTAATAACTTTTGAACGGTTTCAAATTTCGAAAAACGGTGAAACACATATTTCTTTATTCTAAAGGGAAACATTTTTTATTGATTTTAAAATTTTGGGAATTTTCAACATAACCTGAGACTTTAATCCCACAGGGGCACAAAGTTAATGCTTTGAGTACCGATCCCATATGAATAAGGGGCTAAAAAATTTAAAATCACTAGAAAAAGTTACCATTTTAGAGTGAATACGTGGTTCCGTTTTTTCGAAATTTAAAATAATTCTCATGATCTCAGGAGTTCGTTATTTTGAGATACCCTGTACCTACATAACATTGGGAATTAGAAAGATTTTAGTAGAAAATGAAATTTTATCTAGATAGGAAGGTACTTATTAGCGGGTTTACTGCGATGATAAATATTAATATAGCCAGACAGGATATGGCTCGATGGTCGCTTATATGGCAAGTAATTTTTCCTCCATTTGTGATTAAATTAATTTTGCCAGGTAAATAGTCAATACCTTTGCCATTATTATTAACTACTGTCAACCTGACTGTCACATTATGAGTACATATAATTACTAACTAGTGACATTATGAGTACACCATAATTCTAATGGAGTTTTGTGTAGGTACACTATAATTACTAACAATTGAAGTAAGGTACACTGAAGTTATATGGAAACTCATTATTATTACATAAGCATGGCTTACCAGTTGGTTCCGTGAAATATTGGGTACACCCTGCTGGAGCTCGTTGGTTGAATTCTATTTGAGTTATCTGAAACAAAATGACACAATCAGACAACTATTTCTTCCAACAAAATAAGAGAATAAGGAAAATGAAATCCTAGAACGTCAACTTTTTTTTTTTACATTTTCATTATAAATGTTTTAGGAAATTGTCGTTTTCGGAATATTTGCCATTTCGTCAGAATTTTCGACCAATCGATTTTTTGATAAAAAAAAAAACTTCTTAGGTATACCTAATAGTTCTGTGAACTCAATAATCACAGTTGCTTTCAAAAAACTGTCGCATTCACTCAGTTCAATGGTCATTATGAGATCACCGAATATCAGGTAACTACCTTAATTTCCCACAGCCGAAACATATTCCTCTGAGCAAGTTTCATGTAGATCACGACAGGTTCGTTCACGTCATCTATATCAAAGTACACTGAAATAATTAGAAAACACAGATTATAAGAAAATACGAAATAAGAGAGTAAGGAAAGAATGATCCTATAGCATTACTATTGTTAAGGTTGAACCTGATTTGGAAATAAGGGAGTAAGGATAGAGTGATCCTATAGCATTACTATTGTTAAGAAACCTGATTTGGAAATAAAAGAGTAAGGATAGAGTGATCCTATAGCATTACTATTGTTAAGGTTGAACCTGATTCGGAAATAAGAGAGTAAGGATAGAGTGATCCTATATCATTACTATTGTTAAGGTTGAACCTGATTTGGAAATAAGAGAGTAAGGATAGAGTGATCCTATATCATTACTATTGTTAAGGTTGAACCTGATTTGGTAATAAGAGAGTAAGGATAGAGTGATCCTATATCATTACTATTGTTAAGGTTGAACCTGATTTGGAAATAAAAGAGTAAGGATAGAGTGATCCTATA
>CM022874.1:29931394-29962134 GCA_012654025.1 Pachypsylla venusta
CCAAAAGTTTCGGGGCACAATTAGAGCCCAGATGGGACCTATACACCAAATTTCATCCAAATCGGTCAACGCTAAGTGGCAAAAGTGCCCATCACGGCGTACGGCGGACAAACGGATTTTTTTTTATTCGATTTTTGGATTCTACGTACCTTGAAACGTATAATATCAAATTTTGAGGGGGGGTAATTTTTTTTTTTTTTTCGTGACGATTCCAAAGGTTCATTATTGAAAATAATAAACCAAAAAAGGAACTTCCAAACTATCTAGTGAAGATGTTGTGCGAGGTAACGAGGACCATGGCCTCTGTCTTAACTGTTTCCCAAAGTAAATGAGAATGAATGCACGTGCAGACATAACCATCAGGAACATTACACGGCCTACCAACAAACCAATTACAGACTGGATTGTTTTTTCAAAAAAATCCATGTGGGTGTGGGCGGATATCTCGAAAACTATCAGAAATGGGGGATAATTGAATAGATAAAAACTTATTAGAAATTTAAAGAGTTCAAATTTTAATAAATCTCTATGATCAACCCCTTTCGCTTTTTACGAAAACGTAAACAAATTGACCTCCTCCACGTATCCTGCACTCCATTCACTCCCCAGGTTCGGAGACTTTTAGTATATATATATAATATTTACCTCCTCACCACTCCAAACATATTTCTGAAGTAATTCCTGCCTTTCCAGCCAACGCACTCTACACACCATTCGTTGACTGGACTAAAAGTTTAGAATTACTTACGCACCAAGTGTCATGACGTATGGGGTGACATGACTTTGTCTTTGTTATTGCATCGCGTGGCGTTATGTTTCGAGTTATATTTGCCATTTATTTCACTTACTATGTTGTCCACTATTACTGCCACAAAGTCTGACTTCTCTCACCATTCCACTGCCCACCATGAACAAATCTGTATCACAGTCTCCAGTTAGTCTGTTTGGTTGACCCTGAAATTTATTACTAAATTATAATGATAATGACTACAAACATATTTAATATTATTTCTCAATTGAGTATGAAATTCTTATTCACATAATAATGAATATTGGGATATTTGCGGTGTGTTTATCTTCATCATCTTTTTGTCTCCAATCTTCAGAACTCCTTAAATTTTTTCAAAGTTGTGCTTTATTTCCAAAACGGGATATGGATTCCCAAAGTTGTAATTTGGTGAGTACCTATGTCAATAATATACATAAATTAGGACACGAAATTTTTGGTTAAATTTTAGATTTTTTTTTAACCATTTTTGGTGATTTTCAGGAATACTATAATCCTTAAGATATTTTATTCACAAACAGATATATACATGGCCGAACTTAGAGATTTGGCTCTCTGGACCCTAAAAAGTGTTTTGGCATTGAAAACTCGGTACCGAAATTTACAGCCCATTACAATATTTTTTTTTTTTTTTTCATTTTTTATGAGTAAGGAATTTCGTGTGATATTCACACCAGATTTTTTATTTCTAATAGAAAGGTCAACTTACTAAAGTGAAGTGGAGAAAATCTAACCGTAGCTGACTTATTTCTGGTGCAATTTTCTTTATTCGAATGGCACATTCTCCGACTTCAGCTGTCGGACTTGGAAACCCGGGATTTGTAAAGTAGGTAATATTATTTGCTGTTTCTTCTCCACACGTCATATGCCCTAGAAATTTAGTTAAATTGAATCTAAATAGTCTCTGATAAATAAAATCTTTCAAGAGTATCTTAGCCAAGGTGGAAAACTAGTAGCCTTAGTAGTCAACGATTTACCATGTTGGATACACCAGTTCTCGTCTGATCACCGAAGTGATTCCCGTCAGATCATCGTTGGTCTTAGTGCTTACTCGGATGAGGACATCACGTATTGTTGGCCTTATCGGGGTGTATTCAGCCCCCATCAAGACAAATGTTAATAAGAGAGAAAAGACAAGGGAGGCTATGCCTTAATTTAGTTGTACTAGTATTAAAAAGTGGTGCCTTCCCACTGCTGCAAGAAAATTAAAACTACCCCCCGATAGGAATGTATTGATTTGTGCTTCTATAAATCTATATAGTCAAAAGTGAGGGTAAGATAAAGATTAAAGTTGGGGAACAAACTGAACAAAACTAGGTACATTTTGGGGTCATCTGGGGATCCAGGTATGTCGACAACCTCATAAATTTCATCAAAATGAGACGAACGATATGAGGGTTATAGTGAGGAAGGCAGACTGGCCTACTTGAAACACATTTTTGAATTCGAGATGATATTTGTCTTTATCAAAACTGACTAGAAAATAAAAATGAAAGTTTGATTTGACAATAAATAGCCCGAAGTACTTGGAACAGTTAGATTGATAATAGCTTAGTTATTGTTGGTGAAGCCAATGAGGATATGAATGAATCACAATTTAAGAACGAGGTCAACAGACTCGAATATGAGTATAGGAAGTAGATTCCGAACACCAAAGACCTTAGGATGTAGTTATTTAACTTATCAGCTTATCACGTAAAAGAGAACAATCTGGAAAAATTGATATTTCAAAAATTCATAGATTTTGTCCATTTGTTGATCTTTTTTTTAAAAAATGGATGATCACTCCGGAAGTACCTTATTTTTACAAGGAGATTAACTTAGGTATAATGTCCCGTGTCGTTTCGGTGCAATCAACAACAGAATCTCATTTGTCGTCACGAAGCTAAGAGCACACCGAAAAGACGCGCAAAAAAGTGCAAGCATACATACAACAAACAGTATTAAAAGAACACTTAATGATCGATTATAGGAGCCAGAATGATGATATAGACATCGCGGATTTGCAAGCACTGTTGGAACAGGCAGAGCATGTAACGGGTTGTGGAAATTTTTATTTTTTTCATTTTATATCCGTTAATGCCATGAATGGAGTTACAGTATTCCCAAATGATACCGCAGAGAAGTTTTCTATATTTTACGCCATCAGCACAGGTGGCCTGTGAGGAGGTCACCCTCAAGTAACTTCTCACAATCTCGCCTCTTGTCATATAACTGAAAATTAACAAATAAATAATTTCCACCTTCAGATAAACCTAGCATTGATTTAATTAATCTGGTTATCTTTTGCAGTTGGAGCAAATGTCAAACTGTCACCTATTTTAGCTAAATTATATAGCATCCTTCGCAGTTTTGATGTGATTAACACCAGCTTCTCAATGGTCTTCACGGGTCTGAGTCCGCCCCGATAATGCCAATAATAGACGGTGTTCTCGGCAGGCTCACATACGAACTATAGAAATCTGACCAAAGAAATCTGTGTAACCAACGTGATAAATCGTTGGCCACCTTATTTTGTGTCTGTGATGATGAAAATTGCCGTCTACGTCTACTAACTGGGAGTCTCTTTCATTGTACCTTTTAGAGTCCCCTTTATTAACTAGCAGTTCCGTGAACTGTTGAATTCACTCGGTCAAAATTGACACTATATTAGGCCCCGAACAAATTACACAGATCAGCTCCAATTGGATCCTAACCAATCAGCAAATTCCATGAATAGGTTTAATAAATGTCCATACCAAATTTCATCAAAATAGAAAAGGTGTTCGAGAGTGATCGTTCATATTTAGATTTCAACATTAGAGTGGTTGCAAATATGCAAGGGTCAATTATACTTAATACTTACATACACAGCAGACTCCGAACCCAAAGGCGCATTTTCCATACGAAGTTCCTTTCTGTATTCTGCAGTCATATGTGTTGAGACATATACCTAACGAAAAGAAAAAGAATAAAATTGGACACCTTTCAGCAGTCAAACCGGGAAACCGAAGGAACAGTCTAAAACAATTTGACTCAAGTTGCTATCTACACTAATGCCAGGTTCGAACCCCGTTTTTTTTTTTGTTTTTTTTTTTTTGAGGAAATGTTAATAAATAAAAAAAATGGCGGTGTGGTAGAGTTATCCAAAGATACCTAACTGAGGCCGATTAGAATTTTCATATACCTAAAAGCTCTAGGTTGGGTGGACATTTTTTTTTTCAAGTTTCATCAGTGGCGTAAATCAAATCTCGTTACTTTTTCAGAGGTTTAAGATTTTTTAGACCATCATTAAAAGCTATTTTTGCAACTCTCACAGAGTAGGTATCTATATTTAAAACACAAAGGTCAGTTGAACAGAACTAGACCCTGGCTAAATACACAATTGCAATTTGGAGCAATTTTCTTTACGTATGCAGATAAATTTACCTCTTCTGCGGCCATCATCAGCACCACACTCCAAACTCACTGGTACAGGAAAGAAATTTAGCACTGAAAGAGCAATCAAAGAAAATATTTAAGAAAAGCGAATATGCTAATCTGATGAACAATAAAGAATTCTTTATTACCCATCAAGGGGGGGGGGTCATTAAAGGTAATCAAGCCCCTCAAATGTTCGTTAAGATCGGAAGTTTAGTAGTTTAGTCAGAACGGTTTAGTAGTAGTTTAGTCAGCATAAATACGATGAACATCGTATTTATTCTGCTTCCGAAATTATTCGGCGTCAAATCAAAAATTTATTTTCTTAATTGTTCAATAACTTGTCATCCCATCATGAAGAAAATGAAATTCACAACATGTGGTTTCAGGAGGACAATGCAACAGCCCACACTGCAAGATTGCATATTTTGTGATCGGTTTTCCCCCGACGCGTAATTTCATGACTTGTTTACTTATCTTGGCTTCCGCGATTCGCGGACCTCACCCCCTGACAATTTTTCCTATCGTGCTATCGGATAGCATACTCGCCTGCCTGCGTGAACAAACCGGAGTGAATAATAGGGAACTTATGCCAAATGGTGCAAAAGTGTGTTGGTAAACTACAAGGACCATTAGGAGCTTATGCCATTAATAAGACAGTAAATCGCGGAAATTCCATTAAATATTATGGTGCAGAAGTGTGATGGTAAACTACAATGATCAATAGGAGCTTATGCCATTAATAATACAGTAAATCACGGAAATTCCATTAAATATTATGGTGCAGAAGTGTGATGGTAAACTACAATGATCAATAGGAGCTTATGCCATTAATAATACAGTAAATCGCGGAAATTCCATTAAATATTATGCAAAAGTATGATGGTAAATTACAATGATCAATAGGAGCTTATGCCATTAATAATACTGTAAATCGCGGAAATTCCATTAAATATTATGGAAAAGTATGATGGTAAATTACAATGATCAATAGAAGCTTATGCCATTAATAATACAGTAAATCGCGGAAATTCCATTAAATATTATGCAAAAGTGTGATCGTAAACTACTATTCAGTAAAGCTCTCTTTTCTGAATAAAATTTCCGTTGCTTCTCTACACATTTTGCTCACTTCTACGATTGTATTTGAGGACCTGGCAGCATTTTTAAAATCGTCCGTATAATCCTGACCAACAACCTGTGTAAATATATCTACAAATGCCAGGGGCATGTGTACCAAGGCTCAATGTAATTCCTACAAAATAATGATAAACTAAAAATCCATAATAGGTAAATATTTTAACATAGGTACTTGAGGTGACGAATTGCCCAAAAAGTAGCAAATTTCGTCAAGTGCGCAATATACGAGATTAATTTTTACAACTCCAAAAAAATTAAAATGAATTAACAGTTTTAAAAATGAAAATTAATCAACAGTTTTAGAAATGAAAATTAATTATAACCTACCTCTAGGTTCTTCTTGTATAGAATTGTTTGAAATAATATTACTAAACCAATTATTTCTTGCCCAAAAATTACTGATAACTGGAGTAGGCCATCCTAAAATAATTAGAGGGCAGGACGTACTTAACACCAATACAGAAAACAACGTTCGCACCATGTCAAGGTCATACGAGAACTGCCAGTGTCAATGTTTGCTCTTGAATTTGGTGTCCAGACACATTCTGGGTCGACTTCTCTTAGTTCTTTCTTGTAAGATATTAGTATTTAGGAATTTCTTAATCTGCTCGATATTCCAATCAGCGTATTTATTCTTCTTTCAATTGGTTTTATCGAACTTTTTTCTTCTTCAATTTCCACAAGAACTTTTCACTGGTGTCGATTTTCTTTTATTCCTTTTTTGCAGATGCCAAAACTCAAAGTGATGTTGCAAAAGTTTTTGCTGATAAATATTGAACGTTTCTGTTTTTTATAGTTCTGAATGTTCCTAAAGATAGACTAAGCGCTGGTGAAACCGTGGCCAAACCCCGAAGGATGTATTTTAAAAAGATGGCAATATCTAGAGAAATGAAAAGATATAAATTTGATTTTTTGAAGTAGCTTAAAGCAGTTTACTACTAGCTTAACTAAGGCACATCCTCCATACAGTTTCGATGTACCATAAACAGCTACTCACTGTAATCATAAACAGCTACTCACTGAACACAGCGAAACAGCCAGTAACACGTGGTGTATCTGTCGTAGTAAACTTGAAGAATCAGTAATTTTATACAATTCCTAGGGATTTAGTAAAATCACGGAAAAATAGACGAACGCGAGGATTTTCGACAAGTTTACTGAAATGCTATAGGGATTTTATAAAAACCCGGGTAATAGGTTAGGTTAGGTTATAAAATTCCTAAAGCATTTCAGTAAACTTGTCGAAAATCCTCGCGTTCGTCTATTTTCCGCGGTTTTACTAAATCCCTAGGAATTTTATAAAATTACTGATTCTACAAGTTTACTGCGACATATCCAAGCGGATCCGAGTACTCAAACGACCGGACTTACTTCAGTAATATACCAATACAAAATTTCAGTGCCATTCGAAAAAATATAGATCCACATCCAACTAAGTCAACGACATTGTCACGTTTAATACAGCAGTTCCCGTTGGTAAAGGTAACCAACGTCGGGCTGTTTGACCAATGAGCATGTATTGCACTTGAGTAGAAGTCCGCTCGGGGACACCGCGAGTTTATTGGGCTTTCGAGGTGAACTCAGTCTATTGGGGCAACTGAGTAGTTATATTTTTGATAGCAGCAAAACGTCAGGGGAGAAATAAATTAACCTATTAGGATATGTTACTGCCAAAAACTGCTTAAAGCAAAACAAAAGTCTTTGGCATACGTAACTTCTGGTAACAAATGAAAGTAGGTCAAAAACGTCCGCCACGTTGGTCAAGACATGTATTCCTCTCCATAACTCCTATTTCACACATCCAATTTTGATAGAATTTTCTGGGTTTGTGAGATTAGGTGGTCAGGGTAGAATTCGTGGATGGTTCTATATGGCCGATCTCCGTGACCGAGTTGTTAAGAGCATTGACTCTTGGTACGAGGTTGTGGGTTCAAATCCCGCCCGAAGCGTATTTTCTCGTTTCCGGAATGGCATGGCTATAAAAAGGAGTGCCCTGAAGTAATGCGAAAGCGGTCCCGGGCATAACTTAAAAAATATATAAAAAAAGATGGTTCTATATCAATTTCTTTAACAATGAGTAAGTACTTTTGGCAAATCTGACACGGAGGAAAACTTACGGGCCCTTGTCTGGCATTTTCTAATACAAATCCTGGTGTCACAAAGGCCTTCCGTATTATTTCATAAAACTCGGATAAACAGTACCGATAAAAGAAATTTACTACAGACAGGGACGGAAAAAAAAAGATTGTTATTTTTTTGTTCAACGAAATAATGGAATAATTTATTCATCATTAATTAATTAACAATAAAGTTTTGATAGATTAATTAAATAACAAGAATTTTAATTATTTACAAATATGCACACAATAAATACTATTACATTGTGGTTCATTGTGCTCTAAAACTTTACCTGTACCCAAAACGAGCCCATTTCACAAAACCCCTTTATTTCAACAACCCAAAAATGGTGGTTTAAGAATTCGGGAGGGGCTATTATTTTCTAATAGCCCCTCTCGAAATATAATTTTATATTTGTTAAAACATAAAATCTACAATTATGACTGTTAGCTGGTAGGTTTCTATTGTAATATTCAAAATTTGACGATCGCCCTTATCGCCGCGCCGGGGAAACCCCTGATCCCTGATGTTTAGAGTACCTATATGGCACTTGGCGGTAAAGTGTTAATGACCGGCTGTGTTCGCCACTCCTCCTAATCAAGCGCTCTGTATCCGCACTGTTTCACAATCGACGATAGCTAAACTTCGAACAAAATAAGGAAGTTAACATCTATTGGTCATTTAAGAGGGGGGTTTTACCCTCCATTCGCAGGAAACTTGCAAACCAGCTACCCACATTTACCTCATCCAGCGTGGATTGGGCCGGAAAAATGGCCAGCATCACGAAGGCGCGAACCCACGTGGACACCCACATGTTATAACCTCGCTTGATGTTGCTTAACTTCTGTGAGCTAACGGGAACTGTTGTATTCATCGTGCCATAGACGCTAGCTATTTTTACTATCTAATCATTACTGAAATTTAGGTATCGCCAAAAACGACGCGTTTTAAAAGAAATGGTGCATTCAATGTGGTAAAATGTTGGCAATTTAATCATTAAGTCACTTTACTGTCTAATCATTAAGTCGCACCATGGTACCAAGCAAATCTAAAAAAGTTGTTGTCGGCTGCTAACAGTTTTAATTCTTTAATCCATATCCATACTAATATTATAAATGCGAAAGTAACTCTGTCTGTCTGTCTATCTGTCTGTCTGTATGTATGTATGTTACGCTTTCACGCTTAAACTACTGAACCGATTTTGATGAAATTTGGTATGGAGATAGACTAAACTTTAGGAAAGGACATAGGCTACTTTTGGGGTTGAAACTATAAACGGCCATGCCTCTAAGGCGCCAAGCGAAGCGGGCGTATCCTGCTAGTTCTCTATATTTTGATCTTTGAATAAAATATTAACTTTTAAATACCTAAATTAAAACAAAACACCAAAAACACTATTTACAATTATTTATGAAGAAACTAGTTTCGAATCATTCGATTCATCATCAGTAGTCGAGTCTCCATCTTCAGACTCGACTAGACTGATGTTGAATCAAATGATTCGAAACTAGTTTCTTCATAAATAATTACAAATAGTGTTTTTGGTAAGTGTTTTGTTTTAATTTATTTAAAAGTTAATAACTCTATTTTTGGAGGCTAAAATAATTTACCAGGGCCACGGTCCTGACAATCACTGCAATATAATTAGATCAATAACTCAAGAAAATGAGTTACAAAACATAATGATATTGCAGAGTTGCTTTCTATTTTACACCTTAAGCTCAGGTGGACTCGGCCCGTGAGGATGTCACCCTCAGTTAACTTCTCACAATCTCAAGTATGATTTACTTTTCCTCATCAAAGTTAAGAAGTCATAACTGTGGATTGCAAGAAATTATGCCTTCGGAAAGTCTTAGTATAAACTTCATTGTGTACAACAGTTCCAACGATAAACTTCATTGTATACAACAGTTCCCGTCAGATAACTAAACAGTTCCCGTCAGATAACTAAACAGTTCCCGTCAGAAAAAGAGCCCGTCCGGGGTCACCACGTATCGTTGGATTTGAGTAGCTGTTGCTGATTACAGCCAAATAGCAGGGGATACTATAACTTAGTTAACCGAGTAGTAAAAAAAGAGGTGCCTTCCCTCAGCCGTTAAAAATCAGGGAATAGAGCCCATTAAGTTAAAGAAAAAATATATATTTTGGTGTAATACAGGGTGACATTGACACGGTATATGTGCACAGGCTTTTTTTTTTTTTATTGCTCAACTAACTGAGATAATTGGGTCGGTACGCACATTAATCGATTTAAAGGGGGTCATCCGACATGCATTTTACCTCATTAGTCGACAAATGCTGGTAGCCAGCGTAAACTTCTCTTTAACATTAAAAGGTCATTCGAGACGGCCACCCTTCAAATTTTCTGAAAAAATACAAACCAGTTACAACCTACATTAACCTCAACCAATCTGGGTTGGAGGTTGGAGCGGGAATAGCTACTAGCATCACGAGGGCACGAACCTAAGTTATGACTCTCCAAGTAAAAACTCGCTGAAGGTTATTCAGTGATCCTACAGATCTGTTGAATTGAACGTGTCATGACGCTGACAGAGTCTAATTTCGGACTGCAGTCTCAAACAAGCGTCTGTCAACCATAGAACTTGTTAGTATCGTGATAAGGGCATTTGTTACCAACCTACAGCAATAACCTCTAGTGCTATAAATTATTGTATACAAATTTGATAAAGCCAAAAGAATGTAAAGATAAATAAATAGATACTAAAAGGAAAATAGAGCTAATTTTAAATTTTTAGAACAATTCTTTTAAAGAAGATTTTTACAAGAAAATAAAATTTGGATTATTTCTGTAAACTTAAATTAATAAAAAGATCTGACTAGGATAATGTAATCATTTTGTGGACTTCACAGTGACATTCTAATGGTGGCAATAAATTATAAAAAAAAAAATAAGTACTTAGGTACATAGGTACTTACTGAATTACATACTTAATGGTATCAAGTCCAGTGAAGGCTAAAACCTTTTCACTTAGATTCAGTTAAACGACAGATGCACAACTATGAAAAAGTTGTCCATCTGTACTCAGCCTCATGAGGACTACTGAGTATCTTCAGCGACTGGGAATGCTATACTTGAGTTGAATCTCGTAGTTGTAATGTAAAGGTGCCTCACAAAGCTGATCAAAAATTGAAAAAATCAGGGATGATTTTTTTAAATCTGTATTTACTGGACCTTCTAGGAAATTTTCTAATGAATTGCTTTCATCTTTGTGAAGGGATCCCAAGAAAGATACTGCAGAGAGAAGGCACTCATCTTCGACCATCCACTGTATTCCCTATTCGCCTTTACAAGAGCCCATAAGTTTCCCCGGGCCAGGTTTTCCAGTCTACAGCTCTGAATATCAATGAGATACTTCTAAACGTAAGCGAAGTAGTAATTGGAATTATTCGAAGATTTGTCCTACAAATCTGTTTGTGTCATCTTAGTCGATACGGTAAAACTTTACCTCGTTGAAAAATAATTGCTACTAGGCGCTTGCAAAAGGTTCAAATGGTCGCAGGAACATCAGAACTAGGAAGTCCGCAATAATTACTAAGTAATGAACCTAAACTGAACTATTTGCAATAAGATTATAGTAAAATTAATTTAGGCCTTAAATTTAAGAATAGAAGCTCATCCAGGTTAAAATGATAATGGGAGTCCAAACTAACCCTCAGAAATTACACAATACAACCACAACTACAAAAACAATAACTAATTTGTTGCTTTTCAATTGTTTAGAAGTTTTCGGACAATTTGCAATTTGGGTCCAAAATATAGAAACACGGATTCCTAATTGTAGTCCCATCTGCCCGAAGACGACCTTGAATTACTTTTTGGTAGTGACACAAACAGTGATTTCTACAGGGAAATAATTCGTTTGAGATACCTAGTTCACTCCACTTTAGTTAGGGGTCTGCTTAATTAATGTCTCTGTAGCTTTCTTCACCTAAGTTTAGATTTTTTAAAAGATTACTACTTTAGTCTCCAAGGGTTGAATTTGCACAAATTAAATCTAAAATTTTAATAAATATAAACTTAAATTTAACTAAAATTAAATTCACAATAGTAAAACATTGGCACACTGTAAGCTTGCGATAAGAAAAAACAAACAAACACCGACTTCATGTTCCGTCCACATGTTACCAATTACGCCAATGGTATCTACTAGGAGCTTACCAGATCACTAAAATCTCTATGTCAATACGTAGAACCTTCTTGTTTGGGGAAACATCATCTATTTTCTATTAATCAGTCCCCATTAAATTAATATAAAATAAAATTTCTACAAAAAATAGTCAGGAAATGGGAGAAAAAAGTAGGTGGTTCGCTTATATATAAACTCCCGTGTCATTATGGATCGACAGTTTGCTTTGCTTACTATCTCTACCAACCCGGGAGGTGGTTTGCTTCCATACAAACTCTCGCGTCATTATGGATCGACAGTTTGCTTTGCTTACTATCTCTACCAACCCAGGAGGTGGTTTGCTTCCATACAAACTCCCGTGTCATTATGGATCGACAGTTTTGCTTTCCTTACTATCTCTACCAACCCAGGTTATATGTTTTTCTTTTATGCTAGTACCGATGCCTACTAGTTGCTATGATGCCGTTTAAGAAATATCTCATTAATTTCCCCAACAACAAGTCCAATTAGACAGCAAACCGGCGGACATATCCCCGGGCACACAAGAACTTCTTCGACCAACCAGAATAATTATACAGCCCCGGTAATTAATTAGTCACAGCGTCTGCATGGTAAACCGAGGGCCGCGGTTTGTTATCTTTTATATGATTTTATCTGCATAATAATACGACTTGGGCTTACTGCTGACAGAATTTAGTAAGGCGGTATAATAAATCTATTATCAGATTATCACCCCCTCTCTTAACTAAGATCTGGTTAGTCAAAGCCACACCAACTAACATCATTAAAACTCATAGACCTGTGGAGGAGCCTAATAGGTGTGGCACGTTTTCTTGATCTTCCATTGGATGAAACGGCATGAAACAGGAGAGGGCAGAAAGAACTGCTAGTACAACAGGAACTAGTTATTGTGGGCAAACATTTTGATAGAAGTAAATGCCATCTACCAAGGGGTTGCTTCCAATTCTTTCTATTGTATTACATGGTATTGAATATGCCCTTCATTTACGTCTCTGTATCCTTCAATATTTGGATACAAACATCAAGTCTTCAGACCAAGTTTTTTTTTTTTTTTTTTTTTANTTTTTTTTTTTTTTTTTTTTTTTTTTTTTTTTTTTTTTTTTTTTTGAGAACGAAGAGCATCGTAGAGTCATAAGCAATGGCGTTAAGTAAAAAAAGGACACAATATATCCATTGGGTACCCTAAACCCCAAAAAACTTACTTATGGCACGACAACATCAAGATAATACTGAAAGCTTTCCTCATCCAGACTGTTCATCTTTTCTCGAAATTTCTTGAAAGCCAATGACAAATTTTTGTCAAAATTCTTCTCTGACTTTACACAATAATTACTATTTTGAAGATAAGTCACAAGTCTTAGTAATATTGGTCATCAAACGTAAATTCATCATGGAATTCAGTATTTTAGGTCACTTCTCCAGAGTCTGAAACTCCAAAAGAACAAAATACAATATTCCTCATAAAAATTAAATTGAAACTAATCCGAGATTCGAACAAGAAATTTTTGGGTAATTTTTCTGCTTACCATAAAAAAAAAAACAAATAAATAATAATGTAAATAAAAACATATTTTGTAACTTTAATTATTTATACTAAAAATCAAATTAAAAAAAAAATCAAGGAAAAACAAAAAAAAAATAACAAAAAAGTAGAATAAAATTTTAAAAAAATCAAATGGGGAACAAAGTATTACAACTTATTAGCGAATACAAAGTATTACAACTTATTAGCGAATACAAAGTATTACAACTTATTAGCTAATACAAAGTATTACAACTTATTAGCGAATACAAAGTATTACAACTTATTAGCGAATACAAAGTATTACGACTTATTAGCGAATACAAAGTATTACAACTTATTAGCGAATACAAAGTATTACAACTTATTAGCGAATACAAAGTATTACAACTTATTAGCGAATACAAAGTATTACGACTTATTAGCTACGTATCAGTTAGTATTCAAAAAACCATAACAACTAGTCTATCCTCAAGATTTCAGGAATATGTCACCATGATTTGAATTAGGGATATGGTGTGCAATAGTTGCAGTGTACGCAACACATTGGAAAAGCAAAGGCCGCTACAAAAATGGCTTCCAAGAGGGTTCCAATTTACATCAATATAAGCAACAAATAGGCCAGCTTGAATTACAACGACTGATCCTTCAAAACCAGTTCCACTGAAATATAAAATTTTTTACCTTTATTGATAAAAGTAAATTTATCGTTTTCGACTACATTTTATACTGTATTTAGACAAAATAAAGCCAGGATCCCAAAAAGATCATTCCAGAATGTTCTAGGTTGATAGGCTATGCATTCAAACAAGTGGTTTCATTGAAATTTATTTATTTAAATCACAAAAACTTCGCACGAATAATCAAAAAAATGGTTTTTATATTAGCTGAGAATCTAAAAGGATGACTTGCCAAGTTCAAGAACACTTAACTTATTATTTTAAACAAATTGGATTTACTTAAAACTAGTTTTACACATTGAATAAAAATTAAGAACTGGTTTCAATCGCACTTGAGGTTTGGTTTCAATAAATTGCATTTGGATTGTCTACACCCACCTAATTCTAAGCAAACTGAAGAGACCAAGTCCAACTTTAGCAAAACAAGACTGCATAATTTTTTAACTAGGTCGGGTATGACAATCCGGACAGAGAAAAATATAATGGCTGTGGTAAAGGGTGAGTCAATGGGAAATATAGAATTATTGATGAATAGCTTTTTTCTGTACAAGAAATGACTATTTTTGTCCGATTTTAATTTTGAAAAATAACTTATTAGTGTGCATAATTAAAATAAACAAAATCTATATCCATCCATATTTCATACATAGTATAAGTACTATGCATAGACTATTGGTTCTACTAAAGCCGACAATTCTTAGAATTCAGCAGCTGGGAGGAAATCCAGGTTCTCTCTTCCTCTCTACAAATGTTAGGTTACGTTTATTGTGTCATATCTCACTGGAAGTTCTAACCCATATTTGGTATGGGTTAGGTAACGTTTATACGAACATTGTTCGATAAACGTTCCTTCAGATGCCGAGCTCAAAAAAATCTCAGTACGCTCATTTGATAAGAGACGGTGGATTCGTTACCGGGAAGCTGTTGCTTTTAATCCTAACCTTCGACACAAGATTAAAATCTTTAGAAGGGGGTGCCTAAGAAATACCACAATTCGTGTTTGATTTATTAAGTACCAGGTATACCAACCAATATTGAATTTAAGAATATTAATTCTATCTTCATCCACATTCGAAATATTTGATTGGAAATATTTTAACCAATCAAAACGGGAGAATAAAAATAAATCAAATATTATTTTAATTTGATCTTGTTGGGTCCAATACTGAATCTTATAGGAAGTTACATTTGAATGTGTATTTCTTTGAGTGTCTGTGCTAAAACAACTAAATTGTAAAATGTCTTTTGAATTTTTGAAGCAGTCTGTGCATGAACATTGATTCAAAGTATCTCCCAGCTACTCAGATTTTTTTTTTTACTAAATCGACATTATTTCAGACTTTAAATGTTACTCTCAAGATGTTTAACAAAATTTAATCATCACTATTAAACACCTTTTAATAATGTTTTTCTCGTACATAAATATATGAGAAATTGAAATCGTTAAATTCATTGCGCAAGATGAGTATAATATTCTGACATGAATAAGATTTAGGAAGGTACTTCGATATTTCAGGTTCAAGAGATTATGGTGTGAAATAACACAGGAAGTATCCAGAAAGAAAAGAAATACTTCTGTTTAAAAATACCAGCCTATATATAACAAAAAAGTGGTTTGGGTGGTGCAACATAAATTATTCTTTGGCAGTAAAAAATAAGTCACAAATAAAAAAATACAAAAGAAATCAAAATAGGATACCGATAAAATAACGATAACTTTAAACCAAAGAAGAAAAACAACATCTTGCTCGAGTAGACATTGGTTTTTGTTTCAATTTTGAAGTCCTTAGGTATGATTTTCGACCAACTTTTAGTATTTAACGATGGAAAATTCGTAACTTAATCTTGCGCCGGATAAAAGAATCAGATCTTTCTTTTTATCGCTGTCAAGACTGAGGTAGTAATATGGAGTTTGTGTAGGAAGTAAATTTTATAAATACAAAATAAGACCTTTGAAATGAATAATCTGTAAACGTACATTATAGATCCTCCTCCCCCCCCCCNCCCCCCCGGACAATTAAGAGATCTGTAAATTAAGTAATAAGACAAGATTGCTTTTAAAAAAAATGGTTACCTGTAGTCAATATGATCTCCCTCAAAATAATTTACTTTATAGCAGAGTTGCAGGTCTATTTTCCGGATGACCTTTGACGGTCACGTCTGATTACAAATGTACCTCATTGACGTACTTTGAGTTTATATTTGTGACTGGGGAAATGGAGGTGAATAAGGTGGTTGAGGGACCACAGGATTGTTTCAACTGGATAAATACTCATTCATTGCCATTGCCTTATGACAAGAATCATTGCCGTGATGCAACAAACAAGTATAAATGTTTGGTAGGACTTGTATGACTCAGTAATATATAGCCAGTAAAACATCTTTGTGACCGCCTTATTCGCGTAATGTGAGTCCTTGTCACTTGTCTTCCTCTTCCCCAGGCTTAAAAATGAATAACGGTAGTGTTTTTTAAACTTAAAAATGAATTTAAAGGAAGCCATTTTGGTACACTTGATATTAAATCAACAGTGACCGACAAGGTCATCCGGGAAACAGAGTTCCAGCACAACTAGAATGTATAACACGTCTCCATATATTTCCTTTATAATTTGTAAACTGTCATTTAATTATTTGGTAGTTCTATTTATCAAAAATAAATGAGTCAACTCTGTTATGATGAATAGGGTAGTGTTAGGTCCGTTTCTCTTTCAAAATAATTGGTATAAAGTTACTTTTATTTAAACATAAATAGAATAATTCAGTATTATTAATAATAGAAAAAAATCACATATCTGAGCAGACGGAAATAAAAAGTGGGAGAAATCAGTTCTTCGTTAAAAGGTTTTAAGTAACCACAAAAGGGGAAAAAACAACTAAAAATCAGGTTCCGCAGAGAAAACTTAATTTTAATTACAGAGGGGACCTCTTTCCATATTTGGCACTGTAAAATATGGAATATTTTACAGTGCCAAATATTTCTTTGTATTATCATGTCACAATTTTAGTGGACATCATGGACATCATGTCCACTAAAATTGTGAAGGTATTTTTACAATTATTTCAATATCACTATGAAATAAGCTACAACAATCCCCCATAATACTACCACTAAGATAGCTACTCCATTATCCTCAGAAGGTTGAGAGACCCATAAACACAACACGATCACAAGAAAATTTGAAAAGAATACCCATTTTCAAATTTTCGACCAGATCAAGATTCAAACCCGGTAACTTTCTTGTGCACACTTTTCCACGGAGACATTTGCTGCTAGTGCTTGTAACTGTCATCATACACATAAATCTATTTTATCTATCCTTAGAGGCTAATAATATTGACGTACTCCTATATAATCACTGTAATATAAGTATTGTATCAGTAACAAACCATAATAGTTGCTTTCTGTGTTATTTTACATCATCAGCTCAAGTGGACTTGGTCCTTGAGGATGCACCCCCCAATTAACTCCTCTCATTCTCAAGAATGGTTGAGAAAAAAAAGCAAGAAATGCAAGAAAAAAAAGTTCTTTTAAAATAGAATAGATTTGTAAAAGAGCTCCGCCGAGTATGACTGACAAAACAGGGTTACTAATATTTAACATTCAAGTCAAACAAAAAATACACTTCACTATCAATCTCAAACAATTGTGTGCATGACACACTGCCAGGCTAGTCGCATTGTGGTCGATCAGAAGGATCTTTTCGCATTAAATTAAAACAGTTCTGTCTTCAAAGAACCACGGAAAACCTCAAAGTTTAATGGAGCAATTCCTATCAATTCAACTGAACATACACCATCCGATTTCCCATTCCCCCATCTGAACACACAACATTCGATTTCTTTTGTCAACAAGTTATTGACACGTGTAAGATTGGTTAACAATAAATAAACAATTCCTTGATGTTATGTTTGGAGCATAATCAGTAAAAGTTCTATCAACTGTAGATCTCACTAAAAGAAGATAGCCATTACGAGGCACCGGGTGGTTCAATAAGGCCCAAAACTTACAGCTCTATGAACATAATGAAAATGTCCATACCGATCGAAATCGAACAGGGCGTTCGAGAGTTATTATGGAACGAAAAGACAAACAGACGTTTAAAGCAATATACTGAAGTTAAAACTAAGTCCCTCTTCGTTCGATCAAAAACGTCAGAATGAAGATAAAATAAAAACTCTGCCAGCTTGTCACAATTTTTTGGTTTTTCTAGTACGACTAACAGTAACGTCAAGCTTCAAGGACCAATTAGACGCCAAATGAGACTGCATACCAATTTCATTAAAATCAGTCAACACTAACCTTTGTATAAAACGGACGGTAGCCCTAAAGTGTCAGTCACGGCACATTGTGTACGAGAATTCAACACTAACCTTTGTATAAAACGGACAGTAACCCTAAAGTGTCGGTTACGGCACATGGTGTACTATATAGAATATAAATTCCAACTACGATTTTTGAGAGGTTATTTTTCCTGGTCGATACCTCAAACCAGTATGCGACTGGACCACTTAAACCTGCAAGCGACTTAGCCAAACATAGAGACTACACTTGTCCTAATGCAAACATATCAAATAAAACTAGTATAAATACAAAATAATAATTAAGAAATAAAAAATCAATCTAGTATTCAAATTTCAAATAAATGTGAAATTAATTTTCTATCAATCAATAATGTTTTGGTTGGATTGGGATTCTATGTCAATTAAAACCATATTAAGGCAGATAAAATACAATATATTGACAGTCAAGCGAAGATACATTGTTTTATCTGCCTTAATCAATAATGTGTCTAGGTAGATACTCTGACGCGCCGCGCCCTCCCAAATTCTTCAAGATCTGCGTATGACGTTAAAAATGCTTTTTAATTTCGTGCACTTTTACCAACTCATCCATCAGATTTATAATTCTGGTACATAAATTGTATCATTACTTCTCAGATTAGCAAATAACGCAAACATTATGTAACGCCAGTATTCTTTGCGTTTCTTCTTTCTACTCTGAAAACAATTTCCTTATAATACTAAGGAATTACAGAGTATTCTAAGTCGGATTGCCTTTAAATTTGCTCCAAAAGAACGCATCAACAGAGTTAAAGAAACTATACTAATTAGAACACACTTCTCATTACTTATCAGGTTATCAATTATAAATATTAAATTTTTCAACGTTTAATTCAAATGGGCTTTTATTTAAATTGAAATACTTTCGAATTTAAAGAGTTTTTTTAATGAAAGTAAATAAGGAGGGTTCCTTAAAGTCAATTTTTTCAGTGATGTACCTTAAAGCGTAAAATATTAAGTTTAGTGGGAAGGCTTAAAAATTTTGATTTCTAAGGTTCATACGAAAAATTATAAACCAAAAATACAAAAAATGTTTTAATAGGATGATATCAAAATGGATAATAATTCAAAATTTTGATAAATGAAGTTTTAAAAAATCATTAAAGACTAATTATTTTTGAAACGTAACTTTTAAATTAAAATAATTCCTCATTGTGGAAGTGGAAATTAACTTCGTTAAGAGAAACATAATTAAAAAAGATAATTACTTTACTTAATATTAATAAACAAATAAACAGACATGCATTGATAAGGAATCCTGATGAACTGATTCAAGAAACATTCAACCAAAATATATAACACAAAACACTGCCATCTTCGTACATGAGTTTATTTTCTCATTTTCTAGTAGAATTCGAGCTTGAGGACGATTTAGATTTCCAAATTTTTGGCGACATGAATACCAATTTGGCCAACGATAAGAGAAAAAAAACACTTAGGACGCGGCGGACACAATTTTTTTCGATTTTGGTGTGTAGTCTCTGTATTTCATTCTACCTTTTTTTGAGCTATACCATTTCATAAACGGGAGAACAAATCCTAAGGTCACAGTAAAATTTTGGTACATCAAATTGTGGTGATCGACAGTCAAAAGGATTATTTTTGAAAATAATAAACCAAAATTATCAACTCATAATATCTTGTATAGCTTATCTACCAAGCTGAGATATGCAAGAAATGGAAATGATGAAAAACAATATTCGATAATAAAATTGTAGAACAAAAAGTCAGGCGTTTTTCATCATTTCCATGTCTTGTATGTGATGGTTCTACCAAGTGTCCTAAAGTTTTTTTTACTTTGAGTCTGAGATATGCAATCGAAAGCTAGAAAATTATGTTGATCTTATTTAAACGTACTAAAAAGGATTTTTTCATAATTAGGATGGGTTTTGTAGCGGTTCTTGTTTTGCGTAATAAACAAAATCAGTCACAGGTCAATGATGGTGTTGCAGTGAAACCACAACCTACTTTAATAACATTCCATCATATATTGAGAATATCATACAGGGAAAGATCCACACTCTGATCCAAACTTAGTCCTGGGTAAACATATCTTGCACACGGCAATAAGAGGTACATTTCAATATTGAACTTTACAATAAATTTACCTAAAAAATAATAGTAATAACAATAACAAAAAAAATTTACATTACAAAATATTACAAAGGGGAAACAATGACAATGATATTACAAATAAAATTTACAAATTGCAAATAGGAAACTACAAACAGACTTGGATAATTTACAAAATATAAAAATATATATGACTAAATAAAATTTATATATATAAAAAAAATATAGCAGTGGGGAAAGGTACGGACACACAGAAACGTGATTTGGGGCAGTATTGATCTTCACAAGTAATAAAAACCGATTTTTTACCATTAGATTACTTTACTTCCCAATTTAATACTTGTAAAAATAAGAAATTAAGTAAAAATAAATCAATACTTCAGCATGTTTTGTCCAAATTTTTATTTATAAAGTCCCGTTTGAACTAACATAAAATTTAACTAGATTTATACTCCTTATTCCAAATGTTGTTTCAGGTGGTCCGAAGTTGAAAGAAAGAGCCTCCTGAAACAAGGTGAGTGTGATGCTCACTCAATCAGAACATTGATAGATTGCACGGAAATGAGGCAATATGAATCTCTGTCTGTCCGTCCGTTATTAAATGGTAACATAAAGCCACCACCCAAACATCCACAATCACCCGCAAGGCCAATTTTTTCTCTTCAAATTTAATAAAATTTTGAAGTCATTTTACTGGCATTGGAATAATAAGGACGGTTAGAGGGTTTTATGATTCAAGGAATGGGGCTACACATTTAGAAATATATTCAACCACTAGCCAGCCATACCTTAAGAGCCCATTATGTAAAGAGCATGTATGACTACTATTTTAAAAATCTGATCAGTGATATAGAGGGACAACGCGAAAATTAAAGGTCATGTTGTTATGATACGAAGTAACAGAAATGTTCTGTTTTAGATGAGAAAGATAAAAAGTATAGATAAAGGAAAATTGCATTTTAATGCACTTTTTCTTATATTATTTGTCTTATTTAATGCACTTTAAAGATTTTAGGACAATTAATGAAAATTAAAGTGTCTATAGTACAGAAGGTAAAACTTGTGCGCCAAAGAAAACTCATCTAAAGCAATGTTGTTTCGACATTATTTCTCGTGACTTTTAGTGGTAGTTTATGGAGCTATGACATCGACAGTTTTCTAGAAAATACTGCTGCTCTCAATAGTTAATTTAGAGTTTAGAAAATATGATGATGTCATAACAACGAAAGCGCTCGTTTATATTTCTAGTTTGATACAATTTTTATTTAGTAATGCATATTCCCCCATAGATGATTTCATAACAACACGACCCGATTACAAAGAAAAATGAACTACAAAAATAAAAAAAAAACTGAGATAGACAGAGAGCAATAAGGATATTATATTAGTTCTTCTTTGGTGAAGATACGTCAGGAGCTTGGGCAGTCTTATGTTTGGTATTACTAGTGGCAGTCTTTTTATGATCGATAGTTGCGTAGGATGTAAACGTCCTTGACGCTGATGATGAGGAGGAAGATGAACCGGATTCTAAATCGAGCGATTCATAGGTGATTTCTCTGCAATAAACAAAACACAAATAAGTTATTTTGAATTCAGTGCCTACAAACATTAGCCTCGTGTTAAGAAACGCTCGTATTACTTGAGACTATAAATCAAGTGGCAAGTTTTTCGCAAGTGCATTTTTCTATCTACACATTTTTTCCCTTTACCAATATTATCAGACGGTAATGTACGTATTATTACATTATTAACATATAAAAATTCAACTATCAAATGGTAAACAGGCTCGTCCGTGTACAAAAAACGCTATATTTTTTAAGCCTATAAATCAGACGGCAAGGTTCTTGCAGGTGCGCATTTCTACGTAGACACTGTTTCCCTAACCATTCTGATATCATTTGACGGCAATGATAAATTTAACACAATTGAAGGCATGTGTTTTCTCATTACACTAACACTTAAGAAATTGTACTCACTTGGTGGGTGGCGGAAGGGGTTGCGCCGGTACAGATGCCGGTGAATTATTCTTCTTGCTCTTGCTCAGACCAAGAACAGCCAACGTTTTCTGCACTTGCACCAAAGTTCTTCCCTGAGGAACAGTTGCCAAAGCAGGAGGCGCAATATTACTTAGTGAGGTAGAGGTTGGAGGAAGCATATCAACATAGTCATCACCTTTGTCCTTCTTCTGAACCACTGCATCGGGAGCAAAGTTAACATAATCACTCGAGTCCACAACTTCTCTTACGCTAGCCAAAGGTTCTGACACTCGTGAATTTCCACTGGGAGACTCACTCTCAGCAGGAGATATGGCAGGACTACACAGACTGAACGGAAATATGGTGGGTGTAGTAGTTTCGCGACTATCTCGCCGCGGTAGACTAGACTTCCGCCTTGTGCTCCGTGCAGGCGAAGAATTACTAAGAGGTAGGAACATAGGAGCTTTGGGAGGAGTGCTCGACGAAACTTTTCGAATCGAAGAGGTAGGACTACTGACACTGGTACTATTAATCGTGATAGGTTGAGTTTTTCGTCGGTCTTTTTTGTGTCCGATGTTCATATTCATGTAGTCTTCTGCCCTGCTATCGTCTAGCGAATTAGGCTTAGAGGACGACCTGAAGCTTCCACTCCAAGAACTTCGGTCTCCCACCTTAACATTGTCCGGTTTATTATTGTTATCCTCCTCTAACGATGTTTTCCGCTTCATGTTCATATCCATATAGTCCCGGTTGTGCCGTGTGCTCACATCGGAGGGTGATTTTGTTTGACTAACATTGCCGGGGGCCATGTCCATATAAGGTTCTTCATCTTCGTCTATATATTTGGGTGGCGTGCCGCTCTTAATTCTGAATGCTTGATTTTTTGGTGGTGATGAACACGTGGTTATATTGGTCAAGGTAGAGGTTGTGCTACCAGAGGGAGACATAGGGGTCGTGGCGTTTAATGTATCTCGAAAAGGAGACAAGATTCCTGTTGTCTTAGGTGGGGAACTTGTATGGGAAAGCATCATTTCACCTTTGCAGCTCGGCCTCATTTCCACATAACCTGGTGGCGTTTCCAGTACCCTTCCCAGATTTCTAAACTGATGACTCAGAGAAGTTGGTGGAGACCCATGTAAAAGTGAGCTTTTAGGAGGAGAACGTCCAATCGTTCTTTGCAACAATGAGGAGCGTGGAGGTGAGGGTGCTAAGTCTGGTTGTGATCCCAGACGTGGAGAAGCTCGAGGTGAGTCTAGGTAGCTACTGCCTTCAGCTGTTGAATACGAAGAAGCTGCTGAACTGATTGAACTACTTGGGGGAATACCAAGTCTTTCACTACTCTGTTTGACACGTGCACGATGCCGTCCAGCGTTGGAGAAGTCTAGTTCCATCATATCCTCTCCGTGTTCAACGCTTGACTGACTAGAGGACTTGGCGGTGAGGTGCCGCGGTTTCGAACTCAACTTGCTTCCCACAGAAAAAGCGCGTATTCGAGAACAGTCTTGAGTTTCATTTCTGTAAAAAAAAAAAAAATATATAATTTTAAATAAATTAAAATATGAGAACAGTTAAAGGTTTCTCCGACATATATATTTTATGTTTCGTTAGCGCACCATTGTGACTACTTCAGGCACTAAATTGAGTCAAATATTGTGCTTTAAGAACAATATTTTTTTTTAAATTTAATCTTTACACTTACTTATTAACTTTACTTTTGAGATTCTCCGGCCGAGAACCAACTGAATAAGCTCTCTTTTGCCGATTATCTTTGGCATCATTATTATGTTCTTCTTCGGCCGGTGTAAGATAAGAAGCCACCCGATCAATTTGGTATTCTGAGAAATTGATATCTTTGGAAGGAGTACCGGACGTCATTGAACCCGTACTTCCACCCGGAGACATAATACTTCCAAACGTGTCTGAAAATTAAGAAATAACTCCTGAGCTAAAGGTAACATTTAAAGTAAGACAATCACATGCAATGTGTGCAATTTGAGGATTCTACACATGGCTCAAATTTTCACAAGGAGCCAACAGGGGGCTGTACTTGTTTTACTAAAATTGTATAAAATAAATACATCAAAACATTATTGAAAATTATTGATAGGTCCAAATCAGTTATCCAAAAAAGAAGAAGGTTTATAATTAAGGATAATAACTTGACCCCTTTGACAGATTCCCCAAAAAGGAATCTATACACATACACTCCTTCAAATAGAATTACTTTAATAGTTGAACATTTAGTCATTTTAAATATATTTACATCCGTCCGGACTAAATCAATGCAAAATTCAACTTATCTTTTATAATTCCCAAAACCTTCAAACACATCCAAACCAAATAGTACAGTCTAGAGATATTTGTTTTCGAATTTTAACACTTCAACCGCCCGTAAATATGTTTGTCTGGTGGCTTGGGGAAGGGTGAACCAAAAGGTTACTCCTGGTGATCAAAATGTTTAATCCAGATGTGATGAGAGAATCTGCAAGGAAAGATCAATCTATTTTGATATGGCGTCGAAGGCGCCTGTAATCACATACCATGATGTTGTCGCTTATTGTTTCTCTTATTCATCTCCATGTCCATGTAGCCAGTGTCGTCTTCAGTTATACTTGACCCCCGACTATGACTCACACTCAGACAACCATTAAGGAGGCGGTTTTTATTTTCGCACACACTCCCTGAAAGGAAATAAAATAAAATTGTTTTCTAGATGTGACCAATGTGAGCGTAACGTCACCTTACGAAAAAATGGAACACTAGATTAGGAGAAAAAAAATCTGCGCTAAGCTTCGAAGACCAACTAGAAAACCAATTAGACCAATGAAGAAATCAATATTTTCCTTAGAACCCTAAATATTTTTCTTAGAACCCTAAATATTTTTAGGCTTAATACATTTTAATTTCTAATAAATAATGAAAAATATATATTTATATTATTATTATCGTAGTTAGGATACAGAGAAAATGAGAATTTTCTCTATACCCTATTCACATAAGTAACTGAGAGTCACGAAAAGTTTAGACGATCCCTTAGACCCCAAATGGGATCCAATCAAATTTTGAGGCGTGAAATGTTTTTTTTTTTTTTTTTTTTTTCGTCGATTGGTAAGATTCATTATTGAAAATACATATTAAAGCAAAAATAGTACAGTATCGACAAACATTTATTTTAATTGGTCAACATGAAAATGATTGACTCTCCTAGAATCATTGGAAATTTTGTTTCATTGACTCACCTGGACTGATTGGAAAATATGTTTGTCCCTGTTCCATTGGACTGGAACCACAAGGACTATGTACATCTAGGAACGAAGCTTGGGAAGGTGAACTTGACTTAAAACTATTGGGTGATATTTTTCTCGTTTGATACGAATTGTTATTCGTCAAACTAAGATTGTTATCGGTGAGATAATTGTTCAATCGCTCGTCCTCTACTGAAAATAAAAATAAAAAAAATTGTATAGATAGCGATACTTAATCATTATTTCACCTCTGCAGATGAAGTTACTGCAAATAACTTATAGAAATTCATATGGATTCACTAGAAGCAAGTTCTATGTCTAAAACATGGACAAAAAACACGTTTACGCATCGCGGATTTCCAAAATTAATTTCAAAGTTTTTTTTTTGTGAAACTTACTTTACTTTCATAATCCCAATAATAAAATTTATTCAAATGCAGATCAACGGTATAAGAGACTATTCCGAAAACATTAAATTAACTACTCCTACAGAGAGATACAAAACCAAATGTACGAGTATTCCCTGATGTCTAAAACCTACAGAATTTTAATTCTGTAGGTCTTTACTACCTTTTGAGGGTAGGTACCAAAACAATGAAATCTTCAGTAGAATATTTTTCAACCTACCGTTCCACATAACATAGGAATCCGTATTGGCTCCAGTGTAGTCATCGCTGAGCGACTGATGCGATCGAATTACATTATCATTGACGTGACTATCAACATTATCCAGTGAGAGCGAAGATCCAGCTGAATCGGAGGTAGGACTGGAAGAAAAAGAGTTCGTAAGGTTATAAGAACGTACACAATACACTTTAATGGGTACTTATCGTTTTTGATTTTCAGGATGGTGGAAAATTTGTAAATTACATATTTTCTTTGAGAAATCGCTTTAAAAAATTATACCAGCGAAACAACCAGCTTATCAAACTGGTTATTAAAATGAATATTCGATTTAATGAAGAATTTGATGAAAAAATCGATGAATCCTAAATAAACAAAAGTTGATATCTATCAAGGTCACCACAATATGTACCCCCCTCCCCCCCGATATCGTGACATTTTGGCCAGAATAGATTTCTTGTATTCCGATTTTCGGAGATATTTAAAATGGACCGCCTTGTATCTGTGTACCAATCAGAACTTTTGAGAGCTCACGAACAAAGTATCTGCTAAGTAACCAAACATAACTTACCTGATAATCGGTGAGTTGAGGAGGTGGGTATTGTTCATGCTGACGTTAGGATCCATATTAGAGCTTCTCAACAATTGGTTATTTAAAGGTTGCATACCTTCACTGTTGGTGCGTGTTCTATAGGGTTGATTGTGAATAGAACCTGGAAAAATTGTTTCGAGTTTTTCTTTATTACAAATGTAGATGGAGAGTTTGTTGGTGGTAAGGCCTCTTCATTATCACAGCATAAATAAGAGCATGATGGCCTCATAATCTCTTAAATCTCCTACCAAACCAAATCTCTTTACTCTGGTAATACCTCAAATTATTGTTGACTGACTAAAACTATTTATTCAGATGGAGGAGGTAAAAAAAAAAACAGAGACGTTTTGAAGATTTATCCCGGACGGCCAAACCTCGAAACAATCACTTGAAATTGTTATTGACATGGTCCGAGATTCATTATGACTACTGTTATTCAAGAAGATTGATTTATCAGGAGACAGTAAACATCCTCTGGAAATAGTAAACTGACTCATCTTTTTACTGACTAATATTTTACTGACAAATATTTTTCATAGCAAACCCGGAGACAAGAACTCCAAGTACAACTTATTACAGACCAAGAGAACATTAAATGAAAATAAATATAAAATAAATTATCGCTTACTTGCATGGTTTATTCCAATCGGTCTGGAGATCTCTGACACCGATGGCGATCGTATCCGAGTCTGAGCAGTCTGACTTGTATTAATATAGGATTGGCTTTTATCTTTATTGGGAAGTTTGAATCCTTCCCGTCGATGTGACTTACAGTATCTAAAAACAGAAATAGAAATATATTAAGTGCGCCTGATTGATTTAAAAATGTTGATGAGAGTCGTGAACTATTTTTAGAATGAATAGAAACAACAATCCGAAGTAGACAGTTTACGTCGTTAACGTGGAAATGGAGTCATACATCAAATTTGATTTCCCCAACACCCTGAGCGGAATAATGATTACTCTCGGGTTGGGTCCAACTCGCTAAAATTCGTGCCGTTTCAATTCGCATGAGGGGAACTTAGTCTCGAATAAAGTCTTTCAACATTGAAGATGGCTAGGTATAAGAGATATGGCTGATAAATTTGATCATTACATTCCATGCCGCAACGTTTTAACAATTTCTTCATTTTTTACTCCTTTTTCTGAGTAATCCTTTTAAGAGAAAAATGTAACTTACTTGAACACAGTGGCATGCATGTTGGCAGCAATATTGCTGTCTTCCACTTCCATCCATAGGTTACCAGGACCAGTGACAGTAGCCGTACCAACTTGAATGTAAAAGAAAGTTTGCAAGTCACCACACAGCCGGATACTATGAATCTAAAACGTAAATAAAACATCTCGTTAGTATAAAATTACAACCGTCAAGTTAAGTGAATTCAATCATAATTATTCCTTTGTCCGGCCCGGGTATAGTTTTGTAGTTCCGGAACAACTTATTATGCTCCCTTTTTTTTAAGGAAATTACTAAAAACTACAGGCCCAAACAAAGGAATTGCCTATTGGGATTGAATTTTTTTGAAGAAATAGATGAGCATGTAACATGTAATGTATATTTCTTTGTCTTATTATGTCACAATTTTTGTGGGCATGATAGCCTTACAAGGAATTTTCAACATTAACTCCAATATCATTAAACATAAGCTACACTTTTAACAATTTTTACCTTATAATGCTACCACTTGGCGCTATTACCATAGTTACTCAATTGTAGACCATAGTTACTCAATTTTTTTTTCAAATTTTCGGCCAGTGCAGGAATCGAACTCGGATCCTCCTTGGTGCAAGCCGATTGAGAAGCACACTCTGCAACGGAGACGTCTTTATATAGATGGGGATGTAAATTTTCGTTTTCCAGGCAGCTCTCTTAATAGCTACCACTGTTGTTAGCTGGGGAGTGTGAAATGTAAGTATAAAAAAATAAAACCGACAAAATTTTAAAGCATGGGGGTTTCGTGCCGAAGGTCAGCGATTCGAGCCCACGTAATAAGGGATTTTTCTTAATTGAAAATTATTTCTATCATTGTGACGTTTCTGCCGTTAACACAAACAAAATAAAACAAAACCCCCTTCAACAAAATATGTGAGCTTTTTTGTGTTCACTAAGTTTAAATTCATGTAAAAAATCCTCAGTCAAATTGAGACCTCGTCATATAGAGCCTACATCGTTTTGAAATGATCCTTTTCCTCGGTCTGATAATAGTGTGGAATTGCTAACAGCTAACATAAATATGTGCTTTGAAGTAAATGCCGTGTGGGCGTGGATTTACAAAAAAAAAAAAAAAAAAAAAAAAAAAAAAAAAAAAAANAAAAAAAAAAAAAAAAAAAAAAAAAAAAAAAGTAAAAGTCTGGATGTTCCAATCAATTTTATTGACATGCCTTAACCAATCATCGGAAAAAGTCACAAATCAAACAGATCAAGGCTCAAAGAATCGATTCCAAAGTTCTTACCGAAATTTCAACGTTGTCTAATTTATCCGAGTTCACATTTGATCCGTTTTTAATGAGCTTGATAGATTGGTCTGTTAGACATAGGAGATAGGACCCAGTGATATTCTTACTTCCTCCCAATTCTCGGTGAGCCATTTCAACTTGCCAGACATGTTCTGAAAGCACAAAAGAAACACACTGAATGAGCCGAAAGAAAAATTAAACACTGGTCACAATAGATCTAAACAAAGGTCGCAGAGATACATACGATCATTCTACCCAATATGATCACCACAAATCCCCTAAATGTAACAAAGGTCGCAAAGATACATACAGCCTATGAATGACAACTCGGAAAATAGAAAAACATCGCAGTGAATTAAGACAACAAAACTCAAGGACGAGATATTTTGCTTTATCTTGCCCATACTATCTGCATAATGCATTTCGTCCCTCGGCTACACGTTTAATAAAACAAACAATGAAACGCGTTGTTTTTTGAACAAGAAACTTTTATTTTATCATAGGCTCTAGTAATTGTTATTGCAGATTTTTATTTTGCACAAGAATGTGGCTAGGTCCAGAGTTGTTTCACACTTGATCTCACATGAAGCTCTCTCTCGAGAGACTAAAGAATGAAATTAGAGCAGATTGAGATCGGAATGCGACTCGCTGGACACAATGTTAATATACGGGGTGGGGTGTCATACAAATATCTCGCGCATTTCCGTTAGTATCTCATTAGAAGAGTTAGGACAGAAAGATAGAGCAGATTGAGATCAGAATGCGACTCGCTGGACACAATGTTAATATACGGGGTGGGGTGTCATACAAATATCTCGCGCATTTCAGTTAGTATCTCATCAGAAGAGTTAGGACAGAAAGATAGAGCAGATTGAGATCAGAATGCGACTCGCTGGACACGCTTAGACTCTACAGCATTTATCTCATCTCCAGTGTGGTGAGACATTTCCTGCTGTTGACCTAACACTGAATTCCTCTTCACATGTGTAGTGTCTATATGATTGCCACTTCCTTCCCTTCTAAACTCTACAGGATCTATCTCATCTCCAGTGTGGTGAGACATTTCCTGCTGTTGACCTAACACTGAATTCCTCTTCACATGTGTAGTGTCTATATGATTGCCACTTCCTTCCCTTCTAAACTCTACAGCATCTATCTCATCTCCAGTGTGGTGAGACATTTCCTGCTGTTGACCTAACACTGAATTCCTCTTCACATGTGTAGTGTCTATATGATTGCCACTTCCTTCCCTTCTAAACTCTACAGCATCTATCTCATCTCCAGTGTGGTGAGACATTTCCTGCTGTTGACCTAACACTGAATTCCTCTTCACATGTGTAGTGTCTATATGATTGCCACTTCCTTCCCTTCTAAACTCTACAGCATCTATCTCATCTCCAGTGTGGTGAGACATTTCCTGCTGTTGACCTAACACTGAATTCCTCTTCACATGTGTAGTGTCTATATGATTGCCACTTCCTTCCCTTCTAAACTCTACAGCATCTATCTCATCTCCAGTGTGGTGAGACATTTCCTGCTGTTGACCTAACACTGAATTCCTCTTCACATGTGTAGTGTCTATATGATTGCCACTTCCTTCCCTTCTAAACTCTACAG
>CM022874.1:29965398-29997945 GCA_012654025.1 Pachypsylla venusta
GTGCTCAAACTGAAGACATGACTTGGTCAGGTGTTAGTCCTGTTAAAACTAAGCTAGAACCACGTGCTCAAACTGAAGACATGACTTGGTCAGGTGTTAGTCCTGTTAAAACTAAGCTAGAACCACGTGCTCAAACTGAAGACATGACTTGGTCAGGTGTTAGTCCTGTTAAAACTAAGCTAGAACCACGTGCTCAAACTGAAGACATGACTTGGTCAGGTGTTAGTCCTGTTAAAACTAAGCTAGAACCACGTGCTCAAACTGAAGACATGACTTGGTCAGGTGTTAGTCCTGTTAAAACTAAGCTAGAACCACGTGCTCAAACTGAAGACATGACTTGGTCAGGTGTTGGTCCTGTTAAAACTAAGCTAGAACCATGTGCTCAAACTGAAGACATGACTTGGTCAGGTGTTAGTCCTGTTAAAACTAAGCTAGAACCACGTGCTCAAACTGAAGACATGACTTGGTCAGGTGTTGGTCCTGTGACTGCCTCCTGATAAACTATCGACATTCCTCAGTATTTACTTTTACTACAACTTCTGGGACGAGATAGTTACAGACAAATAAATAACATACCTTACGACTTACGAGCTGCGTCACCAGCGGTTCACCCAGTCGCGTCCCTATACAAAGTATGGTGAGAGGAAATTGTCCTATGTAGTACCAGCCTTACCTACTAATTATATATTGTAACTTAATGAATTCCTTCACAAGAGGAAAATAAATTAAAAAATAAAATAAAACTCAGATTTTTTTTTAAATTTGGCTTAACGTCTATTTAACATCAATTGGTCCATACAAGAAAATAAAACTCAGATTTTTTTTTTTAATTTGGCTTAACGTCTATTTAACATCAATTGGTCCATACAAGACGGGGGTTTTACCCTCCATTCGCTGGAAACCTGCAAACCAGCTACCCACATTGACCTCACCCAGCCTGGGTTGGGCCGGAAAAATAGCCAACGATACGTGCTACGTGGAGTTCCCAAGCGGTCACCCATCCAAGTACTGACCACGCCCGACGTTGCTTAACTCCAGTGATCTGACGGGAACTGGTGTATTTCCAAAAAAAAATTGCATATTGCAGAAGTGAAATTATATATTAGGAAGTAATTTTTATGTTAAAACACAGAACATCGATGGTCATTCTTAGGTTTAAAACGTTTTAAACAGTGTTTAAAATGTTTAAAACAGTGTTTTTTGTTTTGTTTTGTTTTGTTTTAACATGTTTATAACAAACAAAAAAACGTTTTTATTTTATTTTTTTTTAAAAAAAGTTTTTTATGCCAACCCTGACGTTTTTTATGCCAACCCTGTGCAGCTGCCTGCGAGCATCCTAACGGGTAAGGGAATACAACATTCCCCGACACTGATTTAAATTTTTAGGGCCCCGTAAAGGTGGATATAATTTTAGATCCACACAAATAGCAGATGTTCCGTTTGGAACTTGCCATTCCGCACTGCTGCGAAGCAGTACGGATCAATTCATTCATATACAGATGATTAATTTCATCATTGATTTTGATAAATAAAACTTAGAGACTGATTGAAAGTTATCCAGACACACATAACTTATAATAAGAAAAAAACCTTTAAGTGTGGGGTTGCAAATAGAAAACCATAGAGACTGATTGAAAGTTATCCAGACACACATAACTTATAATAAGAAAAAAACCTTTATAGAGAACGATGGTCAAGTGTGGGGTTGCAAATGGAAAACCATAGAGACTGATTGAAAGTTATCCAGACACACATAACTTATAATAAAAAAACCTTTATAGAGAACGATGGTCAAGTGTGGGGTTGCAAATAGAAAACCATAGAGACTGATTGAAAGTTATCTAGATACAAACAAATTATTATAATGAATTACTTTATAGAGAGAACAGTCGTCAAGCGTGGGGTTGCAAACAGAAAACCATGGAGACTGATTGAAAGTTATATAGATACAAACAAATTATTATAATGAATTACTTTATAGAGAGAACAGTGGTCAAGCGTGGGGTTGCAAATAGAAAACCATGGAGACTGATTGAAAGTTATCTAGATAGGAACAAATTATTATAATGAATTACTTTATAGAGAGGACAGTGGTCAAGCGTGGGGTTGCAAATAGAAAACCATGGAGACTGATTGAAAGTTATCTAGATACAAACAAATTATTATAATGAATTACTTTATAGAGAGAACAGTGGTCAAGCGTGGGGTTGCAAACAGAAAACCATAGAGACTGATTGGAAGTTATCTAGATACAAACAAATTATTATAATGAATTACTTTATAGAGAGAACAGTGGTCAAGCGTGGGGTTGCAAATGGAAAACCATAGAGACTGATTGGAAATTATCTAGATACAAACAAATTATTATAATAAATTACTTTATAGAGAGAACAGTCGTCAAGCGTGGGATTGCAAATAGAAAACCATAGAGACTGATTGAAAGTTATCTAGACACACACATTTTATAAGAAAAATCTTTATAGAGAACGATGGTCAAGCGTGGGATTCCAAATAGAAAACCATAGACTGATTGCAAGTTATCTAGGCACACACAATTTGTAAGAAAAATCTTTATAGAGAACGATGGTCAAGCATGGGATTCCCAATAGAAAACCATAGAGACTGATTGAAAGTTATCTAGACACACACAATTTATAAGAAAAATCTTTATAGAGAACGATGGTCAAGCGTGGGGCTCTAAATAGAAAACCGTAGAGACTGATTGAAAGTTATCTAGACACATACTATTTATAATTAGGAAAATCTTTATAGAGAACGATGGTCAAGCGTGGGGTTCCAAATAGAAAACCATGGAGACTGATTGAAAGTTATCTAGATACAAACAAATTATTATAATAAATTACTTTATAGAGAGAACAGTGGTCAAGCGTGGGATCGCAAATAGAAAACCATAGAGACTGATTAAAAGTTATCTAGATTCAGACAAATTATTATAATAAATTACTTTATAGAGAGAACAGTGGTCAAGCGTGGGATTGCAAATAAAAAACCATAGAGACTGATTGGAAGTTATCTAGATACAAACAAATTATTATAATAAATTACTTTATAGAGAAAACAGTCGTCAAGCGTATGATTGCAAATAGAAAACCATAGAGACTGATTGGAAGTTATCTAGATACAAACAAATTATTATAATAAATT
Organism: Pachypsylla venusta; assembly: GCA_012654025.1. Lineage (NCBI taxonomy): Eukaryota > Metazoa > Arthropoda > Insecta > Hemiptera > Aphalaridae > Pachypsylla > Pachypsylla venusta. Next base: position 29,968,564 of record CM022874.1, read on the forward strand.
ACTTTATAGAGAGAACAGTGGTCAAGCGTGGGATTGCAAATAGAAAACCATAGAGACTGATTGGAAGTTATCTAGATACAAACAAATTATTATAATAAATTACTTTATAGAGAGAACAGTGGTCAAGCGTGGGATTGCAAATAGAAAACCATAGAGACTGATTGGAAGTTATCTAGATACAAACAAATTATTATAATAAATTACTTCATAGAGAGAACAGTGGTCAAGCGTGGGATTGCAAATAGAAAACCATAGAGACTGATTGAAAGTTATCTAGATACAAACAAATTATTATAATAAATTACTTCATAGAGAGAACAGTGGTCAAGCGTGGGATTGCAAATAGAAAACCATAGAGACTGATTGGAAGTTATCTAGATACAAACAAATTATTATAATAAATTACTTCATAGAGAGAACAGTGGTCAAGCGTGGGATTGCAAATAGAAAACCATAGAGACTGATTGAAAGTTATCTAGATACACACAATTTATAAGAAAAATCTTTATAGAGAACGATGGTCAAGCGTGGGATTCCAAATAGAAAACCATAGACTGATTGCAAGTTATCTAGGCACACACAATTTATAAGAAAAATCTTTATAGAGAACGATGGTCAAGCATGGGATTCCCAATAGAAAACCATAGAGACTGATTGAAAGTTATCTAGACACACACAATTTATAAGAAAAATCTTTATAGAGAACGATGGTCAAGCGTGGGGCTCTAAATAGAAAACCGTAGAGACTGATTGAAAGTTATCTAGACACATACTATTTATAATTAGGAAAATCTTTATAGAGAACGATGGTCAAGCGTGGGGTTCCAAATAGAAAACCATAGACTGATTGAAAGTTATCTAGAGCCCACGACTTATATCTCTGAAATGGGGTGAAAAGTTAGTTTGTGACTAACCGGAAAATCATTAGGTGATTTTTCTTAATACAAACTAAAAACAATCAGAATTATGCCAGGTTCAAACACACACACAAATGGAATGGTTTACTCTGTTTGTTGAGCATAAGAAAACGCCTCTTGATCTTCTGGTACAGTATACATTTTGCTCATTTCATATTTTTCTATGATATACGAGTATACTAAAAATATATAGGAAAGAATATTAAAAATATGACATCCTGTTTTTATTTGCTTACAAGACGACAATGAAATGGACATGGCTCCATTCAGCTTAAAATCGTTCATCGTTATTGTATCCAAACAAGGGGGCGGGATGGGGAGTAGATAAAAATAAAAATTATCAATTGACATTATTGATTGGTTGCATTTATTATTAATAATATTTACTCTACATACAAAAATAAAAATGCATGCATGTGTGTGATTATAAAGGGTGCTGCCAATCAAGTATTGACCGAGGCCCTTTCAAAATAATTTTAACTAGTATGAATTGTATACCTCAATCAATTAATAGCTGCCATGTAAAAGCGGGTAACCCAGTAGGGACCGGTTAAATTCAGCAAAATCTAATCTAATATGTAAATTCTTGCCATGTAAAAGGGAGTAGTCCAGTAGGGACCGGTTAAATTCAGCAAAATCTAATCTAATAAGTAAATTCTTGCCATGTAAAAGGGAGTAGCCTAGTAGGGACCGGTTAAATTCAGCAAAATCTAACCTAATATGTAAATTCTTGCCATGTAAAAGGGAGTAGCCCAGTAGAGACCGGTTAAATTCAGTAAAATCTAATCTAATATGTAAATTCTTGCCATGTAAAAGGGAGTAGCCCAGTAGGGACCGGTTAAATTCAGCAAAATCTAATCTAATATGTAAATTCTTGCCATGTAAAAGGGAGTATCCCAGTAGGGACCGGTTAAATTCAGCAAAATCTAATCTACAGGATGCGGCAATTAGTTTTCCCACATTTCAAAAAATCGTGGGAGGGGAAGTGATAGTGATGGGTTTGTGATATTCAACACGAAATGACATCTAGTTTTTAGTGTGGTAATGGTTTGGTCACGTGAGCATCGTGCGTTCGTTGTCGAGGTGTTTTTTTTAAAAAAAAAGTGAATCCATTATAGCCACACAGAGGGCGTTCCGCACAAGATATGGTTTGCAATCCACAGATCCAGTTCCTGGTCGAAAAACAATTTTAAGTTGGGTTCACAACTTTGGTACCACATCATCGGCTTTAGGTTTGAAACGGAAAGGCTCGTTAAAATGGAAGAGGACCCCTGAAAACCGTCAGAGTGAGGGAATCCTTTGTGCAGTCCCCAAGGCGCTCTGCACAGAAACATGCGGCTGCTCTTCAAATTTCGGACAGAACCTTGAGACGAATTTTACATTGCTACCTCAAGCTACACCCGTACAAGATAGTTATTAGGGTCATGAATTGTTTCTAGCTGACTGGGGCAGGCGACGGGATTGTTGCAAAGCGATTCTTGAGGAAGTGCTACCCACTGCAGTTTTATGGACGAGCGACAAATGACATTTCCAACTGTCGGGCAGCGTCAATAGGCAAAACTGCCGCTACTGGGCACCCGAAATCCCTCAAGAGCTTCATCAGAGACCACTTCACAGCCCAAAGGTTACGGTTTATTGCGTCGTGACCGTCATTGGCATCATAGACCCTTACTTCTTTGAGGAAGGTGGCGCTACAGTTACCGTGACGTCCCAACGATACTGCAGCATGTTAGAGGAATTTTTGCGTCCAAAGCTTGAGAAATACGGGAAATAGCACAACATAGAGTACTTCTGGTTCCAGCAGGATCGGGCTACGGCCCATACAGCCAATCGTTCTCGTGAGATTCTCCAGGACATGTTCTCCGGTCACGTTATCTCCTTACGGCATGACATTTCGTGGGCCCCACGCTCGTCGGGTTTGAGTCCCTGTGACTTCTTCCTGTGGGGTTACCTGAAGGCTGAGGTCTTTAAACACCGCCCTAGGACCATTGAAGAGTTAAAGGAGGAAGAAATCATCCAAATAAATGCTGGTATGCGTACGAGAGTTATGGAAAACTTCCGCGAAAGACTCCAAATGTGTATCTCTTGCCAAGGCCGCCATTATTTACAAAACATAGATGAAAAAAAAAAAACTAGAATACACAAGCTTTCAGAACACAAAATAATTTTTCAAATATCTCATTTCGTTTTTATTTGCCAGCTCTTTGAAATGTGGAAATACTAATTGCCGCACCGTGTACTATGTAAATTCTAAGAAAACGTGATAAAAAAAAGTTTCATCAAAATCAGACAAGGCACTCAAGAGATATCCCGACACAAACAGAATCACTTTGTTCAGTAAAATTCAATAGGTTTTTGTTTACTTATTTAAAATGAACCATAGAAAAAAACTTTAATATGAGGGGAAATTCTGTTAAAATATTTGACATTTCCAAGATCAAATCGAATTCTGGGACATCTGAAATTTTCAAAGGAATGAAAATTTCTAAGACCTAATAATCAACTTTGATTGAATCATAGACTACTTGATCCGCTTTTGACGAAAAATGGTAATACCGATAAACAATAAAATAATATGTTCATAGAATAATATGTTCATCTCTTGTCCGGGTATACAGAAGTCTTATATATTGTTCCTGTATATGCTTTTTATTTCATGTATGTGTATTTTGTATTAAATAAAAGGGCTAGACCCAATTTTAAAAAAAAAAAAAAAAAAAAGGTCTGTTCATTTGAAAGAGTCTGCGAGTAGATTCATTCAAAAGTTAATTATAGCTACAAGAGTTAAGAGTTACAAGAAATGAAAATAATAATATATTATTCGATACGCGTTATATTAAAGTTGTAGAACATAAATCAAGTGTTTTTTATCATTTTCATTTTTTATATTTGATTGTTCTACAAAGTGTCCTAAATGTTTTCTTTCTTTGAAACATAGCTAGTAAAAACTAACCCGGTACATTGAGCACAAATAATATCAAACAGTGTTACAGAGACTCTTCATCCAAGTCAACTCTCCATTCCACCCGTAAATAAAGTGCACTTTATTTTTATCACAATTTACATTGTATGCAACAAAAGAATGCATATTGGAGGAGCCTGGTGTTCTTTTTTGTGTGAGAAATATGCATTTATCATTTTTTTATAATTATTACTACCGATTGCCAATATGCATACAGGATTCAAAAATGTCTAAGAATCCATAAGGAAAATGTTGAATAATATTCTTCAAAAACTTTTGTACGACTTGTTCTCTCAAAATACATCAGACATAACGCAGCACGCACTTGTGCGTGAGCACAATACAATGTCAATTATATAAATTATTCTTATTGTTATTTCAAATATACGGATTCACACGTGTGCTGGATTTACTCGAGTTAACATTTAAAATATATCTCATTACTACAACTAGGATACACCTAATCAATAGTTTTAAATAAATCAAAGGATAAGGAAAACTACAATTTTATTCAAGCGCCCACACCTCAATTGTAACGATGAGTTTGAATCACAACCGAGGAAAAAAAAGAGGTCTGAACATACAGATCTACTTTCTGTTTGGGATATCCAAAGTGCGCTGCCCGAGTGTCTTAATCTCGGATACGGGATCCTAAAAATAATTCGTTTTCAATATTATGTACGTAGAAAAAAGGATAAACGTAATTCTCTTATTTAAAGAGATACCTTACAAAACGGGAATGCAGTCTCTCTGGGGACCATTGGTAACTTTCGTTTGCGGTCCAAACTATGGATCCGCACATTCTAAGACAGATCGTACCAGGGATTTAAACACTAGATTTATAACATAAATCTAATTATCATGACCATTATAGAGCACGCTGTACGCCTTGATTTCATCAAAAAGACCGCCGAATGATAGGTTCTTCTAAAAGTGTGATACCAAAGTCCTTAAATATTTCATTCGACCAATTCTTGGCTGGAATAATTTAATAAAAACATTATAAAGGTATGATCCTCTAATCCATGCAAGATATATCTATTGGAGAAACAGGATGTACAAGAACGGCCATGCCCAAACAACACACACCAATAGTAGTATGATAATGAGTAGTATGTACGAGTACATATAAAAAAGAAGCATATGGCTCCGATTGATTTTTTGCATATGCCTGTAGTATTAATTTGAGTACCATTTCCTCAACGGTTTGAGCAATTCGACAATTTCTGAGCATTTGCTCAGTTTTACTCATTGAGTAGTATGCAAAAGCAGAAACAAATGCTTCGGCTCCGATTTTTTTTGCATACGTTTTTAATTTGCTATTAAAAATAATTTGGATAGCATCTGCTCCTATAACTCCGCGATTTTTCTTTAAACGTTTATCTGATCGTTCCACGATAAATAACCAACACATTGTCCGATTCATGAACCTGGTTCATAGAATTTGGAGCATAGCCATTTTAACTAAGTGAGATCTACAGTTCACAGAACTATCTTATTTTTTATCGGGGAAAAAACAACGCATAGAGAGCAGTTGTGTCCGTCATAATCAGGCGAGTAATTCCTTTGTAATGGGACATATGATTCAACGGTGATGTTGCAAGCATATGTTTAAAGTTAAAATCGAACGCAACCGCGTTTTCGAGAGCATGAGCAAAATAATGAAGGTAATTCCTTATAAAATAAATAATGACAAAAATCGACAAAGAATGTCTTTATGCATCTGTCTAATCTGTGTTCATTAATTAAATGCACTTTAGTCCGTCTCACAAATGAAATTCAATTCGCTACATCGCATCGCAACGGCTACATGTGGAGGTGAATGGACAAGACGGAATTAATGAGTGACGCGTCAGTGCGTCATTGCGACATGCCAATAGTAATTCTATTCGAGTGTTACTGTCCCTTTGAAGCAGAACAAGAACACGCACTAATTAGCCAATGATTAACGAGCTCCTGCTGTGGTCTGTTTGTTCGTCTGTCACTATGAACGCCTTGTACTATTGTCTGAGATTAAATGATATTGCAGCCTCTTTGGAGCCGATATCATTGTTATAAGTAAATAAGAGTAGATAAGAAAGACTCGACATCCAAAATAAGTCATCAAAATTAATTCTTTTTTCAGTTTTTGTTAAAGCCAATAATGTTTTATTACAATGCACTTCCTCAAGTTATTACCAAGTTTAAAGTCTTCGTTTGGATTCGAAACAACTATCTCCAGGATACGAATCCACCACCACCCTCCACCCTTGCGAATTCCTCTACTGAGGGAGTTTTTTTTTTAGCTTTTTTCCGTTTAATTTTTTTTTCCTTTTTTTTTTTTTTTTTTTTTTTTTTTTTTTTCTTAGCTTAACGCATCTCCTTAACATCTCTTTTGGCATTAGGTTTTATCCTCTATTTATAGACTTCACCCAGCCTGCATGAGTTTTGCCGGAAAATCTATTTCCTTCATACAAACAAGGATACAATTTTGATTGTGCTGGAGTGTTCTATATATTGTTTCTATAACCCAGACAATTAATGCAACGACTGGCAACGTTTCGCTATTTAATAAATAGCATTGAACGTCTATTCAATGCTATCTATTTCCTTCACAAAAACAAGGATACAATTTTGAATGTGCTGAAGCGTTCTGTATTTTGTTTCTATAACCCAGACAATTAACGCAATGATTGGCAACGTTTCGCTATTTAATAGCATTGAATAGACGTGCTATCCATTTCCTTCACACAAACAAGGATACAATTTTGAATGTGCTGAAGTGTTCTATATTTTGTTTCTATAACCCAGACAATTAACGCAATGATTGGCAACGTTTCGCTATTTAATAGCAATGAATAGACGTGCTATCTATTTTCTTCAAGACAAACAAGGATACAATTTTGAATGTGCTGAAGTGTTCTATATTCTGTTTCTATAACCCAGACAATTAACGCAATGATTGGCAACGTTTCGCTATTTAATAGCAATGAATAGACGTGCTATCTATTTTCTTCAAGACAAACAAGGATACAATTTTGAATGTGCTGAAGTGTTCTATATTCTGTTTCTATAACCCAGACAATTAACGCAATGATTGGCAACGTTTCGCTATTTAATAGCAATGAATAGACGTGCTATCTATTTTCTTCAAGACAAACAAGGATACAATTTTGAATGTGCTGAAGTGTTCTATATTCTGTTTCTATAACCCAGACAATTAACGCAATGATTGGCAACGTTTCGCTATTTAATAGCAATGAATAGACGTGCTATCTATTTTCTTCAAGACAAACAAGGATACAATTTTGAATGTGCTGAAGTGTTCTATATTCTGTTTCTATAACCCAGACAATTAACGCAATGATTGGCAACGTTTCGCTATTTAATAGCAATGAATAGACGTGCTATCTATTTTCTTCAAGACAAACAAGGATACAATTTTGAATGTGCTGAAGTGTTCTATATTCTGTTTCTATAACCCAGACAATTAACGCAATGATTGGCAACGTTTCGCTATTTAATAGCGTTGAATAGACGTGCTATCTATTTTCTTCAAGACAAACAAGGAAATTTTGAATGTGCTGAAGTGTTCTATATTCTGTTTCTATAACCCAGACAATTAACGCAATGATTGGCAACGTTTCGCTATTTAATAGCAATGAATAGACGTGCTATCTATTTTCTTCAAGACAAACAAGGATACAATTTTGGATGTGCTGAAGTGTTCTATATTCTGTTTCTATAACCCAGACAATTAACGCAATGATTGGCAACGTTTCGCTTTTTAATAGCAATGAATAGATGTGCTATCTATTTTCTTCAAGACAAACAAGGATACAATTTTGAATGTGCTGAAGTGTTCTATATTCTGTTTCTATAACCCAGACAATTAACGCAATGATTGGCAACGTTTCGCTATTTAATAGCATTGAAGGGACTCGTTTGATCGTGGTCTCAATTTGAACAAATCAGTGCACGATTCATAAAATAGAATGGAGGCCCATTATTTCAACGTGTTGATTAATTTTATTAATAGGCTGTAATTATTAATATTAAAAGATTTTATATAAAATAAGGGTCGGCATGATTTGCGTCCAGAGTATCTTATTATCAATTTCACAGCATCTGACATGTTCTTTTCGGTTTTAATATGTTTTATTTTATTTTTTTTCTTAATTTGGCTTAACGTCTCTTTAACATCTATTGGTCATTCAAGACGGGGGTTTTACCCTCCATTCGCTGAAAACTTGCAAACCAGCTACCCACATTGACCTCACCCAGCCTGGTTTGGGCCGGAAAAATGAGCCAACGATACGTGGTGTTCCCAAGCGGTCACCCATCCAAGTACTTAATTTCGAAATTAACTACTCACTTGTTCACAGATGTATGATAAGCCCCACATTTTCTCATTCGGGAAAGATATGTAAATTGTATTGATCGTCATGAACGGCTCAATTAGCCGCCAGTTCGACATGCCTGATAATTCATTCAGTGACAGAAGTATTCATATTGCCTCGGTAGCATAGTGATAATGCGATCATCTGGTAAATAGAAGGGCATGGATTCAATCCCCAGCAGGGAAAATATTTTTTCCTCATTTATTTGAGAATAATATGGTCACATAAATAGAGAGCTCTAAGGGTTAGAGTGTAGAACTGTAGAACATGTCTCGCCTATTCGTACTCAATAAATGTTCCTTGAGCTTCCTCATTTATTTGAGAATAATATGGTCACATAAATAGAGAGCTCTAAGGGTTAGAGTGCAGAACTTTAGAACATGTCTCGCCTTTTCGTACTCAATAAATGTTCCTTGAGCTTCCTCATTTATTTGAAAATAATATGGCCACATAAATAGAGAGCTCTAAGGGTTAGAGTGTAGAACTGTAGAACATGTCTCGCCTATTCGTACTCAATAAATGTTCCTTGAGCTTCCTCATTTATTTGAAAATAATATGGTCACATAAATAGAGAGCTCTAAGGGTTAGAGTGTAGAACTGTAGAACATGTCCCGCCTATTCGTACTCAATAAATGTTCCTTGAGCTTCCTCATTTATTTGAAAATAATATGGTCACATAAATAGAGAGCTCTAAGGGTTAGAGTGTAGAACTGTAGAACATGTCTCGCCTATTCGTACTCAATAAATGTTCCTTGAGCTTCCTCATTTATATGAAAATAATATGGTCACATAAATAGAGAGCTCTAAGGGTTAGAGTGTAGAACTGTAGAACATGTCTCGCCTATTCGTACTCAATAAATGTTCCTTGAGCTTCCTCATTTATTTGAAAACAATATGGTCACATAAATAGAGAGCTCTAAAGGTTAGAGTGCAGAACTGTAGAACATGTCTCGCCTATTCGTACTCAATAAATGTTCCTTGAGCTTCCTCATTTATTTGAGAATAATATGGTCACATAAATAGAGAGCTCTCAGGGTTAGAGTGTAGAACTGTAGAACATGACTCGCCTATTCGTACTCAAGAAATGTTCCTTGAGCTTCCCCATTTATTTGAGAATAATATGGTCACATAAATAGAGAGCTCTAAGGGATAGAGTGTAGAACATGTCTCGCCTATTCGTACTCAATAAATGTTCCTTGAGCTTCCCCATTTATTTGAGAATAATATGGTCACATAAATAGAGAGCTCTAAGGGATAGAGTGTAGAACATGTCTCGCCTATTCGTACTCAATAAATGTTCCTTGAGCAGTGGTGATATTTGCAAATTCTAAACAGAAGATGTAAATGACGAGTCACTCAATGCGGGTCTAGTGTCAATAAGTTTCTAGAACGGAACCCATTTGATTTTGAAAGTTCGCCAAGCCTCGAAAAATAACAAGCGGCAAAAATGCCACTTAATGGCAGATGAGTAACATATGAAATCGTAAAATATATCAAAATTTAATCGCGACGCAGCGAACAACTGAGTGGTTCTGACATTTCACTGAGATCGCCTTCATTTATTGTTTGTTTTATTTTGATCGCGGCGCAGCGAACAACTGAGTGGTTCTGACATTTCACTGGGATCGCTTTCATTTATTGTTTGTTTTATTTTGATCGCGGCGCAGCGAACAACTGAGTGGTTCTGACATTTCACTGGGATCGCTTTCATTTATTGTTTGTTTTATCTTTCATAGAAAGTTAGAAGCTTTTACGTGATATCGTACAAGAGTGATTTTATTGTAGAATATTTGCATAACCCGATTTCCACAAGAAATGTGGAAAGAAATCAACAATATAATGTAGATCAAATAAAAATAATCTCTTTTTTTTATTTTATTTTATGGCCTTATTTATTTTCAGATTTGTTCCTTGACACAAATCAAAGAGGTAAAGTAAATCTTCTTCATCTTAAGATTATATGAGTCAATCTACCATATCCAGTGGTCACTACACTAGTCTTGCACTCGGGAGAAACGGTTTTTCGAACCCGAAGCAGGGGCAATAAATTGTCATTGTTTTATCGATATTTTGATCCCCACTTAGAGCCCCATGAGGACAATGCGTAGCAATGGACATAAATGCGCAAAGCGGAGCAATTGGAAAATATTATAATTTGGGAAAATCCTACAATCCTACTTTGAGCACCAAAGTTGTCATAATAACACAAAGACAGCATTTTTTTTTTTTAAAAAAAAAAAACACTACCGTTATTTATGACGAGGATTCACTTACTTTTTCACTTCCGACTCGAGTTTCGTCTACTTCATAGACATTTTCAAGGAAACATAACGGTAGTGTTTTTTAAAGTTACCAATAGGATGTCTAATATAAATTTGTTAAATAATAATGAGCATTTTTTTTACTATTAGTTCAGCCACTTTTTGATTTTCAAATTATGACACTTCCAAATTCAATATAGGGCACATTTACCTCACCCAGACACTGGCTGACAAACCTATTAAAAGCCTTTGAGTAGGCATTCTGTCATCTTCCTTCTAGTATTTATTGGTATGGTACATATATTATTCCACATTGAGAAAATAATCAAAGATGGCTAATACTCAAAACGAAAGCGTTCCAAAATTCAGTATGGGACACTGTATTTTGAGCTCGAGAGAAATTATTGTTCAACTCAAACAAGTAATATGCCGTTGGCAACACATTTTTTCTCCTTTTTTTCAAAAATGGACCCATCTTAATAGACCAGATGTTCGGTAACTTTTAGTGAAACAATGTCGCGAGTTGTAAAACTGACAGAATTTTGTTTTATGGGAACTAAAAAATAAAAATCAATACCCAAATACAATCACCAAAAACTCGTTTTGGTTGATTCTCTTCAAATGTTTCTAAAGATTATCAACTGTATAGTGTGCCATAGAAAATAATTGAGTCTGTCTTAACCTCGGCAAAAAAAAACGGAAAATTCGCCTTGGATTACATATTTTTCCTGATATTTTGGGGAAAAAATTGTGGTTTAGGGATCACATATATCTGGCATAAAAAGAAAACGATAAGAGCTAGAGTTTGAATTTTGATACCCACAATCAAATTTCTTTATGCAATGAGTGCGCCACGAAATTTTTGATTGAATTCAAAATACCGTTGATGTTTGGGTTCTAGCGGTTTTGGCCGATTTTAAGCGGTTTTCAGAAATTGCCTAAAATAGATATTTCAATTTTTTCTAATGTGTGAATTTTATGTACTGTCAGTACTATACGCATCACGAAAATTAGCCTACCGTGACATCTTGTTCACTACACACGAACTAATGGCTAAAACTCGAGATTTGGGCTCTGGAGACCTCAAAACTTCTTTTTAGGCATTGAAAACTCAACATCGAAAAAATTCACCCATTACTATATATATATATATATATATATACAAGCTCTAAAAGGAAATATATATCCATACTATAATATATAAATGCGAAAGTAACTCTGTCTGTCTGTATGTATGTATGTTAGACTTTCACGCTTGAAACACTGAACCNAGAGGATAAACAGTAAGGAAGTTAGACGTATATATATATATATATATATATATATATATATATACATATATATATATATAGATAGATAGATAGACAAGGAAGGTCGTGTGATGTTCACACCACATTTTTTTGACATTTGTTTACATTCTAATTTTATTTTTAGCATGTCAATTTACAGAGTAAATCAGTTTTCATTGATTTCTCAAAATTTTTATTTTGGCTCAGGCCCTTTCTTTTGGGAACAATTTATCAGGGGCTAAAAGTGCTATCAGTATCAGTCATGTGACATATCTATTATGTAATATGTTGTGAAACTCTCAGTATGAAACATGAATGATACAAAATGCACTGCTTGTTTGAACTGTTAAGTTTTGTTGTGAAAATCTGAGTATGATACATGAATGATACAAAATGCACTGCTTGTTTGAACTGTTATGTTTTGTTGTGAAACAGTCGGTATGAAACATGAATGATACAAAATGCACTGCTTGTTTGAACTGAAGTTTTGTTGTGAAACTCTCAGTATGAAACATGAATAATACAAAATGCACTGCTTGTTTGAACTGTTAAATTTTGTTGTGAAACACTCGGTATGAAACATGAATGATACAAAATGCACTGTTTGTATGAACTGTTAAATTTTGTTGTGAAGCTCTCGGTATGAAACATGAATGACACAAAATGCACTGTTTGTTTAAACTGTTAAATTTTGTTGTGAAACACTCGGTATGAAACATGAATGATACAAAATGCACCGTTTGTATGAACTGCTAAATTTTTGTTGTGAAACACTCGGTATGAAACATGAATGATACAAAATGCACTGTTTGTTTGAACTGTTAAATTTTGTTGTGGAACACATCTACAATCCAAACCATATGAACTCAAAATGGGTACCTACCTATCTACTATGGACCGCTACCTATCTATACCAATGCCAGGTTTTTTATCTCAAAACGCTAGTTTACCAACGCCAAGAAAAACAAAACCAACGTGCTATATAAACTCTAAATCTAGTTTGTTGGTATATTCACTATCAATTCTGACCCTCTTTAACTAAACTTTTTAGATTTTTCTTTTCATATTCGTCGTTGGCACGTGCAATAGATGGAATTTAACTTCCATTTTACTTTTATCCATCAATGGGAATGTCTTGTACGAACACCCCAAAAATTCATACTTTTTTCAACCTCGCGCTTACCACGGCCACTGTGTTCAACTCTAAGAAGCGGAATTTTATATTTGGGGTCCTTCTGGCCTTAAACTCGAGATTTTCAAGAAAAAAAATCCTCGCGAACACCTTATGTCGCTTTAGCGGCACCCTCTATATCTCTGTTCCTGATTTTCCTAGAAAGCTGAAATTTTGTAGGTATTGTTAAAATATCATATTTTTTTTTTATATATTCTATAAAAAAAAAATTATAACTTTAACTAATTTCGAGATTTTAGTCTAATATTTATAGCGTAGTCTTGCAGCGAATAGTTAGTAGAAAAACACGCATTAATATTCAGATAATATGTGCGCCAAGTGTCCGGGGACAAAAAGTTGATAGTAGTTTTTGTTTGTAGCTTTCGAATCACCTGTGGGGCAAATATTTTTCGATTGGCCTGAACTTGACACTCATATATATGATTATCACCTCCTTCGTCGGCAAATAATTTTGATGTGACATGAACTTGGCACTCATATGATATCACTTATTTTGTGACCACATTTTTGGGAGAGATATGAGCCACTTGAATTATTGCCATTTTAGTAGAGATTTTTTCTTGGCGTCTTTGGGAGAGTTTTTTTTTGGGGGGGTGGGATCCAACTAACCCCGGTCCTGGTCACCGATGTAGTTTCTCAACTACCTAACAAGTTGTACGCATTCTGTTATCCCGCTCATTGAATTCGAATGTTTTTAATTCGATTTTTGAATTCTACAAGGCTTTTGTGGTATTTTTTTAAGTGGAGCTTAAAGTTTAAGTATATTGGAGGATTGTTAAAAATACACTGCAATGTAGAAATAGGCATCATTAATTGTTGTGATGCGCACAAAAATTGTGACATAATAATATTCATTTACATGCCATCAGATGCTTGAAGATAGCAAATCCGCTAGAATAAAGCAAAAACTAGATAGTACGGTAAATGGCTTCTGTATAAATTTCATACGTCTCAATTGTCACCGTACATCGGAATCGTGTGACAGTTGACCGAGTGATCGGATCAAATGTGTAGCAATGGCATGACAATGTGGCGCCTCTATTGACGTCCCCTTCCTCTCCATGCACCGCTACGTTGTGATTAAGTTTATTTATCCGATCAGACAGTACTGCTAAAACAAACACTTCTTTTGAAACAGTATACAGTAAGCTTAGTAAATACATATTAGCGGCACAAAACAAGTGTAGTTGAAGACAATATGTTTGTTGGCTGAGTCGCTGGTTAGGTGCAAATAATCGAACAGTATAGTCATTTCAATGGTAAACCAAATATGAAATCAAAAATTATATCCCCTAAATTGGGTATCACACTTTTCAAGTAACGGAGAATTAATCAAAACATCAAGTAAAAAAAAAAATTGCCAAAATAATAAGCCTGTATTGTTTGGCTTATTATTTTACTAGCTATAAGTTATTTTTATTAGATTTTTGGATTCTACATACCTTGAAACGTAAAATCTAAATTTTGATGTTGGTATTTTTTTCGTGGCGATTCCAAAGATTCATTACTGAAAATAATGATCCAAAAAAATATTTTTGCCCCGTACGCCGTGCCACTTTTTGGTATTAGTACGGACGCCTTTAAAAATATGTTAGTCAGCTGTAATATAAGGCACTTTTGCCGATTGAAATGAAATTTGGTATGTATCTTCCAACCTTGGCATTACTGATAGCCTCAGTACTTAAAAACTCTAAATATTATAAACCCATGTGCTAGCTAACAACCCGTTTCCATTTGTCAGCTGAGCTATCCCACGCTGTCCGTTTTCTATGGATGACCTGACCTTGTGGCAATGCATTTAAAATTAAAAAAAAAATCAAGTGAGAAAAATCGTTGAACTGGCTACATCAGACAAACCAGTGTATTGCAGATCAAAGAAGCCTGCAGTCCAAAAAGTGATGTGTGGTCGAATACTTTGTTGAGAACAAACTTTTGGGCAACGACTCCCTAAATATGTTAGCAAGTATCTCATCATTCACGAGTACATCAATTACTCATAATGTGTATCTAGTTTGCATGGGACCAACTTTTGGGCAACAAACCCCCTAAATATGTTAGCCAGTATCTCATCATTCGCGAGTACATCAATCACACATAATGTGCATCTAGTTTGCATGGAAACTTTTGGGCAACAAACCCCCTAAATATGTTAGCCAGTATCTCATCATTCGCGAGTACATCAATTACTCATAATGTGTATCTAGTTTGCATGGGACCTCTCTCTCTCTCTCTCTCTCTCTCTCTTCCTTTCTTTCTCTCACTCACTCACACACATATAATATTACTTTGTTTATTGCAAATAGAAAAAAAGATAAGATAAAGTCATGAAGTAAAAAATAAAACAATACTTAATCAGTACGGAGGTAAAATTTGCAACACACGACGAGACGATCCAGCCGAGACGTTACCAACAATCAGGACCAGTGGCGGAGGTGGCGCCTCCGCATACCCCGGTGAGACAAAACATTGATGGCCCCTGAACAGACCTCATAAAAAGAAAAAAGTATTTCTGTTTCCGAAGTATATTCGTCGAAGAAAGTCGGTGACCTGATGGGCTTTAAACACATATAGCAAGATTTTAAAAACATCTGACCCTCATAAACCTAAATTTAAGTCCTTTAGGAGGCCCTTACGGTCATGTGACAGGATATACCTTTAAGACCCTTTAGAGTATAAGCGAGGCCCCCGATAGTCTCAGAGTTGTTTTTCGGAGGCCTTTTAGGTTATGTATAACTTTAATATCCCTCAGGAATATTTGCGGACCATATTTTTATAATTGGTTGTAACGGGGATCAAAAGGGTTTTTTAAAAGGATTAACAGATTTCCATCAGAATAAGTCGATTCTAGAAACAATACAAATATCTATTTCCAAGATATCAAATAGACAAACGAGTAAGGAATGCTTAACACACATTCCTCAGAAGTCACCGTCTCTTTCTAATTCTAATCAATGAAATAACTGAACTCTGCGTGTATCTGTATACTGGATCTGAAACCATACCACCTATCTTAGACAGGAATGTGCTCGTGGCAGAGATGGTTCATTCATTCGTACAACAGATACTCTCGCTCTTACTCGATTAGTTGGTTAAAATATAGTTGTACGTCATATGTTTTGAATTAATACAGAGTGTCCTACGAGGATTGTCCTCAACAAAAGGTAGAAGGTCATAAATCAGAGAGGGAATTTTGGATCATACAATTTGACATTATCAGCGAACATAACCAATGATCACGAATATACAAAGGTAAGTCATTGAAGAATAATCTGAATAGTAAAGAACCGATGTGACTTTTCTTGCCCACTCCAAACAAAACGGAAAGAGATGATCAGAAGAATTTTACAGATTGAAATCTGCCAGTAAGGTAAAAGGAGAAATGAATCACAAATGCAGTAAGATTTCAATTTTGTCAGAGCAAGCGACTGTCAACACTGTCGAACGTTTTAGCTATGTACGTCAGTATGGATAGAATGGACTGTAAAGACTTTATAATATTCAGAAGAGATTCTCTTGAGATGATGGTACTCTTTGGTCTGAAGACAGCGTGAATGTTGTCGAGAATATTAAGAAGAAGAACAACAACAACAACAATTCTATCTAGGTATATACTTTTGGAGCTAACCTGGGAGTCAATTTCAATGGAAATACCCAAACGTGGCTTCCACTTGTATGTAGCATTGTTATTATACCTGATCCAAGTCTGAGAAGATAAATCACATCACATGGAAACCATTCAATGTTATTATACCTGATCCAACTCTGAAAAGATAAATCACATCACATGGAAACCATTCATTGTTATTATACCTGATCCAAGTCTGAAAAGATAGATCACATCACATGGAAACCATTCATTGTTAGTATAACTGATCCAAGTCTGAGAAGATAAATCACATCACATGGAAACCATTCATTGTTATTATACCTGATCCAAGCCTGAGAAGATAAATCACATCACATGGAAACCATTCATTGTTATTATCCCTGATCCAAGTCTGAGAAGATAAATCACATCACATGAAAACCATTCATTGTTATTATCCCTGATCCATTGTTCAGTCCACTACTTAGTTCAGGTGTGTTTAATTTCTCAGAATCTGACATTTTTTTAAAAATAGAAATTTTATAGTTAGTTTAGCTCCTATGACGTAGAATCCCACAAATACCACCCGGAAACAATAAGAGAAGTGTGGGATGTGACGGGGCTACTAGTGTGCTAACATTAACACTATGTTTGAATTAAATGAGGTGCTGGTTGTTATATAAACAATAGCGGTATTCCTCTTAAAATAACTCCCTGTTCCTAAATTGTTTAAAAAATGGTAGAAATATGTTGATATGAGATAACCGAAAAAGTTATGATAGCCCGTAAACGGTGTTCGTCATGAAGCGTAGAACCGGTTATCGCTAGGAGGAATAAAGTGGTGGCTACTGCTTGTACGGCTAATGAACTGTTCTCAAAATTGTTGGCTCATTGTGTCAGGCCAAACCGGGTAAGCTTAATCAAAGACCATCAAATTCACAAATGCAATTCATGCATCCTTCCAGCAGCAGCATTCATCAGCTAATCAAATTCACGAGTGCAATTCAATGCATCCTTCCAGCAGCAGCATTCATCTGCTAATCAAATTCACGAGTGCAATTCAATGCATCCTTCCAGCAGCAGCATTCATCTGCTAATCAAATTCACAAATGCAATTCATGCATCCTTCCAGCAGCAGCATTCATCTGCTAATCAAATTCACAAATGCAATTCAATGCATCCTTCCAGCAGCAGCATTCATCTGCTAATCAAATTCACAAGTGCAATTCATGCATCCTTCCAGCAGCAGCATTCGTTTGATAATCAAATTCACAAATGCAATTCAATGCATCCTTCCAGTAGCATTCATCTGCTAATCAAATTCACAAGTGCAATTCATGCATCCTTTCAGCAGCAGCATTCGTCGCAAACCTAAGTTCTTGGTTACTCAATATAAACAAAAACGAAAGGATACAAGACCTAAAAGGCTGCATGCCACTGGGCGCAATATGTTGTTGCACAACCATGCATTCTTCGATGTTCCTTCAAATTCAAATGAGATTAAATACCACTCACGGCATCATTGCTTCGTTGTGAAGCAAATGTAGCCAAACTTGGTTGCTATGTGTTGTGAAGCAAACCTGTTGAGCCCAGTGGGATTCCAGCTTAAGATTGAAGTCAAGAACTGGCGAACTAACGTCAAGAGCTGGGGTTCTATACGTCCCATTTTAGGATAACAAACTTGTATTCGTCATGACAAGAAGCTCGTTCTTATTATTTATTGTTAAATGCGATGATCCCCCTTATAAATAATGACACTCTGCTCTAGAGGTTCCAATAAGAGACCGTGTGGTGTCATGTTAATAGCAGAAGCTAATTTATGTTTTATTTTGTGTATCGCCGCAACCAGTGATAAAGTTTATTGAACTCCTTGTCGCGCCATCAAATCAAAACACACTTACACTTGCACAGAGACGGAGACAATTAACTTGAACGAGTGACTTCTATATTAATAGATACTCATTTCAAAAAAAGATATCTTCCACAGCTACACGATAATAATATGTTTACTGTCTAGGAACACAAAAAATCAAATCCTACAAGATAAGACACACAGAAGGGGAATCACAACACACATACAGTTAAGTGTATACAATCAGCGACCACCGGGTTGTTAATATGTTTACTGTCTAGGAACATAAATCATCAAATCCTACAAGATAAGACACACAGAAGGGGAATCACAACACACATACAGGTAAGTGTATACAATCAGCGACCACCGGGTTGTTAATATGTTTACTGTCTAGGAACACAAATCATCAAATCCTACAAGATAAGACACACAGAAGGGGAATCACAACACACATACAGTTAAGTGTATACAATCAGCGACCACCGGGTTGTTAATATGTTTACTGTCTACGAACACAAATCATCAAGTCCTACAATATAAGACACACAGAAGGGGTCAAATCCTACAATATAAGACACACAGAAGGGGAATCACAACACACACAGAGGTAAGTGTATACAATCAGCAACCACTGGGTTGTACACCTGAATTCCCAAACATTATCCTCACTTCTCAGCATGTAACCGCCTCTCAACTCTATCAAAAAGTTCTACATTTCTTAACCTAACCTATGCATTTGTCTGAACCTCTTTTTGCTCAGGAGCTGATAACCTAAATAAAATGGCAATTTGCTGACTGTTATTTTGATCAGTGATCCTATTGGAACTGGAATATTCAACGTGCCATTGACACTGGCTAAAACTTACCAAAATGAGGCTGGGGTACTTATCCCCCAAACAAATCTATCTCCCTCAAACAAATCTTCACCGTGTTCTAGAAACAAAAGATCTTGAAGCCAATCTTCCAATTCTTGAGCCGAGTCCATCACAAGGGAAAACACGTCATTTTTCGTATACAAAGCAATGACGTGTTTATGTTTAGTATCATTACGTCGATTAATATTGAAACACGTTCGTAGAGTTATACTCCTAAAAACAGACAAAAAAATTAAAAATCAACATTATGATTACCAGAAAATCTTGCTGCAGAGGGAACTGGGAAAAGTCTTTGGCTGCCAATTAAATTTGCCACTGGTTGTTAACAGTTTTTCCCGGAATCCTTGCACAAATGAAATTAATTGAATTCTAGAGAATTCCGTTTCCCAAGTAAGGTGGACAAACTTTCTTGTATCCATGTGGCAACTTGAAAAAAAATCCTCAGCATTCAATATTTTCACTTGCAAAAAGCGTTTCATACAACAAGGAACAAATTATGGTTTTCACACAGAGACGGAGCAAATGGTCGGTTTTTTTATCGACCGTTTGCGTCTTAAAATTTGTTATTTTACGATAAACTGTTTGTAAAATCGAAAATGTAATAAAAAAATCCTTTAGCTCTTCAGATTTTTCACAAAAAATAAAGAACGTTTAAAAGTAACATACTCGAAAGAAACCAAACGCATGTGCCAAATTTTCTTTCTCTTGTAGTGAACCACGTTAAATAATGTATATTTACACTAACAAGTGAATCACCCCGGAATGTTGTTGATGTGTTTATTATTATGTACCCAATTTAAAATTTAATACGCTGCATTGCGGGCGGGTTGTGGCTAATCTCTTCAGACAGAAGCGGTGTCTGTCCTCAATAATACTAAATATTGTCTAATCAAGACCAAAGAGGAAAAAAATCGATAATCATCTGATGCTTTGAAACCAAGAAAATAAGATGTTATCACGCACTAGACGATCGCGTCCTTCCGTGATTTATCATTTTGATTTTTTTAAATGCGAAACTGCGACTTTAATTGACAAAATATTATCAATTTAAAAAAAATACTTTATGAGATCCTTTTATTAGTGCAGAACTACCTGCATAAATGGGAGTAGTACTAAGATGGCTGCTGATAAACTTTAATTCTGTCTGTCTTCTAGCAGTGTCTCAATATTTAATATGTAGCAGTAAAATTCATACATTTACGGCAAATTTTACCGGAAATTATATGTTTTTTCCAGAGCAGCTTGGTAAATATATAAAATAAGCAATGTTCAAAATCTGAATATAAAATAAAGATGTGCTGTTTTTCAATCAAGGCATGGACGCCGTCATTAAACTCTCTGGTTGGGGTATTCCTATAAGTGTGGTTAGGAAACGCAATATGGCTATACCTCGTCGATTGCATCATCACTAATTCATGTGAAAGATCATGGCGTTAAAACTAGACATCACTTTGTTCACGCTGCAGATATACATTTTATCTATATATTTTCTACTGACTATTGGTCATTCTATAAAATTACCGGGAAATCTATGAAATTTGGAAAAATTTCAAATTTCCAATGACTTTGGTAAACTATTGATTTTTTTTCCGAACTGCCGAAGCATTGCATTGTACAATGCAATGCTTCGGCAGTTCGGAAATAAAATAATACCTAAACTTAGACGGAGTCGAACTTTTATCATTCTATCCCGCTTCCACACATATAAACAGATCGTCTAAATTTCTGAGTGAGATTAGTACCTCATTAACAAAACACACACATAATTGTCATGCATTGAGGTTATCACTACGCTGCCTGACTATGACAACTTGGGACTTGTGGAAAATCCATGAAAGCCTTATTATTATGCACCAAGTTCGTTACACTGATTAAATAATACATTCATTATGATGGATTCTATATTAACCCGTTGTGTCGTCTACCAATAAATAGGGGTCGGTTCCACCAAAAACCCATAGTTAAGAAGTATCACTTCAGAATAAGCGAGAAATCTGAAATTTTTACAAAGGTGTTCCGCAGTACAAAAAGTAATATCTTTGAGTAAAATATTGAATTTTCTAAATAGGAGCCGTGTTCACTCTGGGGGTCGGTTACACCAAAAATCTAAAATAGAGGGGATTTAATTCCGCGATCTCAAAATTGTTGTTGAATTTTGTAACCGTAGCGAAGCACGGGAAAACAGCTAGTTATGCAATAAACCTTTCCAAGTATTTTTCTTTTTTCTATTGACTACAAATATATTGGTGAGTCAGTCACTTTCGTCTGTCAATGGCCTAGGACAGAAGCGTTAGTGACTCGCCATTGTATTTGTGTTCGATACAAAAATCCATGAAATTTACAATATTTTTTGCAACATCTATTTTTACTTTCTTTTATCCTATAAAAAGGAAAATGTTAAAAAAAGTTAAATGTTAAAATTGGGAAGTGGCATTGTTTGTCCTGGAATTGAAAAGGTACTTTTTTTCTGGATAAGGAAAGTCATGTACGACTATTCTTTGAATTATAGCAATTTTTTTATCACAGAAGATTGTGAGGCCGAAATATTATGGACCAAATGTTTGGCCCGGCTCCGACAGCATACCTATCCTTGAGATTCAAAACTTCGGATATGTCAGCTAAGTTCCTCCTTGATCTCACCAGCAGGTGTAATGATCTCGTTCTGCAAGGTCTAAAGCATCCCACATACTTTTTATCGGCCGACTTTTTATTACGTCACCATGCATATTCAATCCTACGAGGATCATTCGAAAAATAATCCAATAATTCCGACCGTAAAAATGCACAGCGTACAATTTTTAACTCCAGGCACTTTTTTTCTTTAAACTTGTTTCTGTATTCGTTCCACGATAACTCTTGAACGCCTAGTCTGATTTTGATGACAGTATGGACAATTTTATTTATTTATTCATAGAAAACAAAAGAAAATAAATTGCGCATAACTTCAGAATAACGCGCCTACTTCTCTCTTCAAAAAGAGATCACTTTCAAAGAATTTCAAAATTCGCTTATATCAAAAGAACATCATACCAATAACTTTATATGGCTCAGAAGTCTTTGCATTTAGAACAGTTGACGAGAACAAGTTGTTAGATTTTGAGTGAATAATCCTCAGAATAATGCATGGTCCTTTACTAGATCCAAGAAGTTTACGGATGATATGGAAATATTGTACAAGTCAAGAAAAACAGAAGACATGTGCTGGTCATGTTGTCAGGATGGAAGAACATCCTACACCAAGAAATGCCGTTGCAGAAGAATTCTGTAGAATGAAGAATATTAAAAGCCGTCAAAAAATCAGATGGATAAAAACATAGAGAAAGATGTTCAAGAGATGGGAATTGATCTCGAAAGATAGAAAGAGACCACCCAACAATGTATGGAGACAAGCTGTTGAGCAGACATATGGTCGTCCAGGTCCTGGTCACTGAAAAGTATTTAACAATTTACTGGTTTTGGACCCTATTGGGCCATTTGGCCATTTGAACTGCGTGACATTTAAAGTTCATAGAGCTACTTGTACTGAACTCTCGACTACAATGGGTTATCATGTCTGCATAATAGATAATTGTTTAATTAAGAATGGAAAGAGATACAGAAGGGGTTAAGTACTAATTATATCTCCTACTTAAGGGCCATTATGGGAGTTTATCAATGTTGATGTTGTTTTCCGACAATTACCATCAATTTGAGAGTTATCAGTCATGTCAACATGGTTGATAATTACCCGCAACCATGTTTCTTCCTCAGTTAATTGAGTTGTTTACATTTTGTTATTGTCCAGTTTTAGGTCTAAAATTATTATAATCACCTTGGCATACAGACTACTGGTAAAATGTTCTTGTTGTTGTGTCTCAATCTACAGTGTCACAGAAAAGAATTTTCCAATAGAAAAGGGCAAAATGGTTATTGTGATTTTGCCAAAGTGTCTATTAGGCGAGAAATATAAATGGAATGGTACATTTTTTGTATCAGCAAATTTTGTTACACACTGTAACAAGATTTGGTGTAAAAGTTCAATTATTGTGTTCCAAAAAAGTTTTTACATCTACCTAAATGAACAAAAGTCTACATTTTTATTTTCAACAGTGTCTTATTAACTAGAATAGTACAGTATCATTGTTTTCCTTTTAGTTTTCTTTAGAAGAATAAAATTAGGCCATTTCGAAAACGGCCAGAAGTACCTTAAAAAGGAAATATTTTAGAAAGACAAAAAAGCACAGTAGAACCAGAGGAATGAGAAAATTTCAAACCTTTCAAAAGTTAAGAAGGGGTGACTAAAAGGGAAATATTTTAGAAAGACAAAAAAGCACAATAGAACCAGGGAAATGAGAAAATTTCAAGCCCTTCAAAAGTTAAGAAGGGGTGACTAAAAGGGAAATATTTTAGAGAGACTTTTGTCTTTCTAAAATAAAGTTAAGAAGGCCTTTTGAAATTGACCAGTCATTCTGGTACACACTGTACAGAATTCTATACAAGTACTGACATTGAAAATTTTCAACAATGTTTATGAGCAGACTATGGTAATTATGACAAAACAATTTGTTTTTTATTAACATTTGACAAACATTTTTTTATTATTATTGGCAAAAATTTTGAAGACAATAGGACTATCATATATTGAAATTCCAAGAAGAAAAATTATAATTTGAAAATGTTTTAGCAATATGTCGAAAACTCCAATTTTATTTCACAATATAAATGTAAAAAAGGCCCAAAAATTTGAAAGCTCTCACACCACAGGCCCACATATCATTTTGAACACAAAAAATGTGATATCTCCACTATCAGTCAATGTAATAATGAATACTATATCAAGAGGGCAAAACTTCTAACTTTTGCCAGACTGTGAGACCATTGTTTTCAAAAAGGACTTAAATTTTCCATTACATTTCCAATTCTTTCATTGACACGATTTAACTCTCTTTTTTGTCAATCCAAATTTCGTCTTGATTAATAGAATAAAAAATAATTAAATCTAAAAATGGAATTTTTCATTCTGTTCAACTCTAGCTCCTACAACTTCCGTTTATATTGTTTTTTACTATCCCTATCCAAACGATAAGATCACCACTCAAATATAAAAGAATGTGGGCATTAATCTTTGAAAGACAACTAATCACAAGTGGCGGAGAAACATAAACTAGCAAAGTATCAACACCCACTTAAAAAAAAAAAACTTGACAGTGGTGTAAAGACTCTCTTCAATCAGGGGACATTTTGTTTGTCCTTGCTTAGTAAAAACATGACATCTAAATGGATTTTCTATAATTCCAGACTTGAATAAAAAAAAGCAACGAAAAGACATTTACTATTGGTGTGCTTGGAACGGATCTCGAACGTCGCCATTTTATGTTATCAGTGTATACTATACGAAATTCAATTAATATTACTTCTCGAAATGGGTTATTTAACCATCATCAATCTGATATTTTCTCAGTTATTTTCGAAGTTCACAAAGTGAACGACATTTTCCATTTTGATTTTAACATTTCCTATCTTTTCTTCAATTTGGGGATGAATAGCAACATGGATGTCAGATCATTTTAGACATTGTTCTAAAAAGTAATACATTAGAACATTCCATATAATGAAATGTAATAATAATATTGCATATGTTTTTTTTTTACTTCCTACATATTTGTGGTGTAATAGAACGTTCATTTGGTTGAACACAATTTGAAATAATATTATATTCAATTGAATAGGTATACAATCATTTCTTTCTTCCAATGTGGAGCAATGTAGTTGGAAAATTCCTAAATAATAATAATAAAAAAAAAAGAGAACTAAGACACTGCTGAAAAACTTGAAGAAGAAGAGAGAAAAGTAGAGCAATTTTGATTTCTTATTGAGATGAAGTCAAACTCAATTGATTTTCATTAGAATAATGAGAACTTTTCTAAAAATAGTCAACGCACATATATTAAACAAGAGTGATAATAAAAAACATGATAAAAATAGAAGGAAATAGAATGTCTGTAGACAAACGCCAACGGCGAAAAGAAACAAAACTAAAAATAGAAACAATTAAATTACAAATCAGAGTACAGAGGAGAGACATAGAATTATAATTTATTTTATTTTTTTACTTCCTACATATTCCGATGACGTTGACACTGTCAACAACTTGGATACCTGTTTCATTTGACGAGTCAAGAGCTCGAACGAACCCCGCCTATTGGGGAGACAAATGCTCGAATACTTGTCTAATTCGGCGAGACGAGAGCTTGGATAACTGTTACATTTGACGAGTCGAGAGCTCAAATATTTTCTTTCTCGGTGAGCCTAAAATATCTGGGGATTTATTAAATATAAGAACCCTCGAGATCTATTAATATTTTGGGGTGTTATAGAAGCCTCATTTTTTGAACACGATATAGAAATAATTATATTCTTTCATGCGTCAGGCTTTAAAAACTGAAAATGATTTGTACCTTAAATACAACCATTTTCTTCCTACAAGAATTAGGTCGATTTTAATGGCCCGTGAGGTTCGACTAAGATAACATTATTTTTCGATTCTCGGCCATATGCAATGTATATCCGTTCAATGATATTTGTTATGCAGCGTGCCCCAAAATGACTGTTCACCCTCGCCACCTTAACTTTTGAACGGCTTGGAATTTTGAAAAGATCTAGGGATAGGAAAAGGGCCATGGCCAATCGAATGTTTATGGTGAAATCCAGGTTTGAACCCCGGAAGTGACATTTGTTGACAAAAAGTGTCGATTTCTCAAGAAATTTAAATGGAATGGTACAAATATATTTTGTTCAAATAAAAAGTACAAAAAAATAAGGAAAAAACTTTCGTTTTCATTTTTTCCAAATAGTCAGGGGCGGATCTAGACGGGTCTAAATTTTTATTTTGTTACAACCTGTATAACAGTATTTGTTTTAAGCTTTGATGCAACAGACCCCTTATTGTGTTCCATAAAATGTTTCTCATCTAACTAAATCATCAAAAGTGTACATTTTAATCCAGTCAATGAATGATCAAAATAGGGGTGTAGAGTGCGTTGGCTGGAAACTAAGGAATTTTTTTAGAAATTTGTTTGGTGTGGTCAGGAGATAAACATACTAAAAGTCCTGAGACCTGGGGGGTGAGCCAAATGCAGGGGGGCGTGGCGAAGGTCACTTTTTTTAAGTTTTCCCATATATCTCGAAAACGGTTACTTGTAGGGTACAAAGTATTCTCGGTAAAATTGGAGCCATCTAAATTTCCTACAAGTTTGTTTCAATTCATTTGTTTGCATCCCTCATAGTTTTCGAGATATCTTCCCACCCCCCAACGCATATTTGGGGTAAATGCAAAAAAAAATTTAATTTTCATTTACCCCAACGCATAATGGGGTAAATGAAAATTTACCCCATTTTTCGTTAAATTTTGGTCTGTAGCACACAAATGCTTCGTTTCACAGCAATAACCCGGGAAAAGAAGTTATAGAGGATCAAATTTGCTTTTAAAAANGGGGCGGTCACTCTGCGACACCTTGTATAGTGGCATGAGCAACTTCCTAAAGTTACTCTTTGATAGCGCATGTTGTATTTTAGGGGGAGGGGGGGGCGGTCACTCTGCGACACCTTGTATAGTGACATGAGCAACTTCCTAAAGTTACTCTTTGATAGCGAATGTTGTATTTTATAAACAGCGTCAGCGGTTTATTTTTGTACCCAATGATAGATACATAAAATATCGACCCTGACACTGCCATTTTGTTTATTTTGAGCGAAAGACGTCCTCGGTTAAATTTTACAAGTGAAAATATCTTCCCATGAAGGTAAATAGGTTTTTGAACTTGTCGGATGAATTATATTGGGCGATTCACTTTCATTGTGAATGTTAGTGAACTCCACTTTTGACCCCCCCTATACATCCCGAAATGCACTTGTATATGTGTATGAATGTATGTTTGTGTGTTACGCAATACAAGCCACAATTTTCATCCGAGTTTGACGAAATTTGGTATACATGTTTAGGACATGAAGGAAATTTGCTATATAGTTTTTGGTGTCTCCAGGAGGTCCAATATTGTGTTTTTTATAAATGATTTTAATCTTTTTAGCGGTTTGTTGTAGAAACGTAAAATTTTTTTATGTCATGGCTGGTGTTGAGGGCTTTTCGATTTTGAATATTTTTTTTTTGGGGGGGGCCTTGCCTCCCCTTTNCTTGCCAGAAATGTTTTTTCGATAAAATTTCGGAAACAGAATTGATAGTTGACACGGGTGCTGAATGTGCTGATATAACACCATTTGTTCTGTCGTATCTATAATCTTACCGAACACCTTGAACGAAAATCTTTCTTTTGGTACTCTATTCATAGCTCTTTCTTGGTTGAGTTCAGAAAATTGAATCCTAATTGGCCAGCCTTCTGTTGCAGCGAAATAAATACTTTTGTCAATATTTGTTTTATCACCATAAAGAGATTTCATTTGATTAGTTATTGAATCCATCATGTCAATAGTTCGAGAGACTTCGGTTGATCCTGGTGTATATTTTATTTTATACTCCCGATAAAATTCTTTAAATGGTAGTCCTGTTGTATTATAGTCTCTGTAAAGTCTAAAATATGGAAGGAAAATATCGTAATGATCAGTTTTAAGAAGAAAAGTTTGGGTTTTATTATTTTTTTCTTTTTTTGATGTTGACTCTTTCATGCACAGGGTTTTACACAGTTTAGTGGTCAGCAAAGTAAACACGTTTTCTCGAAGTAATTTTTTGATAGGTATTTCCCAACCCAGGCTGGGTGAGATCAATGTGGGTAGCTGGTTTGCAAGTTTCCAGCAAATGGAGGGTAAAACCTCGTTTTGAATAATCAATATGGATATTAAAGAGACGGTAAGCCAAAAAAATAAATCTTCCATTAAAATGCTTTTTTAAAAATAAATAAATTGAAATGAAACGTAAAATAAATATTCCATAAAAAATATTCTTCATTATTTTTTTTTGGAATATTCAATGTTAGCTAAGTGTTCATAAAAAAAATCTGGTGTGAACATCACACGACATTCCTTAATCTATAAAAAGCGGCCAAAAATATATTTCACTTCAACCTAAGTTGTATTTTTCAATTTCTTGTATGAAATTGATAAGAAGAGGTACCAAATTTCAAGTTCTAGCTCTTTTCATTACGGTTTTAGGCAGAACCGCAAAAGCGGCCTTCAATCTCTAATTAACGGCCAACAGTATATTACACTTCAACCTAAGTTGTATTTTTCAATTCAAATTATGAATAGGCACCAAGTTTAAAGTTCCAGTTCTCATTTTAGCAGGATATATGAAAACCGCTAAAAAGCGGCATAAAACCGCCAACGGTATATTCGATTTCCACCAAAAACTTATTTTTCAGTTCATGTTATAAAATTGACATACATACCAAATTTCCAGTCTCTAGCACTGGCCGTTCTTGACATATCTTGTTCACAGACAGACACACAAACGGACACGGGCCAATGGTTGAAACTCGACATTTGGGCTCTGGGGAAACCAAAACGTGTTTTGACATTGAAAACTCGACATCAAAAAATTTCAGCCCATTACAATACTTTCCTTTTTATAGGAAAATGAAAGTAAAAATATTCAAGCAGTAGATATCAAATGAATCAAAAACTTACTGAAGCAGATTGTCAACAGTATTGTGCAGGTATTCTTCATTAAAATAATAATAAGTCGTCATAACTATTTGAGTATAAAACATATACAGCTGTGAGTAATCAGAAAAAATATATGCCGGAATTTCATTACTACCAAAGGACATACCTCCATTAGGACTTCTATTTTTTCCATATTGTTCGTTCAGATATTGGCAACCATGTTTTTCAAAGAATTGCGAAGATACTAAAATGTACAAAAAAAAAGTAAAAAGAGAAGAAAAAATAGTCAAATTCGGTTATTGCACTTGTAGGTGAGTCAATATACGAGAAAAAGTGGCAAAAGGTGCAACAAATTCAGACTCGTAACGAAGCACGGGCGAAACAGCTTCAGATAAAGTAAAAAAACTCTGCCAATGTGACACATGGGTTAATTATTTTTCTGGCAAAAAAAATCCCCCCCCCCAAAAAAAAA
>CM022874.1:29998191-30056795 GCA_012654025.1 Pachypsylla venusta
CTCTATAACTTCTTTTCCCGGGTTATTGCTGTGAAACGAAGCATTTGTGTGCTACAGACCAAAATTTAACGAAAAATGGGGTAAATTTTCATTTTCCCAAAAATATGCGTTGGGGTGTGGGAAGATATCTCGAAAACTATGAGGGATGCAAAAAAATGAATAGAAACAATCTTGTAGGAAATTTAGATGGCTCCAATTTTATCGAGAATACTTCGCACCCTACAAGTAACCGTTTTCGAGATATAGGGGAAAACTTAAAAAAAGTGACCTTCGCCACGCCCCTCTGCATTTGGCTCACCCCCCAGGTTCCAGGACTTTTAGTATGTTTATCTCCTGACCACACCAAACAAACTTCTGTAAAAATTCCTTAGTTTCCAGCCAACGCACTCTACAAACCATTCGTTGACTGGACTAATTTTTATTTTCATCAGTATAGCAAGAGGATAAAATCAAATCTCATTTTTCTCCTGGAAGTTAAAAATGGGCAGTTTTGGGAAGAAAAAAAAAATAGGGTAGAAAATCTGAAGTAAGGTGGTTATTTAGGACAAACAATAATAGGTAAGTAACCTAAATGGGGAAACATTTTACAAAATAAGAAAAATATTAACCCTTCCCATTTCTTTCACAGCAGGGCCAGAGGAATTAGAAAATTTCAATGCAATTACATAAGAAATAACTTGCATATAAAACTACATAGTGCTATTTCCTATGTAATTGCATTCAAATGTGAAAGAATTGAGAAAATGTTTTTTTTCCCCTTAAAAGTTTCCTTATTATTGTGAAAGTTAGTGAACTACATTTTTGACTCCCATATACATCCCGAAATGCACTTATTATTGTGAACGTTAGTGAACTACACTTTTCACTCACATATACATCCCGAAATGCACTTATTATTGTGAACGTTAGTGAACTACACTTTTGACTCCCATATACATCCCGAAATGCACTTGCATGTGTGTATATGTGTATGTATGTATGTTACGCGATACAAGCCACAATTTTCATCCGATTTTGACGAAATTTGGTATACATGTTTAGGGTATGAGGAAATTTGCTGTATATTTTTTGGGGGCCCTGGACCCCCCGGGGCCCAATATTGTGTTTTTTGAAAATAATTTTTATCTTTTTAGCCGTTTGTTGCAGAAACGTAAAATTTTGATATGTAATGGCTAGTGTTAAGGGCTTTTCGATTTTGAACGTTTTGGTGACCCTCTCCCCTCTTGGGGGGAGGGCCCCAAATATATTATTTTTTGAAAATGATTTTTATCTTTTTAGCGGTTTGTTGCAGAATCGTAAAATTTTGATATGTAATGACTGGTATTAAGGACTTTTCGATTTTGAAAAAATTGGCCCACCGCAGGGGGGAGGGCCCCCCTTTTTTTTTATTAAATTTGATTTTTAAAAAAAGATATTTTTTTCTATTAATGACTACAACACTAACGTGAACACCTGATCATATTGATCCACTAGTTTGTAAACGTTAGTGAACTCCACTTTTACATCCCGAAATGCACTTGTATGTATGTATATGTGTATGTATGTTTGTTTGTTACGCGATACAAGCCACAATTTTCATCCGATTTTGACGAAATTTGGTATACACGTTTAGGACAAGAAGGAAATTCGCTGTATAGTTTTTGGGGGCCCAATATTCTATTTTTTAAAAATAAAATGAAAAGGTAAGTTTTTCCTTACTTTATTTGAACAAAAAATATTTGTATCATTCTATTTAAATTTCTTGAGAAATCGACACTTTTTGTCAATAAAAGTCACTTTCGGGGGTCGAATCTAGATCTCACCATAACTATTCATTTGGCCATGGCACATTTCCTATATCTAGAGCTTTTTAATATTCAAAAATTTCAAGCCGTACAAAAGTTCGGGGGGTGACCGGTCATTACGGATCACGCTGTATAGAAAAATACCAACAGTGAACTATAGACTCCACTCAATTAAAATCATCATAAGGCCTCAAGTGTAACAAATACTAATTAGCAAATTCCATGAGCATACCAAGTATGATCAAAATCTGACTACTGACTAGGCATTTAAGAGTTATCATGGAACGGGCGGATAAATGGACGTTTAAAGAAAAATTGTGGAGTTAAAACTAGATTTCCATTCGTCATGAGAACTTGGGTGGCCCAATAGATTCCATATTCTAATAAGCCACTTCTATGAACGTAATAAATACTACTAGAACTCAATTCAATCGAACTCTCCAAGTTTGGTGTTAGTATATGCTGTATATGAACTATGGATCACATCATGTCAAGAAATAAACTTTCAACAATCACAGATAATTGAATGAGTTAGTACTCTGAGATGTTGTTCTTGATGACTCACTAGTCCAAGGGTACATTAGAGATTGGTATGTCGTAGTCTAACCATGTGATTAGATAGAGACAACATTACGTAACCAAAGACAGTTTGGTCTTTATACCTATATCTCCTACACGCTGACCAGGATGAGAGTCGCAATCTTAGATATGTATTTATAACAATACTTAGTAATGAAAGAGATTCAAATGAAAAATAGGCGAACTATTTGAAAAACTATTTCAATAAATTCCAGTTAGGGATATCGAAATATCGAGTGATATTATTATCTCTTCAAATTATTGTTATTGAAGAAAGCCTCAAAATACCTAGACGGTATTAGGCAAATCAAAACATCAAGTAATAAAAACAGCATATGCCATTCTCAGATGTCTGCAACTGTGTAGAAAGTTGGATAAAAACAATAAAAAAAAGGTGTCTCGAAGGATGAAGAAATTGAGGGAAATGGAAAAGCTCATGAGCTAGCCAGGGCCGACTCCTCAACATCGGGTACTGGTCCGGGCCGGCTGTTGGTATGGCAAAATTCTTGGCCAGGGCAGCTATTGAAGACTGTGTCTTTTAGGAATGGGCTAGTCATCCACAAGTCGACTCATGAGTCGACTCACGAGTCGACTTGCGAGTAGTTTTTTTTTTTGTTGACTGATAAAGATAATAGAAGGAGAAATATTTTTCCGGGTGTTTGTTGTTTACTGAAGGAAAATGTTCTTTTATTCTGGTGTCGATTGATTGTGATTATGTTTTCGCCGAAGTTGGGGACGTATATTTGAAAGATGCCCCTTTTGTCAATTGGTGTTATTATGTCTTTCTGATCAAATAATGCGTTTTTGAAAATTGTCACTCGATGCGAGTCGAGATCGAGAGTTGACTCTTGGAGTCGAATCATATTTGTGAGTCGAGTCGATTCATGTCGACTCACCTAAGTGAGTCGAAAATCCCATCCCTAGTGCCTTTGAAAAACACAAGAAGACCTGGAACTCGGCCGCGGTACTTCATTTCTTTAAGGGGATGTTTACTGGTCATACGGAGAAAAGAGCCAGGAGACCTGTGAATCTTAGCAGACGTAACATACATCAACTGGTGGCGGGGCTGCTGACAGGTCACTGTGTTTTAAGGAAACACCTAAACTCTATGGGAGTAAACAGGGGAACAGCGACGTGAAGGATGTGTTCCCGGGTTGTGAACTCATAGAGATACAACCTGACCCAGCCGTTAATGCTAAACTTCACTAGGGATGCGGTAATTTTAGGGCTGGGTGAGAGATACTAAACATGCGGGCATGCGGCATTTGGTATTCCGAAAGGAAAGGCTGCCACAAATAAAAATAATACATCAATCAGAATAAAAGGCTAAATCTAATAATTGCTATTGGATACTGTATTCTCTATTTCCTCTACGTCCCGTTTATTTGGAAGTATCTAATAATTGCTATTGGATACTGTATTCTCTATTTCCTCAACGTCCCGTTTATTTGGAAGTATCTAATGATTGCTATTGGATACTGTATTCTCTATTTCCTCAATGTCCCGTTTATTTCGAAGTATCTAATGATTGTTATTGGATACTGTATTCTCTATTTCCTCAACGTCCCGTTTAGTCCCAAGTATCTAATAATTGCTATTGGATACTGTACTCTCTATTTCCTCAACGTCCCGTTTAGTCCCAAGTATCTAATAATTGCTATTGGATACTGTATTCTCTATTTCCTCAACGTCCCGTTTATTTGGAAGTATCTAATGATTGCTATTGGATACTGTATTCTCTATTTCCGCAATGTCCCGCTTATTTGGAAGTATCTAATGATTACTATTGGATACTGTATTCTCTATTTCCTCAACGTCCCGTTCAGTTCAATTAAATATTCTATCGCGGCACGTGTAGGTTCTGATCAGTTACATTATGACCGACCAACGTAACCCATGTCCTTGAATTATTATAAAAAATGACTGACAAGACAAATTGGCAACAATTGAAACGTCTAGCCACACCAAATCAATACCTTCATTATGTTCTGACATCTGATACGTCTCCGATCACAACTTCGCGATGCAGACTTTCACATTAATACGACAAAGAGTAGTAAATGACAAATTGTCGAATATACAAAGACAATTAGAATTATTTGAACACTGCGTCCAACTGTCCTATACAATATACTTCGCAATTATGTGCAGGTATTACATTCATACGACAAAGAGTAGTAAACGACAAATTGTCGAATATACAAAGACAATGAGAATTATTTGAACACTGCGTCCAACTGTCCTATACAAGATACTTCGCAATTATGTGCAGGTATTACATTCATACGACAAAGAGTAGTAAACGACAAATTGTCGAATATACAAAGACAATGAGAATTATTTGAACACTGCGTCCAACTGTCCTATACAAGATACTTCGCAATTATGTGCAGGTATTACATTCATACGACAAAGAGTAGTAAACGACAAATTGTCGAATATACAAAGACAATGAGAATTATTTGAACACTGCGTCCAACTGTCCTATACAAGATACTTCGCAATTATGTGCAGGTATTACATTCATACGACAAAGAGTAGTAAACGACAAATTGTCGAATATACAAAGACAATGAGAATTATTTGAACACTGCGTCCAACTGTCCTATACAAGATACTTCGCAATTATGTGCAGGTATTACATTCATACGACAAAGAGTAGTAAACGACAAATTGTCGAATATACAAAGACAATGAGAATTATTTGAACACTGCGTCCAACTGTCCTATACAAGATACTTCGCAATTATGTGCAGGTATTACATTCATACGACAAAGAGTAGTAAACGACAAATTGTCGAATATACAAAGACAATGAGAATTATTTGAACACTGCGTCCAACTGTCCTATACAAGATACTTCGCAATTATGTGCAGGTATTACATTCATACGACAAAGAGTAGTAAACGACAAATTGTCGAATATACAAAGACAATGAGAATTATTTGAACACTGCGTCCAACTGTCCTATACAAGATACTTCGCAATTATGTGCAGGTATTACATTCATACGACAAAGAGTAGTAAACGACAAATTGTCGAATATACAAAGACAATGAGAATTATTTGAACACTGCGTCCAACTGTCCTATACAAGATACTTCGCAATTATGTGCAGGTATTACATTCATACGACAAAGAGTAGTAAACGACAAATTGTCGAATATACAAAGACAATG
Organism: Pachypsylla venusta; assembly: GCA_012654025.1. Taxonomy (NCBI): domain Eukaryota; kingdom Metazoa; phylum Arthropoda; class Insecta; order Hemiptera; family Aphalaridae; genus Pachypsylla; species Pachypsylla venusta. Next base: position 30,003,735 of record CM022874.1, read on the forward strand.
AGAATTATTTGAACACTGCGTCCAACTGTCCTATACAAGATACTTCGCAATTATGTGCAGGAAGATTTTTTTTTTCAGCTTTCATTTTAGACTGCCGATACCGTCGTCTAATATCAGACTATTCCAACGATTCATTATTTGATATACCATGTGATGTCCGTCCGGCATACCCGGTACTGCCCATCTCTTTAGACTTCTCTTCATCCCCCTTGTTGAAGTTAGATTCCCTACAGATCTAAATATATTAAACCTGAATTTTATTAGATCCATGTAAAAATAAACCTTCCATGAGAATAGTAATTCCTACATGAAATGGCGAGAAGTTGGCTGAGAGTGACATCTCACAGGCGGAACTGATGGTGTAAAACAGCACAGAAAGCTAGACTGCAATATCAATATGTTCTGTAACTATTTTCTTGTGTTACTGCTGTAAATATATTCAATTTTGGACATGGTTATGGGGGCCCATGCCTACCAGAATAGTTGTACGATGACAATTAAAAACTTTAGCCGTAGACAACCACTCGTTTAGAGCTGTAGTCTCATACAGCTGGGTCCCATCGGAGAAGATGATGCCACCAATGAACCAAAATTTGGTAGTCATATTTAAGATGACTAATCTCAAAAATATGACTCTTGGTTGTATTATTCGTTTTACTCATAATGAACAGAGGATCAATGTATCTGCTATCTGCTAGTGTTTTGAATCTATAGTGAATTTCAATTAAAACTAATTACTCATCCTAATTAACATACTTAATGTAATAATATACGATTCTTAAGATGGATTAAAATTAGAACTTAAATCATGATTATTACGTTTAATATTAATTAATTAGGTGTAGTAAAAAAACAACAGCATTATTTTACATACAGGGTAGACCCAAAGTGAGGAACATCCTAAAACAAGGGTGGAGGAGTAATGAGAACAGAGTAGAACCATCCAATGCAGCTCGTACTTACGCAATGTCATACTGATGGTTGAGAGGAACATCCAGGGTGGAGAAGTAATGAGAACAGAGTAGGACGATCAAACGCAGCTCGTACTTACACAATGTCATACTGATGGTTGTGAGGAACATCCAGGGTGGAGAAGTAATGAGAACAGAGTAGGACGATCCAACGCAGCTCGTACTTACGCAATGCCATACTGATGGTTGTGAGGAACATCCAGGGTGGAGAAGTGATGAGAACAGAGTAGGACGATCAAACGCAGCTCGTACTTACGCAATGTCATACTGATGGTTGTGAGGAACATCCAGGGTGGAGAAGTAATGAGAACAGAGTAGGACGATCCAACGCAGCTCGTACTTACGCAATGTCATACTGATGGTTGTGAGGAACATCCAGGGTGGAGAAGTGATGAGAACAGAGTAGAACGATCAAACGCAAGTCGTACTTACGCAATTTCATGCTGATGGTATTCACCGCATTCATTTTCTCCTGCCGCACTTACAGTCTGAATAAAAATTCAATGATTCTGTTAACTCTGTATGTCAAAGGGGCCTATATTTATATTCATCAGAATCTGACAAGATGGAACTTATCCTGGTACAAACAAATCAACTAAATTACTAGTCAGTAGTCCACCCGGATAATAAATAATATTTGTTATAAAGATTTTTCGGTACATAACGCAAACCTATTGTTCTGTTGGCACCTTCAGAAAAAAATATTATAGACAAGAGAAACAAGAGAAATTTTGGGTCATTTCCACTATAATACTATAGTAGCTGTGAATTGCAGACCTCACGCACTTCAAATAACATCAGGAGGCCCCGAAAACTATTCAGCCAATGTATATTATGAACCTTATAAATTACTAGCTGAGTACCGGAACTTCGTTTTGAGAAAATGAGAGAAATATGATAATAAATCTGACTCCCACATTAATAATCATATCACCGAGGTACAACCGTTTAAATGCGATCAGAGCATACACATGGATTACACGTTTGTTAACCTAGGAAGAACATGGGGAGTAGTAACGGGTTGTTAAGCTGTGTAGAACGTGTTTGGGAGTAGTATTGGGTTAGGTTCCAAAAAAAAAATGCGTGTAGAAGTCTGCTGAGATTAGGCTGGGTCTGCGACCCAGCCTAACCTTGCGCAGACTTTAACACGCATTTTATTTTTTTGGAACCTAACCCAATACTACTCCCCACACGTTCTACCCAACAAACTTGGTGTTCAATTCCATTTAGAACATGGGGAGTAGTAACGGGTTGTTCAATTTTTCTTACCGGGTTAGGTTCCAAAAAAAAAAAAAAAATGCGTGTTGAAGTCTACTAAGTTTAGGCTGGGTCTGCGACCCAGCATAACCTTGCGCAGACTTAATTTAATAGAATTGAACACCTAACTTGGTGTTCAATTCTATTAAATTATATCGGCACTTACCGCTTTTGTACATAATTTTATTTAAATCAAACAAAAATTTGAATTTCCATACAAAAATTGGATAATCGGCCGTAACTAGAAAACGGTTGGAGGGAAACGGTTGTATATTTTTGAACTGTGATAATTTTTCTGGGGTCTCAGGCTATGGTTTTGGGGGGCTTCATTCCAATTAATTTTTCTATATCTCTTACCATTTTGGCTTTCAACTCTGATATTTTTTTCTGGGCTCCCAGTCTTTGTTTTTTTTTTTGGGGGGGGGGAAGAGCCCATTCCTATCAAATGTTCTATACTCTTACCGTTTCTAATAGTATTCTATGATTTCCCATACAAAAATCGGAAAATCGGCCGTAACTCGAAAACCCTCGAATGGCTAGTCACAATTTTGCAAAATATGTCCTAAATGAAGGATAAAGATGTTACCTAAAACTTTCTCGCTTTGAGCTGATTTGTTGTCGCGACAAATCGTAAGTTATTGGCATAAATTTAGAAAATTTTAAGCAAGAAATTGGAAAATCGGCCGGAATATCGGCCATAACTAAAATCCCGGACAATACCGTGCCTATAACCTTCCCCGGGTAAAAAAAAGTAAGTGTTCAAAGTTTGTATACTGGGTGTCCATAAGCCCTGAAGTAATGCGAAAGCGGTTACGGGGCATAACTTTTTAAAAAATAAATAAAAAAAAGGTGTCCATAAAGTCTCACCCCACCCCCCGTATCTCAAGAATGGCTGAAAATATAAGAAAACGCAAAAACACGTATCCCTTAGATTCTAGGGGGATTAATTTTAGACTGAAAATTTTTTTGGCCCCGGCCAGCCGTTTAGGCTGAACACCGACTGACTTCAAAATCTTAAATGAGAAGGTATATTGAGTGACAAATAATTTTAAAGGTCTCGTTATTACGAGTTCATTACAGAAAACCAGAGCTCTCTAGGATCTACCGTTCACGAATAACAGAGTGGTACATGTGACCCATTCCCTTTGCGGCCGCACCGAAATGGTAGGTAAAAATGCCTAGAAATAAGTTTTTATGATCCTAAATAAGTAATTTAGTAAAAAACATGGTTGTCCCGCCCACTTTGACCGCGGAAATCGAGCCTTCTTAGACCAAACCTATCCAGCTGTTTTGAAAATTTTAGTATAAGAAAGCACGAACTCTGCAGTTGTAGTGGGCGGGACAACCATCTTGTTGGAACATTATTTTTTACCCTGTAATTCGTGAACGGTAGATGCTAGAGAGCTCAGCCCAGCCTAAACGGACGGCCGAGGCCAAAAATTTTTTAGTTTAAAATTAATCCCCCTAAAATCAAAAAAGGGATACGTGTTTTTTGCGTTTTCTTATATTTTTAGCCATTCTCGAGATACGGGGGGTGGGGTGAGACTTTATGGACGCCCTGTATAGATTATTATTATTATTTGTTTATTGTGTTCAACAACCGTTGTGGTTGTTGACACATTACAATTATTATACCTGACAATTAAATGTCCATTTGGGTTTTATTAGAAACGAACTAAGCGTTAGAAAGCTATCGTGGGACGAGTACAAAAAAGCCAAGAACGTACAACAAAAGAAAAATCATGTAACTGAAACCAGACCACAATTACTCGGTCAACTAGAAATAGTATGGTTGATCACCGTGGCTTTTTTGTACTCGTCTTTTTTGTTCTATCCACGGCCGAGTGGATAACTGCATTAACTTTTGGTTCTGAAGTTGTGAATTGGATTTTTCCGAACGATTTTTATGGCACCGGTATTGCATGGCTGCAAAGGTTATTGCTCGGGACATAAAAAAAAGACCGAAAAATTTACCCCTATTATTGGCTCATGTTATACTCCAAGGTTTTTCTTTGGTGGTATTTTGTTAACGCTATAACTGAATGAATACCTTGTCCGATTTTGGTATAGACATTTATTAGGTTCATAGAATTGGCTGATTTTTAGGCCCTATTGGGTTAAAGGAGTCCTCTTGGGGGTCATATTAAGTGAATGAGGCCTACAGATTATTAGATGGGTGTACGAGTATACAGTGTTTTGGTGCTTAACGATTTTATTAATTGACGAATTCCTCGTCTTTAAAAAAATCATTAATTTTATTGCTAGAAAATAGCTTAATTATTATTCTTGTTTAGTTGTTTATCGTTTTTTTTATCGTTTTGTTGGTTAGTTCATTTGGCTGTTGTTGTTGTTTTTTTTTACAAAATACCGATCTTTTCTCTCACACATATCTAATAACAAACAAACACGAGGACGTACTGGGTTTGCTGTACATTATTTTCTAATGTTCTCATGTTGTATTATGCGTTCAGTCCGTTAAAAAACAAGGAAAATGGTTAGGCTTTGGAGTGGCTCCTCAATAGATATTAACATTTTCATACATTTCTGCCACTTACTCAAAGGGTTGATTTAGAAATAAAAATTTCAGATTTTTAAGATCAGTAGATCCTGGTATATATTAGATGGAATAGGGGATTTTTTTTTTTACATTTGAAATATATTTTTATTGTTTAATATAACAATATATTATTATAAGAAGTTCTGTGAACTGTAATTTTTGCTAAATGTATGGGCCAATATTTAGGGCCAAAAAAATCAGCTAATACTCTGATAATAATAATTTTCCATACTGGGTTTCATCAAAATCGGACAAGACGTTCGAAAGCTATTGACGTTTGAAGAAAAATGGTGGAGTTAAAACTTAAGCTCACTTTCTTGGGTTAGTTATTAGATCCTTGCTGATAATTTCTCCGATTTAATTACAATTTTGTTCTAAACGGGATCGTATTCATACTTAGATGATCACGTTATTTCCCAGTTTTGATAAGATATTCCGCAGCAAATCAGAGGATAAACTGAGATGTTTTAGGATACTCCCAGAAAGACTCATACTGCATAACACACATCTTGGCAAGGAAGAACATGTGTATTTGTTTTTCTTTGCATGCAAAGATGAGTACTATTCAATAAGATAAGTAAGTATGTAGCTAAACAGATTAAATCTCTCTCACACACACCATATAATCAAACAGATAAGAGTGTACTCAGCATGGACCTCTCAAAGTTATTAATTTAATGAATAGTAGCATATTGGTAACTTTGAGAAGGCTCACCCTATACATAATAATGTATGTTTTTTATTTATTAATCATCACATCACAATAGTTAGAAGAGATTATTTTCTTTTTTTCCTTTTTTAATTAATTAACACACTCACATATGTATAGTCTAGTTGTAGTAATTAGGTGGGACTCCTTCATGCTGCTATGAACACCTAAATGACCCTTTACATTATTAGATCTATTCAACAAGTACTTCTTTCCAACATGACGGTTCTCAATCTTAATATTACAAAGTTAGACCTAACAATAATTTTATTTCCAGGAGCCCATATCGTACAAACACACTGCTGTCACAAACATATACGGGTAAGTACGTTAAAATGCAGGTGGATTGTAGAACTCAATCAGTTAAAATGGTAACCATGAGTTTATAAAAATCAGACAAGACATTCGAGAGTTCTTGTGGAAAAAGTCAATAGTTAAAACTAGATCTCACTTTGTTCGATCAAAAAGAATAGGCAATGCCAAACCCTATAGGGGAAACAATTGTTACAGAGAGAACATACGAGTAGTAAATAACAATCTAAAAAGAAAAGGTACTTTCAACTGCTAAAGAATAGGCAATGCCAAACCCCATGGGAAACTATTGTTACAGAGTGAACATACGAGTAGTAAATAACAAACTAAAAAGAAAAGGTACTTTCGGCTGCTAAAGAATAGGCAATGCCAAACCCTATAGGGGAAACTATTGTTACAGAGAGAACATACGAGTAGTAAATAACAATCTAAAAAGACAAGGTACTTTCAGATGCTAAAACTCTGTTCTAGGTCTTCAATCTTTATTCCTTATATTTTCACTTATCTATCATCTTGACAAGTTTACGAACATCTCAATACACCAGCTCACGGCAGTTGACTGGAACGTTGGGCGCATTTAGAATGCAAATGGGAGTCCGATCTGAGCAACACGTTTTTCTGGCTATATCGAGCTGCACTCAACAGCCTCGTTTAGACATCTGAGTAGCTAGATACAGACAAACGACAGGGGATCTTGGTTAGACCAAGTTATAAAAAAAAGTAGTTTCTCGAATCAAGTCCAAGTCAAAATGAAATCTCCAAATTCATACGCTCACGTAAATACGCCTTTCCAACGTGTGGTACTTGTTAGGTCAGAGACAAACTATGCACGTCCTAACTTCCAGTGAAATCTAAGTTCCTTGTCAATCTTACAATGATTCAATCTATAGAAAAATATACACCATGTAGACGGAATTTGGTAAATTTGTGGGGCTGGACAATCAGGACATGGAAAGCAATATGAGAGTCTTACGGCAAAAATTTCCTCTCCGGAGAAGCATGCGGCACTACGCGACGCAAAGTTTGAACAATACAGTTTACATGTGTCAACTTACTTAGCAAACTAATATAAACAAAACAATATCATAACCACAGAATGCTTTACTAAAGCTCATAAACAATCATACCCAGAAGGAACTATTACCAAAAAACATTTCAATGGAAAAGCAATTATAGAGAACGTTGCCAGACGGTTAAACAAAAAATGAACAATATCCGTATTAGTGTGAAGTTTGCAAGAGCTAAAAAGATCAGTTGCTAGTTGCCGGATTTGTTAAATCTATGAAGAGGTTCTACAGTATCTCTTCATGAAATTGAAAAAGATGTATTATAACAAAAAGAATGCAAGTATTGATGCATTACACAAATCGACTTTCCATTTGACACCTCCTCCATGGAGACGCGTCTGGGGCGGATCGACAGGTAGATAAATATGTATTATAACAAAAAGAATGCAAGTATTGATGCATTACACAAATCGACATTCCAATTGGCACCTCCTCCATGGAGACGCATCTGGAGCGGATCGACAGGTAGATCTTCATACAAAAAAATTGCCTTGAGACATAGACCCCAATCTCACAGGAAAATCTTTTGCACACTATTATTTTGTCACCTTTACTTCTTTGACATAATTTCGAGGGGAGAAGTCTCCAAAAGGGCCATATCGCAAATACTTTGTTTTGAGGAAACGCGGCTCAAAGTTTTCAAATCTCTAAGAGGGGCCATATTGAAAATTATACTATCTATAGCTGATGTTGTTAATGAAAGAACCATCTATACATATAATCCCCTCTAGATAATGAACATCTTAACAGAAACTACCGCAAACTAATAACTATGAGAACTACTGGTGCCTACATAGGTAGTTCCTTTCGGAGAGTCGTTAAATTGTTTTGTTTCCACTCTCTAATAAAACTACACGCTTTCATCGTGCTGTGGATGTGATAATACAATTAGGATGTCAAGAAGTGGGAGGGTGAGGGCACATCAGGGAACATTATCCGATTGCCTTTCAATAATGATAATGCGACTGGGCGTTTTCTGATCAAATTAAAATCATTAACACTATACCACATTTTACTCTGACAGTTTTTTTTTTTTTTTCTCTCTCTCTTTTCGAATAAAATGTTATTTCCTTGGAAAAACAATATCAACAAAAAATTAAAAGCATAAAAGTCGAGTGGGTGGAAGCAGACACAGGGAAGTTTAGGGTGTTGTCGGTGGTAATGGCTTCTTGAGAATCGAGTGCCCACCCTTATCATTCACCAGAAAGAACAGATCTTTCCTGGTGTCATAATTTCCTATTGTATTCGATGTCTAAAATTTTGAGACTACTTTGCACCGTCCAACTACAGGAGTCCTTAAGCGATTTTCTACAAAACTCCTTTATCTTTAGGCCTGGTAGACCTTGGATTTATACTGTGATAATAAGCTTTATTATTTGTAATAATGAATCTAAGGAACGTAGAATGCAAATCGGAAAAAAATCGTTATCCAAATGCTGCATTTCCCATTTGAGATCTGAATTCTAGATGGTAATATTTGTTTCGCATTACTATCAGACATATACGAAGGTTCCATGCTAGCTTTGCTTGATTCGATTCTTAATCAGCTTCCAAAGAAAGTATAATGACATGAATTTACTCGTATGTACATACAGGGTTTGAACTTTCTAGTTGTCCGATAGGATTTTACATGTAAATTTCGAATTATGGTTGGCATATACTCCCAGTATGTCATAAAATAGAAAAATAGTGATTTTTGGTGTAATTTTTAACCAGGATTCCAATGAAACCATTATCACGAAAATTGGACCTACAGTTCTGGACTAAGGTTATAGTATCATGGAATAATGGTTAATACTTTTGATAATTTGGTAAAAAGATGTATGTAGAAATTTTTTGAAATTGTAATTTCCTCAATTATCAGAAACTGAGTTGCTTAAAATAACAGTGACGTACATACCTAGTAATACAAAGGGCGTGGGTTCGAGTCATAGAACCGATATAGTGGAAAAACAGAAGATATATATCCACCCTTTGTATTACTAGATATTTACGTCACTGTTATTTTAGGCAACACAGTTTCTGATAGTTGAGGAAGTTACAATTTCAAAAAAGTAGGTTTCTACATACATTTTTTCTCTGATTATCAAAACTATTAACCGTTATCCTATGAAGGAATCTTAGTCCACTATATCGGTTCCGTTATCCTATGAAGGAACCTTAATCCACTATATCGGTTCTAAGTCCATAACCGTAGGTCCGATTTTCGTGATAGAGGGTTCATTGGTATTCTCGTTAAAAATTGCACCAAATATCAAAACTATTTCTATTATGTGACATACTGGGAGGATATGCCAACTATACAACCATAAGTCGAAATTTACATGTAAAATCCTATGGAACAACTAGAGTGCAAACACAGTACATCTATGGAGAATTTCCGTATTCGTTTTAACCTTGGTTAAGCAACTCTTGCTTGAGCACGTGGCTGTGGGGGAAGAGAAAAAAATTCAACTCGTAGGGTAACCAACCCCAAATGATGTTTACCGAAAACATTTTAATCACAGTCGCGTGTCCCGGGAAGGAACAACAACTTTTGTTTTTTTCATTGCTTCTGTAAACACAATCAACCGCTCCGTTGGAAAAACAAACAAGACGGATATAATATTTTTCATTCTAACCAAACCTACAGGGAGATGCGGGAAGGACGAAGGAGGAGGCGTCCCAAGGCGACAAAACACTGGAAGAATGGGAAGAAAGTTTAGTAAGTTGTCGCGTGAAAGTTAACAATATTGGGGGACGCATACAAACTAAACTAAACAGCCAGAGCAAAGTCAAGTGACAGGTTTTTCTTTTCTTAACAATTTAGACACATTGTGCTGTTTTAATTACTTTAATACGACCTAACTTTCTGAATATTCAACATAAACCTAAAAATAGATTTGAATATATTTTATGTACTAATAGCTTCGCCAGGCACCTTAGGGACAATGGTTATTATACCGGGAATTACATGTCACTCTCCGTCCGACACATAAACCATCTCGATCCGTTGCTGTGTCTACAAACACATTTTTAATTTAATCCTGAACTAATTGCTACTCCGTTTCTACTGGCATAAATAAGGGAATTTTCTGGAAAGTTTATTTTCAAGATATCCTCAGTGGAACGCCTCTTTCAGAACTAGCGCTATATGCGATGGTGACTCTCTGGCGTGCCATTCAACAGTAATTTTATACAATGTAAAAATAGTCCGTACAGTACAATTGAGCACATGGTGTTCTCAAGTATGGCAGATTATTCACTATGCTGGCAGTAAGTGCGGGATAATTGATTTGAAAGAAATTATAAATTATACCTTGAGATAAATGCGACAAATTTACAAAATCTCATCTTGAGCTGCAGTCTCATAAACCTTAGCTACACAATGAGTATCTGTCTGATTACTATAATCTGAGGTAAAACGAGGACACGGATTAAAAACTTTAAACAGCACGTAAAATTCATTTTGAAAAGTTTCTTTTAAAAAAATAGGGAACTAGGTCAGAGCTGCATCTAAAGGGAATAAATAAACTATCTGGGATGAAGAATGAGGGGATCTCATTTGAAAAAGTCTGTGTACACATTTCTGGGTGTGAGTAAAACGGAAGGGTGTGACAAAGCAACAATACCAAATGTCTACATAAATGGAAAATAAATTTTTGTGTCAACTTTTTTTTTTTTTTGAAACATGAAAACCTATCTTGGGCACTGGAAAACATATGGAAAAACTCTTTACCTCATGGTTTTATTTAAGTAGCTTTTTGATTGATTAAATACCTTTCTGATTGATTGGGTGTGATTAGAAACACCAACTATCACGAGCTGTGGAGAGCATAGTGAACTTGGTCATCAGACTTACCTTTTGGGTTGGTTTGGGTGTCTTTCAAATTTCTTTTCAGAATCATAATACTCAAGGCATGCTTGAGCATCTGGCGATTCCGCTCGAAGAATGAAAAACTTTTTTCTCATCGTCTGAAACAAAGAAAGCCAACAGGGGAAGACAAGTAAGTACTAAATAGTTATTATGTAAGACAGAAGAGAACTCGAAATAATGTCAGACAACTCCAATGCATTCCATTCAATAAGGAAAAAACATCTCTTATCCTCTGAAGGCCCAGTGTCCAAAATGTTGGACATTCATTTTGTAGGTCTAAAAGCCCCAAAAAAATTGTTTTGTAATTAGGAATAAACGAGATATCTTTGAAGTAGAGGTGTTTTGGACCATGAACATTATAATAATTCAATTTATTTGCGGATTTTTCAATAATATTACTAAGATTTTCAGAGGATTAAAAAATGTTCCAAATTTCGCATTATTGCAACAACTCAAAATGTCCAAAATTACAAACCGCTCAGCAGCACTGGGCTTCTAGGCCTACAAAATATTTGTCCGAAATTTTGGACACTGGGCCTTTAAGCCTACAAAACACAAAATGTCCTTGGGCATTTAGAGGATCTAGTGAAAAGTAACTTGAGGGCACTGGCGCAAACAAGAGGGCGGGGGTCAGGGTTTTAATCCCGGAATCAATTATTTTAGTTATCAAAAAAATATTCAAACATTTTTAATGAATATTAATAATTTCATAAAAACTAGAATCTGAAGTATCCTTAAGTCCGCCACTGAGCAAGAAAAAATGAACAAAATAAAGGAAGGGTACATTATTTGAACTGCTTAAACCCGACTCAAACGTTAAATACTCAAAGTGGGTTTTAAGAAGAAATTTCCATCTTAATATAAGGTTTTTTGGCGATGTATGGTCGTTAAAACTTTAACTAACCTCTCTTGTTGAGGACAATGTACGAATGGGTCAGATTGGATCAAGTTAATATTTGCAAACAAAACCTCAAGTACTCGAGGTTATATTAATTTACCTTAGAGAAAAAATTTTAAAAAAAAAGAGACAATGGCCGTAGAAACGTTTCAAAACCTTTCTGGTTGGGGGAGGGGAAAGTACGAATATAAGATAAGATAACATTTTTATGGAATTTCTCTTTAAACTGCTATCTGAGAATAAATAAATAAATATTAGTGGATGAAAATGACTGTTTGGGCTGTTTCAAAACAAGGTAATGTCTTTCTATAAAGAAAAAAATTTGAGCCAAGGTGACTTTAAGAAATGTTTTTGGATAACCTACATTAGATTTCCCCAAACCAGAATTACCCCCTCAAAACTTTACGTTTCAATGTACGTAGAATACAAAATTCGAATAAAAAGAATACGTTTGTCCACCGTTTTTTATTCGATTTTGGATTCTACGTGCCTGGAAACGTAAATCAAATTTTGAGGGGGAGGGGGTGATTTCTTTTCGTGGCGATTCTAAAGGTTCCTTATTGGAAATAACAAACCAAAACGGTTTTCTGTGTTTTCTTCCAACCCTGTCTCAAACAATAAAAAATGACAAGGTTCTTTTGGACAGCGGAAGCTTTAATCCGACACTGAATGCCAGAGTTACCATGCACAAAATATACTTTTCTCAGTGTAACATTGCATCGTAAAAAATATAATTTCAGTTGATTAAATGTTTACTATTGGTTCCCATCCTTGACAAAATGTACCATCTCAAGTATAATGGTATAGGGATAGGGTACAGGTGCTATTCCATTTTGTTAAAATCAATAATATTGTCATCTCATCTGGTAGAAATAAATCTATCTATAATAAAGCTCAATGTGACCATAGATGTGTGTATGTATCACTAATTGTTTTGGGCCGGGACGACCGATTTTTCAATTTTTTGAAAGGAAATCATAGAATACTACCATGACAGGCATGCCTCTGAGACGCCAAAAAAACTTCGTGTGCAGTAAAAACGTCTCTCACAAAAAACGATTTTAGGTATATCCCATTAATCGTAAATTCTTTTTTACAAAAATAAGAAAGATCTATTAACAAATTTTGCGGCTCCTACCAACTTCTACAATTTGATAACCTCGTTCACAATCATATTATTCAATTCAAATTTTTTTGTGAATGAATTGGTAACTTTATAATTTGTGCACTAACATCCTAATTGCACCACCTTTTCCCCGTAATTAGTAAATGTGAACTGGGGAATCGATGTGTCAGTTTCTAGGTTATCTTCGAAACCCAACGATTTGGTTAAAAAGATAATATTGCACAAGGAATAGACTTTTCTTTTGTTTTTGAAGTAAATGAGGGACGGGACTTTCCAGGTTATAATCGCTGCTCTATATTTATTTCTCTCAAATTCACGCGACGTATGCCTACAACAGCATTACCCCACTACGGATCCCACGGCGGCCGCGCCACGTTCGAGAAGTCAATTTGGATAATCACATTTGTCCCGCGCCGCAACCAAACACGATTAGGCAAATCGGAAGAAGAAAAAATCTAGGTGGTGAAACATATTTAGCATTTAGGTATATAAATATGATAATATTGAGAAAAGAAATTGTATATAGTTCGTCATAAATTGAACCAACAAACATAAAATAAAAATGGTAGTGGTTGAAAAACTGTTTAAGTCAGATTTAAAAAATAAAATAAAAAAAAATGTTCCTATTGTTTTTGATCTAAATCAAGAAACAATTAAAAAAGGTCTACCTATCTATTTGATTTTATGGTAGCTATTTTTTTACTTAAATCTTATTCGGCGATATCGATAAACTAGATGTACAATCCTACCAAAATTCATCCAAATCAGTCAAAACATTAAAAAGTTATGGCTAAAAACAAATTTGTTAATCGTCAATGTATTTATTATGGGAAAAATGGGTCGGAAAAACTCTCGTAACTCCATAAAGATTGATGGATTATTCTATTGAGAAATGGAACCCCTATGAGCACATGCTGGTTTTGCCAATCTAAAATTTTGCGCTAGAAAATGAAAAAAAAAATGAAATCGGCGTGTCTGAACTCTGAAAAACTGATTTTCGCTGGCGTTGTAATTTCATACCAACGCTAATAATCGTATTCTATTTGCCGACCTGAGCAAGATTACGTAAAAAAAACCCTAAATTTTTTTTCCTTATTATTCAAAAATTGGTTTGAAAATATTGAGTTTACATAGGAATCTTGTCTCGTGTTAATGTAGCAAGGTCGTTTTGCTTCTTGACGTTCGCGAAAAGGCCGTTTTGCTTTATGTGTATATATTATGTATTACTAATTGTTTGGGTCCGGGACGACCGATTTTTCAGTTGTTTTTTTTTTAAGGAAAGTCATAGAGGACAGACATGCCTCTGAGACGCCAAGCGAAGAAGCTACCTAATGCATATTATATATTATAACGTCATTCTAAGTATATATAATATTAATTTAGCTCCCCGGGATTTAGGGTTTATAGATTTTAGCAGTAAAATCCCATGAAGAACCTAAAGAAATAAATCAAAATTTCTTTTACAGGTTTTCAGAACGTATGGACATTATTTTCAAATTCGTTTTCTAGTGTTTAGGGAATATTTTCACACCAGTTGGTTTACTGATTAACTGATTTATCAGTATCTCATAATCGAAGTAACTCAAAAACGGCTAAACGAATAAACCTAGAAGTTTGACACTCGAAAGTTCGACTGAGAAGTAATTACTCGGAGAAAATTACTTTTTAGCAGTAAAATTATACAGCTCAAACTCCAAGTGATGTTAAAAAATAGAGGCAGGGCAGACTCGTGGTGCTGTCCATACCCAAAATATTAACAATGAAAAAATTCAAACAGAATTATTTTGAATTATAGCCTCAGCCTCAGTTAATTGAGCCGGTAAATTCGTAACCAGGCGGATGTTGGTTCCAATCCGACTCCATCCCCGTCTTTTCGAAATACTGGCCACAATAGATCTAAAGGGAGGTTGCAGTGATAATTACAGTCTCATTAGAACCCTTGCAACTAGTTTAATAATAATCAACCTAAAAAATAGGTGAAGCTCAATTTTTTTTTTTTTTTATTTGGCTTTACGTCTCCAACGTCTAGAGGTCATTCAAGATTTCACCCTCCATTCGCTGGAAACTTGCAAACCATCTACCCACATTGATCTCACCCAGACTGGGTTGAGCCGGAAAAATAGCCAGCATCAGCGCGAAACCACGTGGACACCCACATGGTACAACCTCGCTGGACGTTGCTTAACTTCAGTGATCTATCGGGAACTGGTGTATTCAACATGCCATAAACCCTGGCTAATCTCAAAATTAATTGCGGATAAGATGTGGCACCTGTTGAACCCAAGCAACGCTAGATGAATCTCTAGCTCCAATAAAACGCAAATATCGAACCATGTTAATTTGTTACAAAGGGGTTTCAAATCCATTTCATTGGGTCACAAAAAAATGTTGAGATAGTGTTGAGAAAGTGCAATGACAGAAGTAGTTAGATTTTTATTATTCTCCGATCGTTACACGTGTCAGAGATTCAAATGGCAAGATATTACCTTGGCTGAATAACAACACAACTTTATTGTTCAAAAGACCTTCATGCTTCATCCGGCAAACTTAAATGATCATGAAAAGACGTACGTCACCCGTCAATCTAGCCGACACACTCTCTTTTGGCAGACGTGTTAATTACTCTACACATCTACTATCTAATCAATAGTTAGTTCCCTCCAACCGCACGTCGCGTTACACACACGTCTGAATCAGCAAACTTTAAGATATTATTGAAGAGCTTAGTTGGGGAATTTAAAAGCAGACTGTTTGAAGGAAAAAAGTACGAGCAAAAACAATTCCTTTACATCCAATCTACAGATTTAAAGTATGATTAAAACTGCCAATTAATTACATGGGTTTATTATATAACTTTTTGGGTGGAACATTATCCTGCCAGCGCAGCGTCAGTAAGGATTCAGAGTCAATTTGGATATAAATGTCCATAGCAAGGCTCATCAAAGTTCGAGAATTATCGTGAAACGAACATGGAGACAAACAGACATTTAAAGAATAATTTGTCATTTGTTTACAATTCTTATACACATAACCCTGAAATACAAGCCGTCCGTCATGAGATCTTCGGTGGCCCAGTAAATCACCACTTGATTTTATGAATATAAAATAAATGTCCATAGCAAGTATTATCAAAATCAGACAAAGCGTTTGAGAGTTATCGTGGAACGACCAGATATCAACTAATTCTATGAATATAACATGAATGTCCATAGCAAGTGTTATCAAAATCAGACAAAGCGTTTGAGAGTTATCGTGGAACATCCCGATACAAAAGGGCTAAATAAAAATCGTGGTATTAAAATTAGATCTCACTGCATATGGGTTAAGTAAATTCCTACCAATATGATGACATATATTCAAATGCTCAGCCTTTCATTTTAATGAGTCAGTGTAGTTTTTAGTGTTAGTATGTGAGTCATAAGAGTTCAATGGGAAATACTTTCTGAATAAATCGATATTTATTTGAACACCTAATCTAAGAGATAAACAAAATGAAATACAATATATCTACTGTGTTAACCAAAACGCGAACCTATTGAATAATGTGAACGTGCCATGGGAGCGTTCCCTGATCTAAGAGATAAACAAAATGAAATACAATATATCTACTGTGTTAACCAAAACGCTCGAACCTATTGAATAATGAGAACGTGCCATGGGAGTGTTCCCTGATCTAAGAGATAAACAAAATGAAATACAATATATCTACTGTGTTAAACAAAACGCTCGAACCTATTGGATAATGTGAACGTGTCATGGGAGCGTTCCCTGATCTAAGAGATAAACAAAATGAAATACAATATATCTACTGTGTTATCCAAAACGCTCGAACCTATTGAATAATGTGAACGTGCCATGGGAGCCATTATCTTCCCACAGCTACTCTAACATCACACACAAATGGCTCCAATCAATATATTCCACATATCTTCCACGTTCAAAATAAAATTATCTTCCCACAGCTACTCTAACATCACACACAAATGGCTCGAATCAATATATTCGCATATCTTCCACGTTCAAAATAAAATTATCTTCCCACAGCTACTCTAACATCACACACAAATGGCTCGTATCAATATATTCGCATATCTTCCACCAGTAGTGGCCCGTGAATATTTGACCTGGGGGGCTACAGTACAATTTAAAAAAAAATTGCATGTCTGTGCATACAATACAATAGAACATTTTTAGCTTACCTTAAACGTATTTTATTTACAATTTTCACACTACTCCAGACACATACTTATAAATAAAAAGTAAAGCAATTTGTACTCAGGAGGCTGAGAGTTACGCACACAAGATAAATCACATCACCAAACAGAAAATTTTATTTATTCAAGAGAAATCTCATTTCGATGTTTATTTTATTGAGAAATCTCATTTCGATGTTTATTTTATTCTGTCAGAAAATAAAACACTTATTTTCTGACAGAATTTAAATTAATAAACATTTTTTATTTTTTAGGTTTTTTTTCAAAGTTAAAAAGAAGAAAAAAAAATCGAAAATATTTTCTATGTGATAAGATAACTGATAAGAAACCAAGTTTAAGTTTGTTTACAATATTTAGGGTCCTACACCGGGGAGATATGTTGAGGTAAGTTTTAAAAAAAAATCAAAAAAGAAATTTCAAATCCCTTTTTTATTGGACGTCATGGGTCCATGTTTGACGGTTGTGCATACGCAATAGAGACATGTATAGAGGCCGTAAAAACGTTTCCTAACATCTCTAGTTGGGTTAAAATTGGTTAAAAATATTTTTGGATTGGCTCAACAAATCCAAAAAATATTCTCCCCGGAAGCCAATTCTCATATTTGTAAGAAAAAAAATCCCTCTATAAAGTTGGCACTTGATAGAGAAAGGAGGAAAAAAAATCGCAAGTCCCATGCAAAATTTTTTACACCCCGGAGACACTGATAACATTTTGTCAACATGTGGATTCAGGGCAGGCCCAATTTTTTATATTTTAGACATGATAATGATGCCCGAATATATTCGATATTCGAATAATGATATTCGAATTATAATGTAAATTTTCTAGAGTTTTAGAGCTATAAGCTTAGCGCCCGTTATATTATATACTCACTGTGAGACATGGTGAACATACGATATTTTTTTTGCAGGAGAACAGCAGATATTTTAAGCAACTCGCAAATTAAAGGGATATATTTTTTCAAGTAGATATAAAATAAAATTACAAACGAAATATTTTTATGCTTTATTTTCTGTAATTTTTGGGGGGGCTGTGCCCTTTTGCCCTTAAGGAGCAGCCGCCCCTATCTTCCACGTTCAAAATAAAATTATCTTCGGAGTCGCTCATTGGTTCACCCAATATGCATCTATGTTAAAAACAAAAAAACCTTAACAGACACACACATACACCATTCATTAACCTATTGCTTCCTCAGGCTCAATCTCATAGACAGTAGAGGTCGGACATGCGTCTGTCTGTATGACACACAATTATTTCTTAGTATCACTGGTGGGTCCTTGACAATGTCTTCACTGTTTGGTCTCTTAAGTAAACAGAGAGACCACGATACATGTTCTGGGCACTTGTGTACATGTTCCATATTAGACGTGGTTTATTTTAAATACCTTTTGCAAATTGGTCCGTTATGTTTTTATTAATAGACAATAATCACGCCCTTTCAATGAATAATGAGTTATATCATTAAAATTAAGAAAATAAGAAAGAAACTAGAGGTAACTTACAATCAACTGAATTAATCAACAATATCCAGATGATACGAGTTTATTTATTAATTTGTTTAATTAACAATCAACTAAATTAATCAACCATTCCATTTTTTTACATTAGCACGTTGGACGCCACCGCCAAGGTTGGAACTCTAACATCCCCATGTCATGACATGACATGGAATAACCAGATAATACGAGTTTACTTATAAATTCCTTTAACTTAAAATCAACTGAATTAATCAACAATATCCTGATGATACAAGATGGCAGATAAGCGTTTTTATTTGAACAACCAATTTGGTAGTCCTCTGCAAATATTTTGACGCATTGTTCACGTGATATTTTTACAACTAAAACTAAAATTGTCAAAGGGTTAACTCACTGAAACTGAAAACATAAAAAATTTGTCCTTCTTGGTGGAACAACTTTTATTTGAAACTCTTCAGTTTATCTTAGCTACCTACAGATGCACACTAAAATATATTCCAACAGTTCTAGTACAGTAAGTAGGGTGCATAGGTACTTTGTACAGCAACAGCTAACGTGTCAAAGTCCCCCTCCTGGTAAAGTATTTGTTAACTGAAAGCTTGGATCATGTTTGGTATGATGTACTTATTATTAAATAAAATTGAATTAACACATAGCGCCATGGTGAGAGTGGGGCGCCAGAACTCAGTCAGTCAGTCGTTCCCATTCATCATGATTGTGTCTCGTCTCGTCGCCCGACGCAACAGTAGTACCGCCCTACCCCTTTGCAATTTTCCAACGAAAAAGAAATATCTTTTCTTCTTTTTCCCTTCTATTGACGTAAATTTATGTAAAACTTTGCTCAAATAATGGAAGATGAGAACAAAATATTTGTTCTCACGATGGCCGGATCTGAGCACCGGGATGACCTGGAACGCTTACCATCAAAGTTATAGCACCATCAAAACCTCATATCAACCTGCCAGCATGATCTGGAACGCTTACCATCAAAGTTACAGCACCATCAAAACCTCATACCAACTACCAGGATGACTTGGAACGCTTACCATCAAAGTTATGGCACCATCAAAACCTCATATCAACTACCAGGATGACCTGGAACGCTTACCACCAAAGTTACAGCACCATCAAAACCTCATACCAACCTACCAGGATGACCTGGAACGCTTACCATCAAAGTTATGGCACCATCAAAACCTCATATCAACTACCAGGATGACCTGGAACGCTTACCACCAAAGTTACAGCACCATCAAAACCTCATACCAACCTACCAGGATGACCTGGAACGCTTACCATCAAAGTTACGACACCATCAAAACCTCAAATCAACTACCAGGATGACCTGGAACGCTTACCATCAAAGTTACGGCACCATCAAAACCTCATATCAACTACCAGGATGACCTGGAACGCTTACCATCAGTTACAGCACCATCAAAACCTCATACCAACCTACCAGGATGACCTGGAACGCTTACCATCAAAGTTACGGCACCATCAAAACCTCAAATCAACTACCAGGATGACCTGAAACGCTTACCATCAAAGTTATGGCACCAACAAAACCTCATATCAACTACCAGGATGACCTGGAACGCTTACCATCAAAGTTACAGCACCATCAAAACCTCATATCAACCTACCAGCATGACCTGGAACGCTTACCATCAAAGTTACAGCACCATCAAAACCTCATATCAACTACCAGGATGACCTGGAACGCTTACCATCAGTTACGGCACCATCAAAACCTCATATCAACTACCAGGATGACCTGGAACGCTTACCATCAGTTACGGCACCATCAAAACCTCATATCAACCTAAGTACTTTCACCGGATCTGCGCAACAGGATGACCTGGAACGCTAACCATCAAAGTTACAGCACTATCAAAACCTCATATCAACCTAAGTATTTTCACTATTTTTTCAGACCTATATCTAGAAATGGACAGTTGATTTTAAGGGGAACTCCGCTAAAACCTCAACAGAACTGCAAATACATTAAATTGTGTACCAAATTTTTAACTGGTCGCATTGATGTGGACTAAACTGAAGTATTCTCCGCATAGAATGTCTAACGTAGAAAGAAAGGAAGGAAACAAACAAAAAACATGTTGTAAGGCAACATCAATTTGAATTGAACAAAATGTTCAGAATTCTGCCAGCGACTATAGCACGTTGAGTTCCCTTTAGATCACTGAAGTTAAGCAACGTCCAGCGAGGTTGTACCATGTGGGTGTCCACGTGGGTTCGCGCCTTCGTGATGTTGGCCATTTTTACGGCCCAACCCAGACAAGTTGAGGTCAGTGTGGGTAGCTGGTTTGGAAGTTTCCAGCGAATGGAGGGTGAAACCACCGCCTTAATGACCAATAGGTGTTAAAAAGACGTTAAGCCAAATTAAAAAAAAAAAAAAAAATCACAAAACAAACCAACAGTACTTTGAAACCTAATTGAATATAATATGTTTATTATTATACAGCATAGAGTGAACAGCATTGACACTCATACGGGGTGGTATAGCTTCCTCACTACAATTCTTACTCTGGAAATATAGTACACGCATGAAATGTTTTCAATGGAGCATCCAATCAGCATCATATAACACAACATGTTGTATTAACTAGAAGTATTCATTGGGGGAGTTACCGAGGGGCATGAGGATGTTTCATTCTGCAATATATCCATTTGGGCTGCCAAGAACTGTGACCCGTAAAACATACTGTCTTTCCCAAGTAATAATATTTTAACTTGTGTTCTCCAGTAACTCTCCTAGAATAGGTTCTATCTCCTCGAATGGGTTCTAATTCACAAAATTTCTTATTGCTCACTAAGAACAGTGACATCCATAACCAGACATAAGTATAATTGACCGAACGAAGTAAGTCCTAGTTGTATTTATTATTTTCAATAATGAACCTTTTGGAATAGTCACGAAAATAAAATTGCCCCTCTTCTCTCAATTTCTTTTGTCTGATTGTACCACGATAACTCTCGAACCCCTTATCCGATTTTGATGACATTTGGTATTGACATTCATTATACAGGGTGGGCAAAAGTAAAAATTTACTAACTTCTTCGTTTATATATATATATATATTTTTTTTCAGATTATGAAATAAGTGGGTATGCATAACTAAATGGAAACTTTTTAAACTAATTATGGAAAATAATGTCAGTTAAATGACCTCCGTTTTCAGCTTCGCAATGTTGAGCCCGCTTTAAAATTTTCCATAACATCTTTCAGAATTTGTGGCTGTAGCGTTCGAATTTCTGCAACAATGTTGGCCTTTAATTCAAGGATTGTCTCGGGCTTGTTCACGTATACTGGCTCCTTCCAATAACCCCAAAGAAAATAGTTGGTTGCCGACAAATCTGGCGAACGCGCTGGCCAATTAATTCCTGGAAATTATTCGCTCTTTAAAAATTTGCCTTAAAAGATGATTGTTCGCTGATTTAAATAATAAAATTCTATTATTCTAATTCTTTGTTTAGTTGTGAATCTCTCTATTATTTATTCTCCAGGTGTTATTTATATAATCTCAAAATATATACATGGTGTCCCAAAAGTCCGAGACCGCCTGAATATCTTTTGTACAGCTTTATGTGGAGTTTTGAAATTTTGCATGGTATTATACCTCAAATTAAACCACCTGATGGTGTGAGTAATTTTTCAGGGGCGGGTCCAACTTTTGTTTTTTAAATACAAACCCCCATCTTGTGATACATTTTCAGAAAGACAATACAATTGGAAGTACTTCGCAAAATATTTACACGTCTAGCGTGTTTGGTTTCAAAATGGCGGACATTTGAAATTTCCAAGATATGACTTCCAAGAGTGTCTAAAACTAGGCGAATAGGGCACCAATGTTGAGGAACCTACTTTTTAGACATAATTCGCCTAGTTTTAGACACTTCGCTTACTTTTAGAAATAATTCGCCTAGTTTTAGACACTCTTGGAAGTCATATCTTGAAATTTCAAATTGCCGCCATTTTGAAACCAAGCACGCTAGACGTGTAAATTTGTCCAATTTGGAAACCAAACACGCTAGACGTGTAAATTTTTCCAAGGCTTCCAAGAGTATCTAAAACTAGGGAAATTATTTCTCTAATTGTATTGTCTTTCTGAAAATGTATCACAAGATGGGGGTTCGTATTTAAAAAACAAAAGTTGGACTCGCTGGGGGCCACATGTGGCCCGCCCCTGAAAAATTGGTCACACCATCAGGTGGTTTAATTTGGGGTATAATGCCATGCAAAATTTTGAAAACTCCTAATAAAGCTGTTCAAAAGATATTCAGGCGGTCTCGGACTTTTGGGACACCCTGTACATATAAACGAAAAACTTATTAAATTTTTAAACCCCGTGGTGACTCTTGGCTCAACCTATATATGTAGAATTCTAGTAGCCATTCAAAACCATCCTGTATTGTAACACCTTCCTATAATGGTGGCCATTATAAGTGAATGAGGCGAAGATTATTCTCACTTGTACAACACCATCCTGTATTGTAATGGTGGCCATTATAAGTGAGTGAGGCGAAGATTATTCTCACTTGTACAACACCATCCTGTATTGTATTCATTATTCACACTAGTACAACACCATCCTGTATTGTAATGGTGGCCATTATAAGTGAGTGAGGCGAAGATTATTTTCACTTGTACAACACCATCCTGTATTGTAATGGTGGCCATTATAAGTGAGTGAGGCGAAGATTATTCTCACTTGTACAACACCATCCTGTATTATATTCATTATTCCCACTAGTACAACACCATCCTGTATTGTATCCATTATTCCCACTAGTACAACACCATCCTGTATTGTAATGGTGGCCATTATAAGTGAGAATAAATTATTCTCACTTGTACAACACCAGCCTGTATTGTAAACATTATTCCCACTTGTACAGCACAATCCTTTATTGTATTCATTATTCTCACTTGTACAACACAATCCTGTATTGTATTTATTATTCTCACTTGTACAACACCATCCAGTATTGTATTCATTATTCTCACTTGTACAACACCATCCTGTATTGTATTCATTATTCTCACTTGTACAACACCATCCTGTATTGTATTCATTATTCTCACTTGTACAACACCATCCTGTATTGTAGTAATTATTCTCACTTGTACAACACCATCCTGTATTGTATTCATTATTCCCACTAGTACAACACCATCCTGTATTGTAATGGTGGCCATTATAAGTGAGTGAGGCGAAGATTATTCTCACTTGTACAACACCATCCTGTATTGTAATGGCGGCCATTATAAGTGAGTGAGGCGAAGATTATTCTCACTTGTACAACACCATCCTGTATTGTATCCATTATTCCCACTAGTACAACACCATCCTGTATTGTAATGGTGGCCATTATAAGTGAGTGAGGCAACGATTATTCTCACTTGTACAACACAATCCTGTATTGTATTCATTATTCTCACTTGTACAACACCATCCTGTATTGTATTCATTATTCTCATTTGTACAACACCATCCTGTATTGTATTCATTATTCTCACTTGTACAACACCATCCTGTATTGTATTCATTATTCTCACTTGTACAACACCATCCTGTATTGTATTCATTATTCTCACTTGTACAACACCATCCTGTATTGTATTCATTATTCTCACTTGTACAACACCATCCTGTATTGTATTCATTATTCTCACTTGTACAACACCATCCTGTATTGTATTCATTATTCTCACTTGTACAACACCATCCTGTATTGTATTCATTATTCTCACTTGTACAACACCATCCTGTATTGTATTCATTATTCTCACTTGTACAACACCATCCTGTATTGTATTCATTATTCTCACTTGTACAACACCATCCTGTATTGTATTCATTATTCTCACTTGTACAACACCATCCTGTATTGTATTCATTATTCTCACTTGTACAACACCATCCTGTATTGTATTCATTATTCTCACTTGTACAACACCATCCTGTATTGTATTCATTATTCTCACTTGTACAACACCATCCTGTATTGTATTCATTATTCTCACTTGTACAACACCATCCTGTATTGTATTCATTATTCTCACTTGTACAACACCATCCTGTATTGTATTCATTATTCTCACTTGTACAACACCATCCTGTATTGTATTCATTATTCTCACTTGTACAACACCATCCTGTATTGTATTCATTATTCTCACTTGTACAACACCATCCTGTATTGTATTCATTATTCTCACTTGTACAACACCATCCTGTATTGTATTCATTATTCTCACTTGTACAACACCATCCTGTATTGTATTCATTATTCTCACTTGTACAACACCATCCTGTATTGTATTCATTATTCTCACTTGTACAACACCATCCTGTATTGTATTCATTATTCTCACTTGTACAACACCATCCTGTATTGTATTCATTATTCTCACTTGTACAACACCATCCTGTATTGTATTCATTATTCTCACTTGTACAACACCATCCTGTATTGTATTCATTATTCTCACTTGTACAACACCATCCTGTATTGTATTCATTATTCTCACTTGTACAACACCATCCTGTATTGTATTCATTATTCTCACTTGTACAACACCATCCTGTATTGTATTCATTATTCTCACTTGTACAACACCATCCTGTATTGTATTCATTATTCTCACTTGTACAACACCATCCTGTATTGTATTCATTATTCTCACTTGTACAACACCATCCTGTATTGTATTCATTATTCTCACTTGTACAACACCATCCTGTATTGTATTCATTATTCTCACTTGTACAACACCATCCTGTATTGTATTCATTATTCTCACTTGTACAACACCATCCTGTATTGTATTCATTATTCTCACTTGTACAACACCATCCTGTATTGTATTCATTATTCTCACTTGTACAACACCATCCTGTATTGTATTCATTATTCTCACTTGTACAACACCATCCTGTATTGTATTCATTATTCTCACTTGTACAACACCATCCTGTATTGTATTCATTATTCTCACTTGTACAACACCATCCTGTATTGTATTCATTATTCTCACTTGTACAACACCATCCTGTATTGTATTCATTATTCTCACTTGTACAACACCATCCTGTATTGTATTCATTATTCTCACTTGTACAACACCATCCTGTATTGTATTCATTATTCTCACTTGTACAACACCATCCTGTATTGTATTCATTATTCTCACTTGTACAACACCATCCTGTATTGTATTCATTATTCTCACTTGTACAACACCATCCTGTATTGTATTCATTATTCTCACTTGTACAACACCATCCTGTATTGTATTCATTATTCTCACTTGTACAACACCATCCTGTATTGTATTCATTATTCTCACTTGTACAACACCATCCTGTATTGTATTCATTATTCTCACTTGTACAACACCATCCTGTATTGTATTCATTATTCTCACTTGTACAACACCATCCTGTATTGTATTCATTATTCTCACTTGTACAACACCATCCTGTATTGTATTCATTATTCTCACTTGTACAACACCATCCTGTATTGTATTCATTATTCTCACTTGTACAACACCATCCTGTATTGTATTCATTATTCTCACTTGTACAACACCATCCTGTATTGTATTCATTATTCTCACTTGTACAACACCATCCTGTATTGTATTCATTATTCTCACTTGTACAACACCATCCTGTATTGTATTCATTATTCTCACTTGTACAACACCATCCTGTATTGTATTCATTATTCTCACTTGTACAACACCATCCTGTATTGTATTCATTATTCTCACTTGTACAACACCATCCTGTATTGTATTCATTATTCTCACTTGTACAACACCATCCTGTATTGTATTCATTATTCTCACTTGTACAACACCATCCTGTATTGTATTCATTATTCTCACTTGTACAACACCATCCTGTATTGTATTCATTATTCTCACTTGTACAACACCATCCTGTATTGTATTCATTATTCTCACTTGTACAACACCATCCTGTATTGTATTCATTATTCTCACTTGTACAACACCATCCTGTATTGTATTCATTATTCTCACTTGTACAACACCATCCTGTATTGTATTCATTATTCTCACTTGTACAACACCATCCTGTATTGTATTCATTATTCTCACTTGTACAACACCATCCTGTATTGTATTCATTATTCTCACTTGTACAACACCATCCTGTATTGTATTCATTATTCTCACTTGTACAACACCATCCTGTATTGTATTCATTATTCTCACTTGTACAACACCATCCTGTATTGTATTCATTATTCTCACTTGTACAACACCATCCTGTATTGTATTCATTATTCTCACTTGTACAACACCATCCTGTATTGTATTCATTATTCTCACTTGTACAACACCATCCTGTATTGTATTCATTATTCTCACTTGTACAACACCATCCTGTATTGTATTCATTATTCTCACTTGTACAACACCATCCTGTATTGTATTCATTATTCTCACTTGTACAACACCATCCTGTATTGTATTCATTATTCTCACTTGTACAACACCATCCTGTATTGTATTCATTATTCTCACTTGTACAACACCATCCTGTATTGTATTCATTATTCTCACTTGTACAACACCATCCTGTATTGTATTCATTATTCTCACTTGTACAACACCATCCTGTATTGTATTCATTATTCTCACTTGTACAACACCATCCTGTATTGTATTCATTATTCTCACTTGTACAACACCATCCTGTATTGTATTCATTATTCTCACTTGTACAACACCATCCTGTATTNTTTTTTTTTTTGCCCCGTGGCTCCAAATATTTTCAAAATTCAAAAATGACCCAAAATTTTGAAAATATGGCCCAAAAGCAATATGGCCGAATATATTTGATCTTTATTTTGGCCTTTGGCTTCCCGTCAAACGATTTTTTGAGCCAAAATATGTCTAAAATTTCTGCACGAATACAATACTTTATCTTCTATGGAAGAGAAAGTAAAAAAACTACGGAATTAGCAATATTACGAATACTCACTCTCAAAACACTCAAACCGCGTATTTTGCGAATGAGGAAACTGGGCTTTTAGAAATTATTCCTAGGAATATTGCTAAAGAAAAAAAGTTTTGTATCAACTACAAGTAAATTGTTGAGTCACGAGCGCGTCAGTCTACTTGATAATGTCGTAACAGACGAAAGCGCTCGTGACTCAACAATTTACTTGCAGTTGAAAATTTTTTTCTCTTTTGAAATTTATTTTTACTTTCCTTTTCCTATAAAAAGGAAGGTATTGTATGTAATGGGCTGAAATTTTCGATGTCGAGTTTTCTATGCCAAAACACGTTTGGAATCCCCAGAGCCCAAATCTCGAGTTTCAGCCATTGGTCCGTGCGTGTGTCTAACTGTGAACAAGATATCTCAAGAACGGCAAGTGCTAGAGACTTGAAATTTGGTATGTATGTCAGTTGTATGCCATGAACGGTGGCAATCAAATATACTGTTGACGGTTTTATGCCGCTTTTTAGCGGTTTTCTCATATCCTTATTGAGATTCATATCAATTTCATACAAGAAATTTAGGAATACATCTTAGGCCGGCCATACACGCACCGATAATGTGCAGACTTGTCTGTTTAGACTTATCTGCGCAGACAAGTATGTCGTGTATGACAGGATCTGCACAAATTTTGTCTCCGATTTTCATACAAAATCTGTGCAGATTCTGCCATACACGACAGACTTGTCTGTGCAGATAAGTCTGTACAGACAAGTCTGCACATACTTATCGGTGCGTGTATGGCCGGCCTTAGGATGAAGTGTAATATATTGTTGGCCGCTAATTAGCGGTTGAAGGCCGCTTTTTGACGATTCCGCCTAAAACCGGAATGGAAAGAGCTAGAACTTGAAATTTGGTGCAAATTCATATCAATTCATATAAGAAATTGAAAAATACAACTTAGGTTGAAGTGTAATATACCAAGAAGTGTAATATATAATATTTGCGTTCTGGGGACTTCAAAACGTGTTTTGGCATTGAAAACTCGACATCGAAAATTTCAGCCCATTACAATAAATGTAAATGTATATTTCCTTGTGTTATTATGTCACAATGTTTGTGGGCATCATAGCATTACAAGGTATTTTCAACATTCACTCCAATATCACTAAACCTGAGGCTACACTATTAACAATTTCCTTATAATGCTACCACTTGGCGCTATTACCATAGCTACTCAATTGTCTTCAGGAGGTTGAGTTACCCCCAAACACAACCAGACCAAGTAGAAAATTCGAAAAACCTTTTTCAAATTTTTGACCCGTCCGGGAATCGAACCCGGACGGGTCAAAACCTCCGTGGTGCAAGCCGAGTGTGATGCGCACTCTGCCACGGAGACGTATAGCCCATTACAATACTTTCTTCTTTTTTTATAGATGAGGAAAGTCGTATTATGTTCACACCAGATTTTCATATTTCATAATTAATGACTGCAAACATCCTATATAGCATCTCTAAATTTAATATTGCTAGAGATAAGAAATTTTTAATTGGAAAACCAATTTAGTTATTAAAATGTCAAAATAAAAATAATATTAAAGAAACATGGCGGAGCTTACCTTCATTTTCTTAAGGTTTTAGCTATGCAAATGTCAAAATAAAAATAATATTAAACAAATATGACGGGTTTACCTTCATTTTCTTGAGGTTTTAGCTGTTAAATTGTCAGAAAAAAAAAATATATTAAAGAAATATGACGGGGCTTACCTTCATTTTCTTGAGGTTTTAGCTGTTAAATTGTCAAAAAAAAAAAAAAATATTAAAGAAATATGGCGGAGCTTACCTTCATTTTCTTAAGGTTTTAGCTATGCAAATGTCAAAATAAAAATAATATTAAACAAATATGACAGGGCTCACCTTCATTTTCTTGAGGTTTTAGCTGTTAAAATTGTCAAAAAAATAATATATCTATTAAAGAAATATGACGGAGCTTACCTTCATTTTCTTGAGGTTTTAGCTGTTAAATTGTCAAAAAAAAAAAATATTAAAGAAATATGGCGGAGCTTACCTTCATTTTCTTAGGTTTTAGCTATGCAAATGTCAAAATAAAAATAATATTAAACAAATATGACGGGGCTCACCTTCATTTTCTTGAGGTTTTAGCTGTTAAATTGTCAAAATAAAAATAATATTAAACAAATATGATGGAGCTTACCTTCATTTTCTTGAGGTTTTAGCTGTTAAATTGTCAAAATAAAAATAATATTAAGAAATATGGCGGAGCTTACCTTCATTTTCTTGAGGTAACTCTTTCTAACAATTTCTCCATTTCTCGGCAACTTTCGGACAGGCCGAGATAGATTTCCCGTTGAACACATTCCTGAATTAGACATTGTCCGTTAGGAGAGTGTTCACCAACTGAAACAAAAACAACGATCGATTAAATGTTATTGAGGAAATCCCAAATAAAATTTTGCCATGATTCATAATCTCTTGAAAAGTACACAAGTCTACTCAATATCATCTGTCATCATTAGTTCTGTTTTTTTTTATTTTAAAGGCTTTTATTTAACTTGCTTTGTATGTATGTTTGTGGGTAAATCTTAGAAATTTTTCAATAATGAACCTTTGGAATTGTCACAAAACCCCCGCCCCCCGCTCAAAATTTGATATTTTTCATTTCAATGTACGTGGAATCCAAAAATCGAAAAAAAAAATCTGTTTGTCCGCCGTTCGCCGTGATGGGCACTTATGTCACTCCTCGTTGACCGATATTGGTGGTACGTAGGTCCCACCGTCATTCAAATATACGGGGTGAGTCTAAAGTCTCACCCCACCCCCAGTATTTCGAGAACCAACAAAGACACGTGGTAAAATAAGGGACGTCTCATTTTTGGGCCCAAAAAGTTTCGGGCGCGGTCGGACGTTTAGACTGGGCGGCGGCCAGCTCAAAAATCTTAAATGGGATGACCTATGAAGCGATGATTCATTTAAAGGAAGTATATTTTGGGTAAATATATTTTCTTCCCTGGTCAATTCCGTAGGTTCGTTCTTTATAATATGAAGCAACAATAAGTTTATAATATGAAGCAACAATAACAAGAAGTTTATTAAACAAAGTTTACCACTCAACCTTTTCTGATAATGTTAGTTTTGGGCCAGCTATAGAGGCTGGCCGCTGCGCGTCCCGCAGACAGTAAAGTACAGCCACAAGCTCTGGCCGGATGAATGTTGTCGCGGACCCCATACTTGCCAGTTTGGCCTGTTCGTTGGCAGAAATACCATTAGTCCCTGGAAAGCAACCCATGGAAACCCAGTTGTTCTGTGCTAGTTCCCCTAGTGTCAGCCGGGACCTACTCGTACTTGTACATGTTAAATGGTAAGTTGGTCCATTTCAGTCAATATTTGGTGGCAACAGTGTCACTTACACTTAAAAATGGATTTGTGTTGTTGTTAATTTTTTCGATTTTACTCTAGTTACGTACTTTGGAACGTAATACATTAAATTTCGAATGTAGGGAGGGTAAATATATTTTCTTCCCTGGTCAATTCCGTAGGTTCGTTCTTTATAATATGAAGCAACAATAAATAGTTGTCAACATTTCATGAAATTTGGAGAATAATTCCACCAATTTAAATGAAACACCTCAAATTCCTTATGAAACCATAGTCACTACAAACGTAATATTAATGCCAAACGCCCAAATCAAACAAAAAATAACGTTAATTTCATTTTAGAGCAGCTGCTGGAAGACACCTACTAAGTAAACTAGGATAAGCATCCCCTGCTGTTTCACTTTAATGGAAAAAGTACACAGCCAAAAAAATGATACGTGCTCCCATCCACGCTCAACATCAGTGACTTGACGAGAACTCGTATATTCAACGTGGTAAAGGCATTAGCTACAGATACTAATAAAAACGTAAAATAAGTTTAAATGATTTAGGGGACATTGGAAAATTGTATACAGAGAACGAAATTAAGATAACACAGAGACAATTCTGCTATATTATTATGTTTATGTTACTCATGTAATTATATTGCAATGGTTGACATGGTTCCAGGAGGCCTATGTCAAAATTAGCCTCCAAGATTAAATGTATGATGAAACACTTTGTTGTTGTAGTAGCGGTGTTTCGCCCAAAAAACAACCGTTCTTCCCATTTGTAAATTAATGTTTTAAAAAAAAATAGTAAAAACAGGTGGATAGGATTTTTTTTTTTTTTTTTTTTTTTTTTTTTAATTGGGATACTATGTCAAGTAAAACCATAATGAGGTAGGTAATATATAATACTATATCTTCACTTGACATAGTATCCCACACCTATGTACACCTGTCCTTTTTACAGTCAAGTGAAGATATAGTATTATATATTACCTACCTCATTAAGGTGGATAGGAGGTTACCAAAACACACGAATGGCTTTGTTCGTCATCGTGAGGATGAAAAACTTTCAACAACTAAGAAATAATAATTCCACCCCGTTCAACTTCGACAGAGCTCACATGAAATTAGTATATCCCTAATCCCCTCTGATAAAATCCATAGGTATATGTATACAACCAGTTTAGTCGGGACTTGGACATATACACTATAGGTACAGTATGAACTACAAGGAATACAGAAATAAATGTAAACAAATACTGTACTAAATTTCAAACTATATTGTCTAAAAGCAGGCAACCTCAGGCGGCGTTTGAAAATCAGCTTAAACTTATTTCGAGTTACAACTCGGGCTCGATGATGCCACTATTTCTCGATTGAAATGAGTTGAAAACTTCTCCCTAACAAATTACTCAAATAGAAAATATAACTCTACGAGGTCTTCTATGTCAATCAACCTTGACTGACGACACTCACGTGCCGTTTGAGTGAATATTATCTGATTATTAAAAATTTAAAAACATATAAAACAATATTGCATGGAATTGCAAAAAGTAGTTTTGAATCAGTAATTATAGACATAATAAAACAGTTCTTACAAACTGTAGGTACCTTCCAGTACGTAACTTAAATGGAAAAACAATAATAATAGTTATAGGTAATTGAAATAGAGGAAAAGGTGGATAAGAATCCTTCGCATGATGTAGGTCAAATATAAGACGGCCTACTATTTTCTGGGTCATGTCCTTCCTTCTTAAGATTAGTTTCAGTATGTCCCTGAACTAGACAACATTCTCAGAAAGAAATGTCCTCTCCCACAACATAGGATATTGTTACCTTACCATAATATGTACACCTGTCCTTTAACATACCTATTGTTAAATTGAAAGAAGCAAACCAACATTGTATTTGAAATGTGCATAGAGCTCTGAGAGAAAACATTTTTGCAATATTTTTTTTTTTTTGCACGTGAAATGGGAATGATTGTTTATTTTCACACGGGTAGGAGATAAATCTTTTATCATCACACAGATGTTACTTATTCTTGGGATTTTATTAGTTCTGTTATCATCGAAAATATCGAAGGGTCCGTTTCTTATTGAAGGTATTGCATGTCCACTAATATTAAATTTAAACTAATATTACGACAATGTTTATTTTGACCTTACTTATCAACATCTATTACTCATTCGAGACGGGGGGGGGGGTTACCCTCCACTTGCCGAAAACTTAAAAATCAGCTACCCACATTGAGCTCACCCACCCCGAGTTGGGCGCTGGGAACAGTTAAGATCTCAAAGGCTTAACTTCAGTGATCTTACGGAAACTGTAGTTTATTCACATGATATTGACTGAATCTTGACTGTGAGAAGTATCATTAAGGTGACACACTCATGGACATAGTCCATCTGGGCTGATTGGGTAAAATATCATCATCGAAAGCTTAATTATTGCAGCAGTTTCATACATCTGGCTACCATTTTGTTGTAGCGTAAAGAGTTAAGACTCTTAAAATTAACTGGATTCTTCATTTCTAGATTCAATTTTGTAAAACTGGTAAAAATACTTTGCAACGCCATAAAAAACAAAACGAGTGCTACATGAGGTTAAGGAAGGTTTTACTGTCCCTTGCAGGATCTGTGATGGCATGCGTTTTAGGACGTCCTGGTGCGTAGAACCGGACATCATGGTGACGCCTGACTACTATCAAATAATACCTACGACAACACAACCTTTTTTGGGGGGGTTACTTCCCAGGGAGGTGGACTCAGCCGGGATTAAAACTAATTAAAACTGAGCTGGTGCCCATAGACAGTGTGGTGTAAGTATGCACCCACCCAGAGTGGAGAGAAAGGGCTCGGGACAAGCGGAGCCCCCGATTCACCAATTAGATGATGCAAAGCGATCCACAAAAACCACCCCCCGTTAAAGTGCATAAATCGCCTGACGGTAAGCCGCTCGGCATTTCTAGAAATGTAGGCATGTTCCTGATTTGTAGGCAGCGAATAATACGAGGGCAGGTGTCCACCTACAACAAAGGCTAGTTAAACTAGCCGAAGCAGAGTGCAATGTGAACCTATTACCGCTTAATTTTAGGATTTTTGAATTCGACGATCAGCCTAATATTCTTGACACAAAAATGTTGATAGTTCCTTAACTTATAACACATTTTGAGACTCCACAAAATGCAACGCCTAGAAGTCTATGCAATAAATGCTGCTAAAACCCAGAAGTAATATAATTCTATGTAATTGTAATTAGCATCAAAAATGAAACTAAAACAAAGTATGAAATAAACTTTAAGTCGTTATCACTGAATTACAGGAATGTTTTCTTCACTACACAGCTTTTTTAATGTGTTTTTTCCTTTATATTTTAATCATTGCATGAGACTAGGACAGTATGTACGGAGAAATTTAAAGTAAATGAGACTTAAAGATTTTCATAGAAAATAAGTTGGACCGAATCCAAACCATTTTCATGCGAAATGTCGGATGCAGTATTAACATGAAAGTTTTTTAGTGGAGTAAACAGATACAGCCTTATACAATTAAGCCAAAAAAAATTTAAGTACTAGATTATATTCTTAAAAATGGGTTAAATTTTATTTCAACTTCAAAATCAGTCGAGTCGTGTTTGCAGTTAGTTGAAAATTCTTTATAAACATTTATGTTAAAAAGTTATGAATTGAAAAATTTTCACGAAATTATTAAGATAAATAGGTTGCGAAATAGGGAAATTAAAAAGGGCTAGAAATAAAATTTTGAATGTTACTGCATTCAAACTTTTTGGGCCCGATTACCTTTGAGGAAGTTTTGAAGATCATGAGGAGGGTATATTAGCAATTAGCAATGTTCTAAGGGCAGTTATATATCTCAAAGAAAAAAATGTACATAAGTATTATAATGACAAATATGTTTTAGCAGTTCCTGAAGAAATTCTTTGAAATATCACGAACATAACATAAGTTCCGGGTTAGATGATATGTATATTTCATCAAACGGTAACAAAAACAAAAAAATGCAGGAAATATCCAGAAACCACCTAATACTGCTGTGATAATTAAAGGACTGGGTCACGCAATACGGCTTTAATCCTGGGGAACAAAAAAACAACTTGATGTAATAGCAGTATACGGGGTCTTACTCTAAGCTGTAATGAAACTTAATCAGGAACTAAAGACCCAGTCACAGAATACGACTATAATCGCACGGAAAAAATCCTACGGATCAAAAAAACAACTTGGTACAGAAGCAGTAGACAGGGTCTTATTCTAAGCTGTAATAAAACTTAATCAAATCAGGAACTAAGGACCAAGTCACAGTATACGACTATAATCCCACGGTAGAAATCCTACGGAACAAAAAAATAACTTGGTGTAGAAGCAGTAGACAGGGTCTTTCTTATTCTAAGCTGTAATGAAACTTAACCAGAAACTAAGGACCAAATAACAGAATACGACTTTAATCCTACGGAACAAATCCTAGAGAAGAAAAAAACAACTTGGTGTTGCATAACTTACCTCTATCTACATTGAAATATATAGATTTTACACAGAGTTATTTTTTCTTACTTGACATTCCTGAAGTCTATAATCTGAAGGAATGTATCATGAAAACAACATTCCAGCATGCTAATAAGATAAAGTAAACAGCACAAACAATGTAACACTATCACAAATCACGAAAACACTTTTTTAAATGTTTTAATTTTAAATAAAAATAGATAAATCTAATTTTAAAATAGAAAAGGTTAATAATATATTTAATTAAAAAATGATATTATAAAGTTTCAAAGAGGTATGATTGAAAAATAAATATGATTTTATTTTTTATCAAACTTAATATAAAAACAGTAATAGGTAGATAGTTTGTAAATTATTATAATTAGATTTTGCTAATTAAATTTTAATAACTAATTAGAAATGATTACACTAAACAATAACATAACGGCATGATTATTTATTTACTATGAAAAAAAAAACACACATGGGGTTTTTCTAGATACCAAACAAACACGTTTTTATAGGTATTCTTGTAATTCTAATTACTTCTGAATGAAACTCGTATGATAAAGAATGACTGTTATTAAAATTTTACGTTAAAATTATATCTTTATTTAAATAAATATGAAAAAACATGAGTTGTAATATTTTTATGCGTCTTGGAACCTATGTTATGTATCGTATTCGTAGGTACAATAACAAAATGCGCAATTCATTGATTATCTTAGAAACAAAAACAGTACAACGTGAATGACAGGATTTCTATACTTGTATTTTATTTTCTCTTTATAAAAATGTTCTTGCACTCAAATATTTTTCAAATAATAAATGTACATTAAAAATAATTAAATTTGAATACATGTTTAAAATATTATTTAAAAATACTATCTCAAAATTTAAAAAAACACACGACAGATAGATATCTTTCAGAAATTATCTCACGAAAAACAAAAACAATAATATTTTGAAAAAGGTCATGTTTGAGTGAGTTGTAAACAACTTGTGCGCATGCGTTGTAATATTTTTTTTGGTTTCTCCCTCTCATTCAATTGATAGAGGAGAAGTTTTATTACTTTCTCATTTTATTGTCAATAAAGTAAGTCCCAGGTTGGTAATGTGATGATGTTTTTTTTATCTATGCATCCAGATAATAGGTACAATAAGTAATTATTTATACCGATCCAATTAGGTATCTCTGTTGATTAAACATGGAGGTTTCATGACGAGGGTCGGTGCCACAACGGCGCGGCGGTGCGAGCCCAGAGTAAGAGGACGGATTTTTCTTAATTGAAAATTAATTATTTCTATCATTGTGACTGTGACTATATTTATATATATATATATATTAATTATTTTATTATAGATGGATATTGTGTTTAGCTAAATCAATTAATTATTCTTTTTTAGAGGCGGGAAAAAAAAGTCTGGATGGTAACGAATCCTTACTCCGGTTCTAATCGTACATCTGATAGTTTTGATTCTTGGAGCAGCTTTGAGAAAATGAAAAGCACCTCATTTTTACAACTGGGTTAACTAATTCTGCCGTTTCACTGTAGGTAATCAACAGGTGTCCTAACGAGACTGAGTAACACTAGAAGAGCCAATAACACGTGGTTTCTCAAAGCAGACTCTCATCTGAGTACTTAACAGATCAAGAAGTCCTACGTTCCTTAACTTCAATGCTCCGAAATCTGACAGAAACTGGGTCAACGTGTTAAAGTGTAAAGTTAGTCAGCGTCTATGGCGTTGACGTTAAACGTGTTAAGTGGTTGGTTAGAGATGAGAACTTTAAAAAGTAAGTGGAATTAGGTTGGGGGGGGAATACTCCTATGCCCGGGCTTTTGGAGAGGCCCTTAAGAAGTTGTTCAACTGTAGTAGAGGCCCGGATTTTCTCTCGGCGGCACTTACTGGTATTACCCTATTATGTTTATTAGGCACTGACTGTTATTACCCTATTATGTTTATTAGATAGGACAGACTACACATTTTTATTTGGAGCTATTTTATTTCTACATGAGATAGTACTTTGCGAATTAAAATTCACGTTTTCAAATGCCTACTTAATATTTGGGAATGCGGGAATTAAATTTTTTTGACCTAACATTTTAAAATTTATTCATTAATTCATTATTCTTTTTCTATGATATTACATAATTATCAAATTCTTATCAGTTGAATTTATCAAATTGAATAACACATTACTAAGTTGATTTTTCAATAGTAAAAATCAAAGAAATAAAGAAATATGTTCGATAAAATATAAATAATAAATTTTTGATAATAAAATAAATGATATAAATAGAAAAATGGAGGGGCGGTGGTCTATTCGTTGTATCTTGGCAAATAATTATTGTTGTTGTTTTTTGAGACGTCTATGAATAAGTCCTTGACATTTCCCCCGAGTTTGTAGTTTTGTCTCAGGCATTTCAATCGAGAAGATATTTTATTAAAACACAAAAACATTAATACTTTAGAAAACACTTTATTAAATCTTTGATTAGATTATAATAAAAACAAAAAAATGTATTAGTTTTTAATTAAATGTAAAAAACAACACCCAGACACGCGGAAAAAGCATGAGTTTTTTTACGTTTTTACTACGTAGGAATAAACAAATTTGGGAGTCTTTTTCTAAGAATACTTGATATTTAAGCGCGCACTTCCTTTAGAAATCAATATAATATTACCCCGCACGTTTCATTCATGGGAACCGCCTAATCACAGACACACCCACATAGGCTAAAAATGGGGGAGAGAGGTGTTCGATAATGATAATACAGACATGTTAAACTCTTATATTCTTTTTTTGTAAACAAACGCCCTGAATATTTTTTCCCTAATACGTTTACTGTCTAGAAAATTATTATGTCTGCTTCTGCTGTATCCCCCCTAATTATGAAAGCCTATAATAAAATTAAATGTTCAAGAAAGAAAAGACGTCGAAACGGTAACGTAATGCACTTAATGTTTCCTTGGATTCAGTTCAATTATTATAAGACAACGCAAAATAAAAATTGCAAGGATTGCATATTGCGCTCGTGACCCACTTTTCTAGAAAACTTCTTTACAATATTGTGATTTTTACTTTCTCTTCCATAGAAGATAAAGTATTGTATTCGTGCAGAAATTTTAGAGATATTTTGGCTGAAAAAATCGTTTGACGGGAAGCCAAAAGNAAATCTGCATTCGGTGGTAGTCTGATGGAATGATTAAGGAAGAGAAAGTCTAGTACGGTTTTCCGTACCATTTATTTTCTCTATAGGCAGAATTTTCAGCGTTCGGTGTTTACGTGGGTATAAATAGCCGACAGATCGATTGAGATTTATAAATGTGGGATAATGCATAATTATTACAGAAATGCAGGCTTCAGAGAACAGTGGCGGATAGGTACAGGTCTCCAGTTGAGGGGGCCGATCGAGGCTCCAAATTATAATCGACATGGAAGTCATTATT
This sequence comes from Pachypsylla venusta, assembly GCA_012654025.1. Classification (NCBI taxonomy): domain Eukaryota; kingdom Metazoa; phylum Arthropoda; class Insecta; order Hemiptera; family Aphalaridae; genus Pachypsylla; species Pachypsylla venusta. The sequence goes on from CM022874.1 coordinate 30,042,526, forward strand.
CACACCAAATTTGAGAAAAGTGTTTCGCCGTTCAAGTTCTTCAGCGTATACAGGAGGGGTTGGGAAGAAAATATGTTCCTGATATTAAACTGATTAGAACATACGGCTATCCTTGGACTCCGTATTATCGATGGGAGTAATCAAAAAAACAATTACAAAATTAATTTAACTGAAAAAATCTGAAACAAAACATCTCCAAATTTTATGAAATGTGTTCCGGACTAGTATTCGATAGTGTCTTACAAATAATAGGACCCGTAATCAATTCCTACGGGCCCATTCTTTCTCCCTACGCGAATATCGTTTCGCCCGACAATATTCTCGTCAAGATACTAAGCAGACAAGCCTTAATCTTCTGAGATCTCAAATTTGTCAAGTTTTGCAAACGTCGTCACAAAGTGTCCCTTTTGTTTTGATTTTCATAAATGGCGGTCACGTGACTGTAGATGGATTTACGTTACTATGAGTGACTGATCCAAATAAATGTAGGTTAGTAAAAACTCGTCCACTGTAATGGTATTACATATATTATTTTAATGCCTACATTGAACCATGTTACCTATTTTCCTATATCAAATGTAAATACAAGCTGCGTCTCATAACGTCAGCAATCTATGCTTAACTATGTCCCATCTTAGTATCATAATCGAGTTTGATGTTCGCGTCAATTGGTTTAGACCTTACAGATAATCATCTTGTCATATCACATCGTTTATGAGATGCAACGAATATTAAATTGTATCTCACCTCAGTTTTTTTGGATTAAACTAGAATAGGCTACGAAATCCAACAAACAATTTCGACATTAAAAGATTCAAACTTATCATATTTGGTGGTAACGACTGTGATGGGCTCCTATTCAGAAAAATTAATATTTTACGCCGGGATATAATTTTTTGTGCTACGGAACAACTATGTATCGAATTCCATCTTTCTCGCTCATCCCCCCATGGTACTCCTCAAAATAAACAAATTCTCAAGGGCATCTCCAAAAGCCGGGGAACTACCCCCCTCTCGGTAATATTTTACCTACTCCATTTCCTGTCCTTTGGAACAACTCTGTTTGAAATTTTAATTTCTAGCTCATCCCGAAGTAGTAATTTTCAATTTTTCGGTGGTGATAACCAGCTATTAATAGGGGAAAACCGGCAAAAAACATATTGCATGTTCTTTCTGGGGTTTGAGAGGGTCTATTTTTGGTCATTTTTCATTATCTCCTTCAGTCAACCCTGGAAAAAATTGACAAAAAGGCGCTAAACGACGTCATTATTGGCGGTAACTCGCTTCCAGTTGAACTTTTGATTTTTTCACGTACTAATATACTATGAGGATAGTGTTTCAAATTTCAAGTCTCTACGTTTAGACATCGTATCGTGAAGATGCTTGGATTATGAGTTAGTCAAACATGAGTATTTTTACCTAATTCACAAAATAATAGACCATGTGGGTAACTTTGCTTAAAATAGATTGAGGGCAATAGAGCACGCAAAATATGCCATCTCCCAATATTGAATCCATTTCTTTTTAGCAAAAAATTTATCTTTTCTTGAGTGAAATATTACCTTGTCACGAAAGATTAGATTACAGACGTATGTTTTATTACAAATCAAAAATTTTCGAATCTTTTATTACAAATTAAAATTTGCCTTTTGGATGGAGAAGGAACATTTTTATTAAGGAGCAATTTGAACCTCTTCCTCCTTTCTTTTTTGCAACGGCGTACTCAATTCTTACATAAAATAAGGTCAACAATAAAAATAAGTTGTTGTTTTTTTTATTAAAATTTCACAATACAAAAATCTTTATTAGTTATTATATAGACATATAAAAAAGAAAATTCTGTGTACTGACAAAAATTAAATAAATCCATAAAATACAATGTTTAAATGACAGTCATTAAATTTAATAAAATATCGTCGGCAAACAATTTAATAATAAAATGAAAATCTAAATCAAATAGTTTGACAAACACGAAAATTTGATGGAATGCAGCTTAGTTTAACGTGTCTGTCAAACATATCATATGTTCCTCAAAACAAATTGCAAGAGTCAAGAACACTTCAGAAAATTTGTTGGAGTGCAGCTTAGTTTAACGTGTCTGTCAAACATAAATGTTCCTCAAAACAAATTGCAAGAGTCAAGAACACTTCAGAAAATTTGATGGAGTGCAGCTTAGTTTAACGTGTCTGTCAAACATATCATATGTTCCTCAAAACAAATTGCAAGATCAAGAACACTTCAGAAAATGTGTTGCAGTGCAGCTTAGTTTAACGTGTCTGTCAAACATATATGTTCCTCAAAACAAATTGCAAAAGTCAAGAACACTTCCAAAAAATTGAAAAAATGGAACGAAAATTTCATAAACCTTGGTTAATCGTTTGCGATCCTTAATTGACAAAACATCAAAGTGACGAATCAAAATGTTTGTCAAATATTGCTCAAGGGGAAATAGATAACAGATGTTAATCTGTAAAAGTTATTGACTTCAAATAACCATCATGAGCGTCAATATACTCCTAACCATATGGGTCAAATACTCTTTAATCAAATTTTCACTAGTTTCACACGTCAATTGCCTTATAAGCAATGGATATTCCGTCACCCATTCACGGTTCCAATAGACTGAATCGACGATAGTCCTTATTGCCTTCATCGCACTCTCAAATTTAGATTTGAGTGAGCAATTAAAGTGACAGAATATAACGCCCTAGAAATTTGAAGCACGGATTCGAAACGAAAGAATAAAATTTCAACATCAACGACAGGATATTTCTGGCCATGTTTTATATATGAAAATTAAATAGAAAACATGAACTGCACATGCCCCTTATGAGACCTGTTTCTTTTTGCTTCATTCAATCAAACCAACAAATCAAGAGTTTTCTTAATCATAAAAATATATCAAAAATATTCCTAAATTGACTAATGGTTCCTTTTCAAAAAAGTTTTATTGAAACAAGGGTTTTAAGGACAGAATAATTATATGGGGAAATATTTTCTGTTTTTTTTTTTTTAAATCAAGAACCGTGACATCATTATTAAACCTAATACAAAGGCTGAGTAAGTAATATGGTTTTGCTCAAAAATTAGCATTGAGCAGTACTACTTATAAAAAATAGTACTTCTTATTTCCATGTCATTTTATTATTTGAATTTTTTGATCTTTCCAGCTATTTAATAAGTGTATAAACCCATCACATAGAATGGTCATGTCTTATAGGGTATGCTTGTATCCTGGAGTAATGTGAAAGTACTGCATTGTGACCAACTGCCAAAGAACCACAGGTACCATTTGCACGGTGAAGAAGAGAAGAAGTGTACAATAAATTAAAAATTACTGATATTACTGATTCGAAAATATTGTTAATACTATGTTGGCCAATGAAAGACGTAATGAACTCAATTATTAAAAACAAGGATTAAGGTCAACGATGTTTTATCTACCCGACAATTAGATTTAAATGTAATGTAAATCTAGGCGTTTGGATTATAGAAAATCACAGTAAAGAAACACAAATTGATTAAAATTGATACTTATATTATCTCAAGTTTGTTTTTCTCAACTTAAAAATCATTACTTAAAATTAATTAAATAAATAATTATCTGAAAATTAATTCGAATTGTGTACTCATACTAATCCATATCCATACTAATATATAAATGCGAAAGTAACTCTGTCTGTCTGTATGTATGTGTGTGTGTATGTTACGCTTTCACGCTTAAACTACTGAACCGATTTTGATGAAATTTGGTATGGAGATAGACTAAACTTTAGAAAAGAACATAGGCTACTTTTTATCGCGAAAAAAAGGGGTTGAAACTATAAACGGCCATGCCTATAAGGCGCCAAGCGAAGCGGGCATATCCTTAGTATGGATGTGTGATATGCAATAATATAAGTCTGCAGTTGTCCGCGATCAGCCTTACATATCATCGCATTTATTTTCTAACCGTTTTTACATCCACAGTAGGTAATTTCCCTGGTACGCAAAGAAATCTTGTTTGCCACTATTTTATATCTTGAATCTCTTGAACTTTACACACCGTTGCACTTATTCCTTGCATATGAATATGTGTTTACTCACATATAGGAAATTAGTATGAGTACACAATTCGAATTAATTTTCAGATAATTATTTATTTAATTAATTTTAAGTAATGATTTTTAAGTGTATGTATGTGTGTATGTTACGCTTTCACGCTTAAACTACTGAACCGATTTTGATGAAATTTGGTATGGAGATAGACTAAACTTTAGAAAAGGACATAGGCTACTTTTTATCGCGAAAAAAAGGGGTTGAAACTATAAACGGCCATGCCTATAAGGCGCCAAGCGAAGCGGGCATATCCTGCTAGTCTTTACATATATGCAAGGAAATTCAAATACATATGTTCTTATAGGAGCCCGCAGACACTGCTCGATCTGCAAACTACCATTAAAAAAATGTATATTTGTTTTTCCTGTCATATAATATGCAAAGATGTGTATTATTATTATGCTATGAGCGCTTGTTTGTGATCACCCAGTGTACTGTATTATTATTATTATTATTATTATTATGCTATGAGATAAGTCAAATGCTCTTGTTTGTGAGCACCTAGTGCACTGCATAATTATTAAGTCACATCATAACAAAAAGCAGTAAATTTGAACATTCGTCTACTTTTCCGAGGCCGCCTTGATTTTCATTAATGACATCTGGCTACCATCGGAAACGTCATCCACTAATTATGACTAATTTTCTAATACTGCATTTTGATTGTTACGATTTCAACGATACCAATAACTCTCACTTTCACTGCTTTATTCTCTGCATATTTTTGCATCAGACTGGAAGAGCTTTCTGGATATAAAGGCAGCGTTGCAAGATTTTCACTTCATCCTACCCATACTAAGTATAGGCAAGTAAAGTATTGGTGTTTATCAAATTCTCCATTTTTGTATTATGGTTTTGGGAGTCTAAAAGTAGATATTAGAAGAAACAGAGAAATACATAGATTAAAGTAGGGAAATGTCAAAACATATCTAAATAAAAGAAGTTATTTCTTGAAATAGAAAAGTCGTGCTAAAAAAGTAGACAAATGTTTGTTTTTATTTCTAACTGTCATAATATGATTGCTCTCAAAGTCCATAAAAAAACACTAACTCAAGTTATTAATAGATTGTTACAGTAATTCGTTATTGAAAATGTTCAAAGCGCTTGCAAGTTCAATTATTGAAATATAATATTTCAATAAGGCAGGGCGTAAGCTGAGTCGCAAGCGGCGCAGCGCACGCAAGTAACGTTTTGCGGCGCAAGCCACGCAACACACGAATCTTTTACCATGCTGAACGTAGCACACGGAACACGCATGCCATTTTTACAAGTACAACATTTACTGGCCCTAAAAGAACTGATAGGAACAATTTTACCATTAAAACACTTCAGTCTCCAGTGTACATTTTTTTTTTATAATCCCTTATCAGTTAAATCGTTTTATATCAACTTACTTGAAACCTCCCAAATCAGAATCTGGCATCTGAACATTATCCCTGACGGTCAAAAAATGTTCCTCAGATAGCAGAGTAAACATTTTTCATGAAGAATGTACCATTGAACACACAAAAGTTGACATGATAGGTACCCAAACACTGGAGAGATTATTATTACAATCAAACGTTCATTTAAAGACATCTTGAATCCCAAGTTGCGTGGCGTGTGTCGTCAAATCTGTGTCTGTGCTATAAACTTTGACATGCCGGCACACGAGTGTGCCAGACACAAACACGCATGCGTCTCAGCTTACGCGGCGCCGTTTCCTATATGGCGAGACAGTTTTCTGCCGTGTGTTACGCTGCACCACTTGCGTCTCAGCTTACGTCCTGCCCAAAAGATCGTTCCTGAAAATGGATGCAAGCTATTACTTGCATAGTCACTTTTATATTTTTTAGTTTTATCAGGTATAAACCAATGTAAAAATAAATTCGTTCTATGTCAAGAATATAACGAACACACATGTGGTACATTATGTATGAAGACATCAACTTTGTGGAAGGCAAATGAGAGTTAGGTCGAAATATGAAGATTTCAATTGCCTAGGGAGAAAGCGGCCAAAAACCACTGATTTCTTTCGATAACAATTAATCATGGAGTTAAATTGCAAAGGTTTAACAAGGCTCAACATTGGTATTTCAATAATTATTGAGGTGAATTTAGTTGCGGTTCCCCCCACCCCTCACCATTTGTTTACATTGATTACAACATAAGTAATCTCCTAAATACGCTGTATTCAGAGAAATTAAAACTAAACGTTTTACTAAAAAGCTTGTACAGCCAGTAATTCCCCTGTAACTCTGATACTCAAATTAAAAAAATAGTTAAATATTTTATACAAGTATGAGGAACACAATGACAGAACTTGAAAAATGATAAAACGATATCTCTTATGTACACGAAAAATCTCTCTAAAACGGTAAAAAGTTATACCTAAAATCTGTCACAATTTTTAACGTTATGTGACACCACAAACACATTTCATGATCATCTAGAAATTTACAGTGAGACAGATGTCCTAGGCGGAGGACTCCGTAGTCGTGTTTTGTACATGCTGACCTCCTTGGTCGGAAGAGTCTTCTTCCCTTCTGCTTCCACTTCTTCTTTGACGGGGAAATCTACGGTTGTACTTTGGCCTAGGTCTAGGTCTGGACTCATCATCGCCCTGCTGTTCATCGTCTCTAGGTCTTCTAGGAGGATATCTATCTTCACTGTAGTTAGATCTGTTATAGTAACGTCTAGGTGGCCCTCTACCACGCCTACTTCCACGGTCACTGGGGCCATCTACACTTTCATCATTGTAGCTTCTTTCCTCCCTATCGAAACCACCCCCCCCTCCTCCTCTACGCGGAGGACCATAGTAATTTGACCTTGGACGTGAAGTTCGTCTGTACCTTCTCTGTTCTGAAGATTCATTACCTGAACCTTCATCCTGAGGATTCTCACTATCATACTCATCAGGATTTCTTCTTCTAGGACGACCACCTCCCCTCCTACCTCTTCTTCCGTATGAACGGAATCCTCCTCCTCTCCTTCTCTCAGGAGCATATTGAGATCCTTCTACAGGTTCTCCGGCAGGTCCTGTAACATTGGCTGCTTCGTTACCCTTCTCACCAACAACAACATCAAATTCAACACTTTCACCATCACCAACACTTCTGACAGCTTTCTTGGGGTTGTTTTTGATAATGGCAGACTGATGAACAAATACATCCTCATTTGTATCAGTTCTGTTGATAAATCCATAGCCACTTTTAACGTTGAACCATTTGACGACACCGCTGACCTTTGTGGCTACAACAACCTTCTCCACAGGCGACTTTCGTCCGTCACCAGATTTAGCATCGCTGTCTCCCATTATGATGTCGACCGGGAGAACTCACAACAAAGTTAGACTTTTGTTAGGGACAGAATTTAATACAGAAATGAATCAAACTGAATATGATAAAGCACTGAGTGATAACTGAGATTAAAGTTCAAATTAAAACTGACACCAGCAAAATAATTAGTTAAAAGTTAATTTTTAAAATTAATCAGCATCAAATTTAATTAATTTGGATATTTAGTTGAGTTTAATGTATTCATACAGAAATTCAAAATGGCCTCCACTAAGCAATACGTGGGTGAAGTTGAAATATTTTTGTGGGATAAAAGTAAACAAGAAGATTTTTTAATTTTTTTATCCCACCTGAAATATACCTACTTACGAAACAGTATCGTTCTTTCGTAGGTATATGTATAATACCATTGCTTTACAAGTAGGTAAATAATTTATGAAAATCAGCAGGAAATCATTTTTTATATTATTAAGGCTAGATTCACATGACCGCGCGGTTCATGTAAACAATATGCACTATTTAGATAGATCTTGTGCCGTGCGGTTCGTCGTAACGCGTGGTCATGTGAAGCTAGCCTTACTCTTTCAAATTTCTGTTGACATTTTATTAAAATGTTTGTTTTATAGTCTCGCCACTTAGGCAGCTCATATCGCTAGGATCGACAATATTGGCGGCAAAAATACATGCATACGTAAGTGAGTTTTGAATTATAAGGTCCGGTCCTACCAAAAACCGAGTTTTGAAACACTCGGGTTTGGCTATAGTATTAACACAGGTTGACACAGTGTTAGATGGAACTTCCTGAAAACACGTCGTGGTAGGATCGGGCCTTATAGATTTAAATTGAATCTGGGTGTCGTGCTTTTCATCGAAAAGTAATGGGACTCATTTTAATCTGTATACCTGATTAAACGAGTAAAAGAACTAGTATCAACTCCACGTTTTTTCTTTTACCGCTTATTTGTCTTCATTCCAATATAAAACTAGAACACATTGTCTGATTTTGATGAAAATGGTATGGACATTAAATTTATTATGTTAATAGATTTTACTGATCTTTTGGTCCTATTCCTATGCGGTCACCCCTGGCTCATGATGGCCGTTTCAGTGAGAAAAATCTACGGAACTACAGTACAAAACTCGACGATTTTCAACTCGAATATCGCGAGTGTGCATGTAACAAATACCTACTTGTAACCATTCTTAAATCTACCTTAGAATGAAGACTATTTTTTCCGATCGTACAAACTTTTCGTTTACATTTTTGTAAGGGGGTATGGAAAACTGAAAGCAGCCGTAAAAGCGTGATCAATCTTATAATCTGGTATCCTCACCTTGAAAGAGAAGGTGAGTCAGTTACCTACGACTGCCGGTTACAATAATTATGCCCCTGAAAAATAATTCCACCTTCCCTAAGGGAAATTTCTGATCCTAAAATACTTCCAAAGGTTGAGCCCGTAAAAAAATCCCTATAGAATATTGAACGAGCAAAATATTTTATTTGATTGTTGTGAAGATACCAAATTTCTCCTATTCTTTACAGAAGGACAATGACCCTGAACCTCAAACAAAGAGACGACTGCGAATGCAACACTGCCACATGGTCATGGTTTTATGACGGAAGAACTGAACCCGGTTTGTGCTCTATCTACTATTTATACAGAGTGATTCCAAAAGTCGAGTACCTACCTAAATAGGTACTTTTTGAGGATTTACTAGCATTGAGAAATCGAATAATTTTCAAATGAAATAGATTCGGAGTAGGTACTTGGCACTGGGGAATTATTTTTCAAATGTTCTATTGCGATTAATATCCGAGTTGCTTATTTTTGCATTGGGGAATTAGTTCCTCATCTTTAACAAACTGGGTTGAACATCACACGACTTCTTTTTTCATAAAAATAAGTTTTGTAATGACCTGAAATTTTCGATGACTAGTTTTCACTACTGAAATACGTCATGAACAGCAGGATTGTATTCAATACTTGACATGCATACCAAATTTCAAGTCTCTGGTACCTAACGTTTTTTTTTTTCTAGACAGGATTTGGGAAAACCGTTAAAAAGCTGTTAGGTACATTCAATGTTGATTAGAAATTTCGTGGCGCGTCCAATACATAGGTACAACTCACAAACTAACAAATTTCAAGTCACTAGTACTCTTACTAACCGTTCTCTTCTTAGGCAGGACCAGTAAAAACGTGAACGTGTTTAGGAGAGATTACACCAATTTAAAATTATTGATTACACTCAAAAACGCCTCGAGATTCAATTTCATCCAATAATAGCAATAAGGCTTTTATATGTATTGTTACACTCTATTATACTCGGCAGCGTATGTCTTAAGGATTATCTTTTCCAGAGATAGAACGACCAGTCCAGAAAGATCGATGTCCAGATTTTAGACTATTATTTAGTCAAAATTGTAAGTGCCGTTATTAAAAAAATACAAAGAAAAAAGATCAAGGTAATAGACATGCGTTTTTCCCCCTCCAGAATTTTGAATTTTAGTGTTGCCAAGTAACATTGCAATATCGTTTGATGTAAACGGTTATTGTTACCAAAAAAATTGAAAGATCAAATTCAGGCACCATTTGGTAATAGTCTGGTCTATAAGCTGGCGAGAAATATGAAAAAAAAAACTACATTTCTTAACTTCTTATGAGCTTATGACATGAGAGAAAATATCAGGAGTTAAAACTTGCAAACGGTTTTCTCGAATAATTGAAGTTTTATGGATTAACTTTTAGTCAAACACCTTCCACTCTCTGAAAAACCCCTAATGAGTTCGGTACAAAAATCTAAAATCATGACATTTAATTGGGTTTTCTTCAGATTGATGTTCATATCAGATATGGATTAGTTTTCATATCATCTACTGGTGTTCGTATCACAAATGGATTAGTTTTCATATCATCGACTGGTGTTCGTATCACACATGGATTAGTTTTCATATCATCGACTGGTGTTCGTATTACACATGGATTAGGTTTCATATAATCAACGGGTGTTAATATCACATATGAATTAGTTTTCATATCATCTACTGGTGTTCGTATCACACATGAATTAGTTTTCATATCATCGACGGGTGTTAATATCACATATGGATTAGTTTTCATATCATCAACTGGTGTTCGTAGCTCACATGGATTAGTTTTCATATCATCTACTGGTGTTCGTATCACACATGAATTAGTTTTCATATCATCGACGGGTGTTAATATCACATATGGATTAGTTTTCATATCATCTACTGGTGTTCGTATCACACATGAATTAGTTTTCATATCATCGACGGGTGTTATTATCACACATGGATTAGTTTTCATATCATCGACTCGTGTTCGTATTACACATGGATTAGGTTTCATATAATCAACGGGTGTTAATATCACATATGGATTAGTTTTCATATCATCGACTGGTGTTCGTATCTCACAGGGATTAGTTAAACGTAATTTAACAATACCATATGAATTACAGTTCATGAGCGTTACAGTTGGGGATACAAAAAATCTATTCTGAACAAAATAGCATCATATCAAGGGGGCATATAAACGTGAACTTGGTAGATATTTTAAGGAGAGATTCAAAACTGAACAAAGAACCAGAATAATAGAATTTTATTATTAAAATCAGCGATCAATTATCTTTTAAGGCAAATTTTTAAAGAACGAATAATTTCCAGAAATTCGGAAAATAATTAGCCAGCGCGATTTATCAGCACCTAACCATTTTCAATGGGGTTATTTGAAGGAGCGAGTATATTATGTGAACAAGCTCGAGACAATCCTTGAACTCAAGGCCAACATTGTTGCAGAAATTCGAACGCTACAGCCAAAAATTTGGAAATATATTATGGAAAATTTTAAAACAAGCTCATCATTGCGAAGCTGAAAACGGAGGTCATTTAAGTGACATTATTTTCCATTATGAGTGTAAAAAAATATATAAACGAAAAAGTTATTAAATATTTAAACCCCTTGGTGATTTTTGGCCCACCCTGTATTATAGACAAATTTTGGCTCTCATGGTCATCTTCACCTAGGGCCTTTAAAATATTTTCACTAGAAAGCTGTGATAACAGCCGAAGCCTGCAAAATCTAATTCAAATAAAATTTTCTCTAGGGAGCGACAACAGTCAAAGGTTGTCAACAGCCAAAGGTGAAAAAATATTTTCACTGGAGAGCTGCGATAACAGCCGAAGGCTACCGCTGCTAATTGATGTAATCTTTTCATCAAATATCTGCGAAATCAAAAAACTTTTAAGGCTGCCGCTGCTAATTGATGTAATATTTTCATCAAATACCTGCGACATCAAAAAACTTTTCAAACATTGAAGAGGTTTAATATTTTCAATTTTTGAATACCCCTAAATTTAGTACAGTCCGTTTTATTTTGGTTTTCAATATGGAAGACATTTTGTGTTTTTCTAAAACTCTTAACTTCTCTAAACGAAATTTCGTACATTTTTTTTGGGCTAATGGCCCATTTTTGTTTACCATTAGCCAAAAGTTGTTTGTGATTTCGGTTAGAGAAGTAATGAGTTTTAGAAAAACACAAAATGTCTGCCATATTGAAAATTAAACCAAAACGGACTGTGCGAGTATATTTCCGTTTTGTTGGGACTGGTGTGTTCATAACCTCTTCAATTTTTGAAAGGTTTTTCTGGACCACCCCGTACATTAAAAAAAAAAAAAAACACATCGGCGTGTGAAAGAAGGACAAACCAACAAACAAACTTTCGCAATAGGTAGGATTATTATCCTAAATTGCACCCAAACTATAAAGTAACAAATCTGAGCGCACGGCAGTGCGCCAGGCCAAGTTCCGGAAAGCACCAGTGTATCTTTACACGAAGCATTTCACCAGATTTTTCACACCGTCAGATATCCGGTTCTACTGGGGATAGGTCATTGAAATTTTGAACATACATTCCGTAGTATAGTCCAATACTACAGGATACACATCAAAAGTTAATATTAATCCGGACAGGAGATAGGTAATCACAAAGAATTATCATTGAAAAAAGGCCAAGTTCCGTCCATTTTCCCAAAAAAATCCGCCTAAGAAAGTACTGATATCTATATTATTGGGGCCAAGTTTATTGTTGCTGCTGTACATCCCGCACTTAAATTTATTATTGCACCTTGTTCTGTCTCAATTCTCTTAAAGTAATACCGACTTTACACTTGGTCAGTTTTTCTTAGGGGATTCGTAAAATACTACCTTTTTAAAACTGGCCAAGTGTAAAGTCGGTATTACTTTAAGAGAATTGAGACAGAAGAACGTGCAATAATAAATTTAAGTGCGGGATATACAGCAGCAACAACAAACTTGGCCCCAATAATATAGATATCACTACTTTCATAGGCGGAATTTTTTGGGAAAATGGACCGAACTTGGCCTTTTTTCAATGATAATTTTTTTGTGAGATATCAATACTTTTTGTAAAGATTACTATATGTAACTGATTATTTGGCAGTTTTTTTTCTTTATTTCTTCTTCTTCTTTTCGATTACACAACATATCGAAAAACCAGAAAATTTCTGTGTAAACCGGACCCAAATGTCCAATAAAATCTAACACCAAAATATTGATAAAGTAATATACACTACAACTCAAATAAAAACGGCAATATTTATATTGCATCTCCTTGCCTGAAGTTAAAGCACTGAGAATTGACGAGTTTCAATTTTGACATTTGCGGGTTTAATTGAATTTAGGTCTCTCTAACTTCATGCAAGATTTCAAAGTCTTAGCAGTTGAAACTAGATTTTGTGCATTTTCTTCACTGAAGCGGAACCGTTTTGGAGCACTGGTAGTAAAAGAGTGAATATATTTATTTTTCCATTTAATTGTATGGAAATATCTTCCTACATGCAAGATTTCAGCGTCTGACCAGTTTAAACTAGTTTTTGACCATCTCCTTCCCTAAAACGGAACCGTTTTGGAGCACTTGCAGTGAAAGAGTTCAAATATAAATTATTTCCCGCTATATTGCATGTAAATATCTAACTTTATGCAAGATTTCAGTGTTTTATAAATTAAAACTATTAAAATACGTTGTACTGTCTTCCCTAAAGCGACACCGTTTTGGAGCACTTACAGTTAAAAAGTTCAATTTTTCGGATTTTTCCCTTTACGTGGATGTCAATTGCTAACTTCATGCAATATTTCAGCGCTCTAGATATACGGGAAGTGCCTGAAACTTTTGATGATAAGTGAGTCAATCAGTCAGTCAGTGAGTATCCAAAAGTGCAAACTTTGAAATTACCTATTTCCTACCCGGGTTAACATTAACTTTTGAAGTTTATCCTGTAGTGTTGTACAACACTACGGAATGTATGTTCAAAATTTCAATGACCTATCCCCTGTAGAACCGGATATTTGATGGTGTGAAAAACCTGGTGAATTGCTTCGCGTAAAAATACACTGGTGCTTTCCGGAACTTGGCCTGGAGCACTGCCGTGCGCTCAGATTTCAAAGTTTGCACTTTTGGATACTCACTGACTCATCATCAAAAGTTTCAGGCACTTCCCGTTTACCTAGAGCGCTGAAATTTTGCATGAAGGTAGCAACTGACATATAAGTAAAGGGAAAAATCCCAAAATTTGAACTTTTTAACTCTAAATGCTCCAAAACGGTGTCGCTTTAGGGAAGACAGTACCACGTATTGTAATGTATTTTTAACTGATAAAACACGATATTTGCTCTTTAGTGACAGTATTATTTTTAAAGATATTGCAGCCTTCGGCTGTGGACTTTGCTCTTTAGTGATGGTATTATTTTAAAAAGATTTTGCAGCCTCCGGCTGCGGACTTTGCTCTTTAGTGACAGTATTATTTTGAAAGATTTTGCAGCCTTCGGCTGTGGACTTTGCTCTTTAGTGAT
>CM022874.1:30060774-30085217 GCA_012654025.1 Pachypsylla venusta
TCACTAAAGAGCAAAGTCCACAGCCGAAGTCTGCAAAATCTTTCAAAATAGTACTGTCACTAAAGAGCAAAGTCCGCAGCCGAGGGCTGCAAAATCGTTCAAAATAATACCATCACTAAAGAACAATGTCCACAGCCGAAGGCTGCCAAATCTTTTTAAAATAATACCATCACTAAAGAGCAAAGTCCTCAGCCGAAGACTGCAAAATATTTCAAAATAATACTGTCACTAAAGAGCAAAATCTTTTTAAAATAATACTATCACTAAAGAGCAAAGTCCACAGCCGAAGGCTTCAAAATCTTTGAAAATAATACTGTCACTAAAGAACAATATCCACCGCCGAAGGCTGCCAAATCTTTTTAAAATAATACCATCACTAAAGAGCAAAGTCCGCAGCCGGAGGCTGCAAAATCTTTTTAAAATAATACTATCACTAAGGAGCAAAATCTTTTTAAAATAATGGTCAACATCAACAGAAAATAGAAATATTGAGGAGCGCGGCAGCGCTCCGCCCGCCAAATCAAATACAATGAGCGTTGCACAAGTGATATATTACTTCACGTCACAAAGTGCACTTTTCAGGTCTCTCCACAGCCACGAGAAAAATATGTGGAGTGATTTTTTTAAATATTTCATAATCGGATTGGTAGATGATGAGATAAAATCAACAATTTGAAAAAAAAAGTTACGGGAACACTGAGAAAAAAACATTTCAAAATGGTAACAATAATATCACTAAAAGACTTAAAACTTTAGAAGAGCAATATCTACATTCGGTAGTAGTCTGATGGAATGAGAAAGTCTAGTACGGTTTTCCGTACCATTTATTTGCTTTGTAGTGCATATTACTTTATTAATATCTTGGTGTTTGGTCTTATTGGATATTTGGGTCCGGTTTACACAGAAATTTCCTGGTTTCCGAGAAGTAGTGTAATCAAAAAGAAGAAGAAGAAATAAAGGAAAAACGGACAAATAATCAGTTACATATCTTTACAAAAAGTATTGATATCTCACAAAAAAATTATCATTGAAAAAAGGCCAAGTTCCACCCACTCTTCCAAAAATTCCACCTATGAAAGTAGTGATATCTATATTATTGTGGCCAAGTTTATTGTTGCTGCTGTAAATCACGCACTTAAATCTATTATTGCACGTTCTTCTGTCTCAATTATCTTAAAGTAATACCGACTGTACACTTGGCCAGTTTGTAAAAAGGTAGTATTTTACGATTCCCCTTAGAAAAAACTGACCAAGTGTAAAGTCGGTACTACTTTAAGAGAATTGAGACAGAAGAACTTGCAATAATAGATTTAAGTGCGTGATATACAGCAGCAACAATAAACTTGGTCCCAATACTCGATATCACTACTTTCATAGGTGGAATTTTTTGGAAGATTGGGTGGAACTTAGCCTTTTTTCAATGATAATTTTTTTGTGAGATATACTTTATCGCGTATAGTGGATGTTTCAAGTACTCAGATACTTGTGCTCTACTAAAGTCCCATTCTAGTTAACTTTTCTCAAGTGCTATTTTCTTTTGATAATTTTGAAAAGCTTCCATTCTGATTTTTTTCTTTTTCTGTCTCGTTTCTTCTGCGTGATTGAAAAACTTTTCTCGGAAACTGACTAACTCATCACCCACAACCTTTTCTTTTAAATTCTGAAAACATACATCAATCATATTTAAAATAATGGTATAGTCCTAACTGCGGTAAACAATACAAAAACAAAAAAACTGGTATTTAAAGCATTACAGTTGATTGTATATTGGTGTGGTCATATCCGGGAAATAATAAAAACATAAACAAAGTCAACGAAAAAGATTGTATATAATAACTTAACTTGAGGTATTCAATTAAAAATTGACAGATCCTGCTCACACCTCACACCATGGTCCTGATAAATCAAAAGACATCACAACATTACGAGAATAAACAAAAAATGCGTGCGGAAAAACAGACTAAGTGCAATCTGCAATCAGCGGATGATTCTTGCTGTAAGCTGCTAACTGATCTAATACTTTAATTTTTGATAGGAAAAACGTTTTTACCACTACAACAAGCAATACACGTGGCTATAGTAAACTAATTATCGTTGCGTATAAGTAATTAATATGCATTCTCCGTCACAGACAGTCTCGTTAAAGAATTTGACATACTCATAAGTATCAGAGGTAACACACAACATGTCGGTATATAAGTAGACGAGTAAAAATAGAATAAAGCATAATACAAACTCTGAATCTGGAATCTGCTTCCATTTGGTTTTAAACAAGGAAGTTTCGAAAATTTGACAAAAAAAAAAAAAAAAAATCAAAANAAAAAAAAAAAAAATATGAAAAAATTAAACAAACAAATACTAATTTTTGATAACGTGTGCGCCTTAGTCCTATCCCGTGGCTAAATTCCTTTGACCAAAATAATTCAGTCTGGTTTTACCACATAACTGGGATACGAACAAATATAGAGGATTTTATATTTTTACTTTATCTTCCCATATACGAAGAATAGGTAAGTAAAGTAAATTTCGATGTCATTTTTTTTTGGGGGTCTAGAAAAAATGTGTGTCCGTACGTCCATCCGCAAAAATCGTGGTCGCGCATCTACAGCCTTTATTATTGGTTATCTTTGGACACAATATTCCTTGAGGCCATAATTCCAGCCAAAACCTTAACATTGGACACAATATTCCTTGAGGCCATAATTCCAGCCAAAACCTTAACATTGGACTCATAAATGGACCAAAAGGGGTCATTTTTGGGGTGACCCTCTAGAACCCAAAGGGCATGCCCGATTTTGATAAAATTTAAAATACACACTCTTTGTAACATATCATCCGCAAATTTTGAATCTCATGGGGCTATCTTCATCTGGGGGGCTTTTAGGGCATCAAACCTCAAATTCGGGTCACCCCTCCAAAAGTAGCTCCAATTTTGATGAAATTTTAAAATGGAAACTCTTTGTAACATATTATCGACAAATTTTGGATCTCCTGGAGCTATCTCCATCTGGGGGAGTCCTTTAGTTAGGACACCAAACCTGAAATTTGGGTTACTCTTCCAAAAGAAGTAATAGAGCTCGAATTTTAATGAAAAACTTTTTTTTTCTAAATCTAATGCATTTAATATTTTTACAAGAGAGTTTTGACAACAACCGAAGGTTGTCAAAGGTAATTAAAATATGTTTTTTCACATTAGAGTTGCGACAATAGTCGAAGACTGCCAAATCAAATTCATATAATAATTTTACATTGTAAGAAGTTAATTTTAAGTTTCCGCGTTTAGCTATCGTACTACGTTGATTATGATTTGAGTCAAAACTCAAAACCAAGAAGGAGTGGATATTATATTTTTCCTAAAAAATATAGGCTAGGTTTTGGAGGGGTCCATTTCATCGCATTTTTGTGCTGTATAAGCATTTTATTGTATCATTTTTTTTTTACTTTCACTACCTATAGAAGTTAAAGTACTGTAATCGTGCAGAAAATTTGGACATTTTTTTGGTCCAAAAAAATCGTCTGACGAGAACTCAAAACAAAAAATAAAGTTCAAATATGTCATTTCCTATTGCTTTTGGGCCATATTTTTACTATTTCTGGTCATTTTTGAAGTTTGGAATCCATGGGGTGCAAGAAACCGATATTTCCGACGTTCCAGGTACCACGTTCCACGTACAGAATTGTGTGCAGAGCTCTGGAAGCCAAACCGCTGGTCCGATTTTGATCAAATTTGGCACAGGTCATCTTTGTCTCCTCTAAGTTTTATATTTGAAAATTTTTGGTATTTTGTTTTTGGGGCCCCCTTAAGGGCCCAAAAATGAAAAACCAAAATTTGTCTGATTTTGATAAAATTTAGTATGCACAGTCAAGCAAGTAATATATTTGACAATTTTTGGTGTTTTGTAGATCATTTGCATTTGGGGCCTCGGCATCTGCCCACAAATGAAAAAAAAAACAGAAAATTTGTCTGATTTTGATAAAATTTGGTATGCACAGTAACCCAAGTATTATGTTTGGCAATGTTTATAATTTTGCAGGAATTTTGTTTTTGGGGCCCCGTTAGGGGCCCAAAAATGAAAAAACAAAATTTGTCTGATTTCGATAAAATTTAATATATACAGCCACCTAAGTATTATATTTGAAAATGTTTGGTGTTTTGTAAATTTTTTGCTTTTGGAGCCTCGCTATGGCCCCAAATTTGAAAAAAAATTGTGTGATTTTGATCAAATTTGTTATGCACAGTCAATCAAGTAGTTATATTTGACAATTTTTGTTGTTATGCACATTTTTTGCTTTTGGGGCCCCGATAGGGCCCCACAAAAGGAAAAAAAAACATAAAATTCGTCTGATTTTTATAAACTTTGATTTGCACAGACACCCAAGTATTTAATTGACAATTTTTGGTATTTTGTAGAAATCTTTCACTCTAGCCTACTAAAACACTGCCGTGTATAATTCTAGGAATAAAAAAACTCTGCTAATGTGACACATGGGATTATTTTTTTAAAAAAATACTATCACTAAAGAGCAAATTCAGCAGCCGTAGGCCTTCAGATTCTTTTAAACTTATGCTGTCACTAAAGAGCAATGTCCACAGCCGAGGGCTGCAAAACCTTTTGAAACTCATAATATTATTAAAGAGCAACGTCAGCAGCTGTAGGCTGCCAAATCTTTTTAAACTAATACTATCACTAAAGAGCAAAGTCCACAGCCGAAGGCTGCAAAATCTTTCAAAATAATACTATTACTATAGAGCAATGTCTACAGCCCAAGGCTGCCAAATCTTTTTAACTAATACTATCACTAAAGAGCAAAGTCCACAGCCCAAGGCTGCAAAATCTTTCAAAATAAAACTATTACTAAAGAGCAATGTCCATAGACGAAGGCTACCAAATCTTTTTAAACTAATACTATCAATAAAGAGCATAGTCCACAGCCGAAGGCTGCAAAATCTTTCAAAATAATACTATTACTAAAGAGCAATGTCGAGAGCCGAAGGCTGCCAAATCTTTTTAAACTAATACTATCACTAAAGAGCAATGTCGACAGCCGAAGGCTGCCAAATGTTTTATAATAATACCATCTCTAAAGTGCAAAGTCCACAGCCGAGGGTAGCCCATTTTTTTAAAAAATCAACGTCAGTAGAAAAAAAATATAATAATAATATCACTAAAAGACTTCAAACTTTAGAAGAGCAACATCTACATTCAATGGAAATCTGACGGAATGATTAAGGAAGTGAAAGTCTAGTACGGTTTTCCGTACCATTTATTTATGTTTGTGAAAGAAGGAGGTGAAAAAATGATTAAATGTATTGACTCTCATCTGAAGACTGAATTAAATATAATTCAGTCATTGAAAGATGAGAGTAATGGATGATGATGTTAATGATGATAAATGATTGTAAATAATGAAAATGACAGTAAAAAATGAAAATTATATTAAGGAAAAAAATTATGGTAAACAATAGTAATTATATTAAGGAACGAAAATGATGGTAAAACATGAAATGATAGTAAAGAGTGAAAATGGTGGTAATAATGAAAATGATGGTAAATAATGAAAATGATGGTCAAGAAGAAGAGAGAAAAATTCATGCCGAATCATAAACATTGTGGAGGTCATTCACCATCTCCACTATGTGTTTATAATTTTCAGTTTTTATAAAATTAAAAACTCTATTTTTTTAATAATAATTTATTAAACCGCAGAATATTTGTAAGTTCAGATGGTATCGTATTAATTATTTTTGGATATAAGTGAGTTATACTTCTTGTAAGCAAATTCAGTCTGGGGTGATTAATTATTGCATTGCAATCTTGTCTCGTGTTTGAGGAAAGTCTGGGGATATTCTCATAAATATTATATTTATTAATGAAGTACAGGACCCTCTGACTTAAGTAGAGGCTTCTCACGTCCAGCACCGAATATTTTCTGTACAGGTTTACCGAGTTAAACAGTCTATTTTTGTTCATCAAGTGTCTCAGAAAATGTTTTGGAGCCCTACAGAGCTTACCCAATGTGGAAATGCAAGTACCTCAGCAGACATTGATACCGTATTGTAACATGCAAATTAGACCATTCTCAAAATTCGTTCGTCTTTGAGTGTTTTACATTTTTTTGAAAACGTTGATCACCGTCCTAAGCTTTGCATTAATTTTATCCACATGATGTTTCCAATTCAGGTGATTGTCCCAGGCAAGTGATTTTGTGGACATGATTTATTTTTGTGCAGGTGCAAGGTTTTGTGTATTATAATTGTTACGGGGTAAGAAACACCCGCACATGGTTAAAAATGAATTTAGGATTGGAACGGTAATTTTATCTAATCGAGGACTCGCAGAATAATCCATTGCCAAGATCAATTGTACCTGAGATTCCGTAATCTTATCAAATTTATCGATTGCAATATTTTCATTAAAGTCATATGTAATATTGTTAAAATTTCCGGGGCTGGTTTCGTTATTATTTAGTGTCATACCTACAAAGCTAAAATGTGTGTTAAAGACATATGCTGCCTCTCTAGGGTTTGTCATACAGTTGATTTCTACATTATCTTTTAATAGTAAATATTTTTTAACTTTGTGATTCCTTGTTTATAAAATGTTTCGCTCTATTCCATAATTTGTGAGGATTATCTTTTGTTTTTATAATTTCTTTCTTAAAGTAATCTATTTCCGCCTTAAGTAAAAATTTTCTTAATTTTGTTTCTATATTGTATAAAAGATTCCCCCCTGGACCTATTGGTTGAATTTTGTTTAGATGTTTTGGCAAGTATATATCTTTTGCTTATACATTCCATGAGACCAAGTGTAATATAGGGTTTTAAAGGTGTAATTCTTTTCCGAATTTATTTAATTTCTGAAGAGTTCAAAATATAATTTTGATTTTTTTTATGTATAAAATTATTAGTAGCATGTTTCCTTTTGGACTTCCTTGAGTAGTTTTTCCTTGTCAATAAAGTGTTTCGTTCTATTTTCCTCTACAATTTGATTGTTTCTACTTGCCATGTTTTGAATATATTCTGCGTAATGATCAGAAGTGTGTGTTTCAATTATGGAGGCTGCAATTGTGTTTCCATCAATATTGGAACAGAACCAATGATCAATACAAGTTTTGCTATTAAATGTTTCACGTGTGTAGTACTTAATGTACGAAGTATAACCAAATTCAGTTAATACGTCAAGGTATTTGTTGTTAATATCTGATTCACAAGTGATCAGTGTGTCAATGTTTACGTCTCCTATGAATATATTGCGATTGTTATTTCTATTTAATAAGAGATGCAGGTCTTCATAAAATTGATATTCGTAATTAAGGTTGGTGATCTGTACAACCCAAACAATTCATACTTAATTGATTTGTGTAAGAAAGATATGTTGATGTGATCGCAAGTTTCAATTGTTCATTTTCCTCTGTTCGAATAATATTAAGGTTTGATAATAAAAATAATGATTCAATACAATAACCAAATGTGTATCTACCAAGTTTTCATAAATCTTTTTTCTTGATATATAAGTAATTATTCAATAGTCCAATTAGCAGAACAATGCTTTATTTTATAGGATCTTTCCTAAGATCACATTTTTTTTTTCAACATTTTTTCAATTTTATTTAAATCACGTTATTTTGGAACTGAAGTCCAAAACATCTACTTGCTCTTATAATTGCTAATTCCTCTTCTTTTTCTTAGGTGTAAATGGTGGATACAACAGAAAGGTGTGAGCTTGGTTAGAAATCAAACTGACGAAAAATTGCAAAACAAAACAACATGTGAGGATAATTATAGAAAAATATAACTGAGTCAAAATAAACAAAAATAAATAAAATATAAAAACATTGAAACGTCAGTCGAGAATGACTTTTCTTGTTCAACATTCATACTTAATTTCATTAAGTATGAATTTTATTATCAGTTTATAAAACGAAACAACTTGAGGAATATTATACCTGTTCTCAAAATGAAAAATTAACATTATACCTGTTCTCAAAATGAAAAATAAACATTATATCTGATCTGAAAATTAAAAATAAACATTATACCTGATCTAAACAAACCTTTTGGGTGGAAAACTCTATACAAAGCGACAGGAAAAAAAGAACATCGTATAAGAAAAAAGGGTTCTTCGAAAAATATTCGGCCCAACATGCGAGGATGGCAAATAAAATACAAAAAAAAAAAAAAAAAAAAAAAAAAAAAAAAAAAAAAAATCAAGAGATTTCTAAGAAGTTGTTGATATAGTGGCCCAAGTAAAGAGTTGAT
This sequence comes from Pachypsylla venusta, assembly GCA_012654025.1. Lineage (NCBI taxonomy): Eukaryota > Metazoa > Arthropoda > Insecta > Hemiptera > Aphalaridae > Pachypsylla > Pachypsylla venusta. The sequence goes on from CM022874.1 coordinate 30,069,035, forward strand.
GGGTTGAGCACTTACTGAGACAAGAAAACACCCCCGACGGTAGACGGCAACAAGGGATGCCCAGAAGAACATTAGAGAGTTGAATGCAACTAATTCTGATGCACAAGATAAGAGAGAAATGGAGGAATATTATGGAGGAGGCTAAATACCGACTGAGGTATAAATGGCCCTGGCTGTAAATTAGGATAATATTAACAACAGACAATCTGAGAAAGTTTCATCTGCCTATCTTGGCGATTCTGGAATTGAAATTTATGACCGATTTCGCTAGTTCTTGTATATGTGTGATGGCTGCTTTCTTATTTTTAAAGTTCTTGTTACTTCATCATTGTCAAGCGCATGCCAATACACAATTTGTTCAAATGAGCCCTCTTCGTATATAGTTAAGTTCTCATGTTCAGTGTTTGACGTTGTCGAGTAATGTTGTGATGGATATATTTAAAGTTTTAATGCTTTTTAGAATGTAGGACACCACCAAATCTCAATGAAATTGCCGGCTACTTACCTCGCAATGTTTGATTTTCTCATAAGTCACTAGTCTACGTGAGGTGTGCGTGGAAAGTATTTGTTCTGAATTAGACACCAACGTGAAACAGGAATGTCTGGGTAACTGACTAGGAGAGTACTCGTGCCTGTACAGAATATAGGTACATATCATCACTTTCAGTAGGGTAGGTCTACAATCTATATCATTGAGGCTAAAAAGTTTTTTTATAGTCGTTGAATTCAGATTCTGCACGAATCCATATTTCCATATTAATGGCATGGCCACATTCAATAAGAATTATAATTTTTGGAGGTTTATTATTTTTAATAATAGACCTTTGGAACTGACGACAACCCGAAACTAACGAAAAAACGTTTTTTACGTTTCAAGGTACATAGAATGCAAAAAACAAAAAGAGTTCCGTACTACATCACACGAGGATTATAATATAAATCCTTCAAAGAAAGAAAACCTTTAGGACACTTGGTCGAACTATTAAATACAAGAAAAGTCTAATGTTTTTTTATCATTTTCATTTCTTGTAATAAATCTTTGTATGAAGTAAGCTGGCAGTATTTTTTTTATTTGAGAGTCATTCTTATATTTCTGCTACATTCAATAATCAACGGCTAATTCTTCGAACATCAAAATAGTAAACAAATTTTAAATTTGACTCAAAATATGGAGTAGCATATTTACCTAAATACAGGAACCCAGAAGACCAATCTGCCGTTTAATTTCAAATGTTTCGCCGCAAAGTTCATCAGATCCGAGAGAATGTCTGGAAGACTATAATCTACTTTGGTGGGATAGTGGAGTCCTTTATTTTCCTCTGATGTTTGTCTTGATTTAATCCCACCAACTTTCTCTGTTGCTTCTCTGATTCCATAAGGGGCTTAAATAGGGAAACGAAAGAAATATATTTTATTGGTTCTAATAATAGCACTCTAACGAAACATATATAATTGATGGGGTGCAGTGGTACTCAATGATTTAGGTGTATAATAGCACAAAAACACGTGTCGGGCTAAAGGGATTGTTCAGTCCTATTTAAGCAATAATAAGTATGCATATTTCTTTGTGTATTTTATCACAATTCAGTAGGTGTCATTATAAGCTACATAACATTTATGTCATCTTCTACCTGTGAAACTACTTGTAGCTACTCCATTTTCCTTTGAAAATTTTATAAAAACCTTCCCAAAATTTTCCACAACCAATATTTGAACTCGGCATCTTCCTGGTGCAAGCAGTGTGTGATGCACACTCTGTCACGGATATCTCTCTCTTGGGACAATAAATAAAGTATATTATTATTACTTACGATCAGTAATAATTGCATCCAAAATAAGTCCATCCCTCCACAAAGGCAAAGAAGAATCTGCTACCAAAACGTCAATATATCTTGACTGAAAACCATACTGCTCAAAATTGGCTCGAACGCTTTCATTTTGACGAGGAATATGCTGAAAATATTAAAATAATTAGCCCTTGAGAATAATAATAATAATAATCTTGGAAGCTGGTGATAATAATAATAATATTCCTCTAATGCCTCAGTAGCTCAGTTGGTAAGAACGACGGATTCGTAACCAGGAGGCTGTTGGTTCGAATCCAAGTGAAGGCAAAAATTTAGTAATAACATGGGGAAGTGCATTGTGACAAAGCATAAGCTTTAACACAAATAAATTCTTTTTATTTTATTTTTATTATTTTAATAATAATATTCTTATAAGAGAAGTATTGTGAAAATATTCTTTCTTGGAAAACCAAAAAATGATTAGACTGCAGAACAGTCTAGGGTTCGATCCCAACTGACCATTGCAATTTGACATAATTTGGCGGAAACTATAACTAAGACGAGAAATCTTCAGCAACGTAAATTTCTTTTTTTGCCTTCATGAGATCATCCAGTATGTCAGATTTCTCCATTCGCCCACAAGGTAAAATGTGCTCATCTGAATGTACATATGAGACCACATTCACTTTTGTCACCATACACCCTCAGCCCACAAGTTTTCCCCTGGAATGTGTCACTCTAACTAGAAGCAGATTGAGCGACCTTCAGGTTGTGTAGGGAAGTTTTATTCCAGACGATTGTTCCCCTTTAGATTTCAATGAGAGGTTGGAGTTTCCGCATTTCTGGTTACACACATATTGGGTGGTTTACATTTTCGGATGTACAGTAGAACGCCGATTATCCGAATCAATTGTTGTCCAGGGTCATTCGGATAATCGGACATATTACGAAATTTTGCTTTTTAGGGTACTAAGGGGGTAGGATACAAATAAAACCCTTTTTTTACATACAAATGGGTAACTATATACTTTATTTTACATTTGTATCGTGTTTGCATGAGACTTGGGAAAAGGGGAAAGAGAAGGAATGACAATCAGTTGCAAGTTGATGATTTTATGAATGCCTTTTTTTTATTTATTTACTTATTTTGAGACATTCGGATAATCGGCGTTCTACTGTACTTTTAATAAAAGCAATCTCACGATACTTGCAGACTTTCAAAATTGTTTTTTTTTATATATATATTTCACTTTTAAATATGAAGATATTTTTTTTCGTTAAAATCTCGTTTTTGATATGAATCTCATGATTCTAAGTCTGGTCCATCAATCTCAAGAGACAAGCATTAGTACCTTGAGCAACACATTTCTAGAGCTACAGTCTTACCAACCCTGTGTTGTTTCCTTGTAGGTCTTGTTCTTCCATGTAACATTAAATAGTCCAAATCACATCCAAAAACATACGCACCGAAATAAGCAGCCGAAATCAAAAGTGATCCTGGGGGACAGAAATAAAACAGTATAAGAGGTTAAGTTTGTCAAAATATCAACATATTGGCAGCAGACATTATGTATTTACATAATTAGACCTGGGAGTTAATAAATACTTTACAGTAACTAAGGCAGATGAAAATACTATATCTTCACTTGAAGAAAAAATTAAAAAGGTGTTAAGCTAGGTTCGTCGAAGACTCCGACCAATCTAGCTCCGCTGATGTGCTCAGGAGAGCACGAAACTAGTCAGTTTTAACACCTTTTTAAATTTTTCGTCAAGTGAAGATATAGTATTTCATCTGCCTTAATATGGTTTTACTTGACATAGTATCCCAATTCAACCAAATTAGTTCTTCTTCTTCAAGTGCCTATCCGTTTCGGATGTTAGCGATCATCATGGCTATTCTAATTTTGTTTGTGGCTGCTCGGAAAAGTCCTATTGAAAACATATTAAACCAACTCCTCAGATTTGCGAGCCAGGATATTCTTCTTCTACCAGGACCTCTTTTACTATCAATCTTCCCTTGAAGGATTTGTTGGAGAAGATCATATCTGTTTGTATTTCTCATGATGTGTCCCAGGTATTGTAATTTGCGACATTTTACCATCTTGAGTAATTCAGGAGTTAGATTCATTCTGTTGAGCACTTCTACGTTGGTTATCTTTTGCTTCCATGATATTTTTGGGATTCGTCTGTACAGCCAAAGTTCGAAGGCCTCCAATTTCTTCTCTGTTTCTTCCTTCATTGTCCAAGTCTCGACATCGTATAGCAGAACCGAGTATACGTAACATCTTAGAAGTCTGATTTTTGTCTCCAAGGTTAGATCGTGACTCTTAAATACCGCACTCATTTTGTTGAAAGTACTTCTTGCTTTCCCTATTCGACTTTTTATTTCTTGCGAATTGTCCCAGTTTTCATTTATAATGGTTCCCAGATAAGTATACTGACTCACTCTTTCTATTCTAGTTTCGTTTATAATCAAGTCGACCCCAGGAATGTTGTTCTTACTTATTACCATGAGTTTGGTTTTAGTGGTATTTATGTCGAGTCCATAATGATGACTTACTTCTACTATACCATTCATAAGTGTTTGTAGCGCCTCAATGCTGTCAGCAAAAACTATAGTATCGTCTGCATATCGGATATTGTTCAATTTAACACCATTTATTGGGATTCCTTCCTCCATTTCATCAAGGGTTTCTCTAAAAATATATTCTGAGTAGACATTGAATAAAATTGGTGATAATATACAAACCCGCCTTACTCCTCTGAGGATCTTAACTTCTTCGGTGTGTTCCCCATCAATGCGTAATACTGCTGTTTGGTTCCAGTACAGATTTATGATGATTTGTAAATCTCTTTTACTTATTCCAATTTTTCTGAGTACTTCTATCATTTTGTCGTGTTTGACTCTATCAAAGGCTTTTTGGTAATCAATTAGGCACACAAAAATGTCTTTGTTTACATCTCTGCATCGCTGGAACAGAACTTGAACACTGAATAGTGCTTCTCTTGTGCCTACTGCGTTAACGAAACCAAACTGATTAGGAGATATATGTTGTTCACATAACTTATATATCCTACGGTGTATAACCTTTAAAAATATCTTCAACAGGTGGCTCATCAAACTTATTGTACGGTAATCTCCACACTGTCTTGCGCTTGATTTCTTTGGCAGTGTTATGAATTCTGACTTCAGCTAGTCTGATGGAATGATTCCGTATGGGTAGATCTTGTTGAATAATTGAGTCAGCCATTTAACATTACTTTCATCTAGACGTTTATAAAACTCGGCTTCCACTTGATCTGGTCCAGCCGCTTTGCCCTGTTTTGTTTGATTGATGGCCGCTTAAACTTCTCTTCTTCTAGGATATCGTCTCCCTGTATCTCCCTTAAATTTTGGTATGTAATCACCTCTTTCATCATGAAACAATTTCTCTAAGTATCCTCTCCATGCGTTTTTCCTCCCTTCTGCAATCGTAATCAAGTTGTCTGCTTCATCTATCAGTTTTGCACACTTATTTTTCTTGTATTTCCCGGTGACTTTCCTTACTTTTCTATGCACATTGAAGCTGTCATATCTACTTTGATAGAACTCTATTTCGTTACATTTTTCTTTATGTTCTTCTTCCTTTGCTTCTCTTATCTTTCTTCTAATCAGTGAATGTGTTCTCTTATATTCAACAACATTTCCTTTGTTTATCCTTCTTTCTTCCATCAGATCAAGTATCTCATCAGTCATCCATGATTTTTTTTCCTTGCATCTGGTTTTAGATACTTTTCCTTTAACTCTTGTATATTTTTCCTAAGTTTTGTTATTCCCTGTTCAATATTGTTTCTATTCTCTTGTGTCATTATGTTGCTGTTCAATTCTTGCTTCACTGCTCGGTTAATACTTGGATCTTTTAATTTCCTCAAATCATACTTTTTGTTTATCTTTTTGGTCATTCTCCTCAATCTTATCTTGAATACTCCTCCAAGCGGTACGTGGTCAGAATTGATATCAGCACCAGGGTAAGTTCTCATTGATATGCAACTGTTTCTGAAATATTTATTCACAAGTATAAAGTCTATTTGGTTTCTTACAATGCTTCCCGGTTTATCCAATGGTGATTTCCAGGTATATAGTCTTCTGGGTGGTTGTTTAAACCATGTATTCATGACCACTAGGTTATTGGCCATTGCAAAGTTTTCAAGATCATCGCCTCTTGTGTTTCTCTCTCCTGAACCGAAGGGTCCAACGAATTCAAATGTTCTGCCTTCTCCTAATTTGGCATTGTAATCACCCATTACTATAGTTAACTCTTGTTTCTTTAGGTTCTTCAAGATTAATTCAATGCTACAATAGAATTAATTTATCTCTTCGTCGGTTTTATCTGATGTAGGTGCATATACTTGTATTATGTTGATATCAATGGGACTACCTTTCAGCTGTACTAGCATTACACGAGATGATACAGGAATGAAATTTTTCACGCATCTTCCTATTTTCTTAAATAATATCATACCAATACCATGTTCATGAATTCCGTCTGCTTTCCCTGAATAGAGAACTCTGTGGTCTTCAATATTAATATCACCTGCGTCTAGCCAACGCATCTCACTAATGTCAAGGATATCTGTTTCATTCTTTTCATTTCTTTCATAGCATTATGAATTTTTCCTTCTTGGTTCATTGTTTTACCATTCCGCGTCATGATATTGATTTTCTCCTGCCACTTCACTTTTTTCATGTCATCACCTGTAACTGTCCCTTAATCCGGAATTTAATTTCGCCGCAAGCAAAGCCATGATTGATTACTAGGATCTTATCCATCTGGATTCTTAATGAGGTGTCTGGGTCCTAATCAGTCTTCCTCATCCCTATGCAGTTGACCGCATTCTGCAGTTCATCCGCCTTAAGGAGCCAGTTTTCCAGCTCGAGGACAAAGAGTGCCCTTCTCTGTTGGCTCATCCGCCCGAAGCCGTTGGCTTCCAGAGTTGGATTGCTTATCCCGACAATCCACGGGCGCCAGAGCCTCCTCAGTAGGAGCAGGGTGCACCATCGGGCAGGAGAGGTTGACATTAATATGGAGAGGCTATATCTTCGCGTCACGTATCTTACACCCCAAATTAGTTAATTCATTGTAAATCAAGAAATACTGTACAGCTGCAGTTAAAATGCCGAATTAGCCAAGTACCAAAGTTAAGGTGTCTTGTCGATTGGAACTGATGACAGGTGAAAAATACGACACTCGCCATTGGTTGAAATTCGAATACACGTAATCTTATGAGATATTATCGTTGATTCAACATTAAATTCAACCGACGCGTCGATGAAGGTAATATATTCAAATTCCACCCACTCTAATTGTATTTCAAAGCTCACTCGTTGACAGCCGTCTAGGCTTCATCCGTATAAGGTTCCAATGGACAGAAACCTTATGATGCACGATGAGAAAAAATGACGAAAATATACCTGATCCAACAAAGGGGTCGAAAACAAAGTCACCAGGTATCACTCGAGCTTGGTTGGCCATAATTAATGAAAGTTGAGCATCCATGCTGGTGTTACCAATGAACTTTCTGGATTTCAATGAGAGTTTCGTAATGATATCACGGCGGCCGTCAGCAATCTATAAACATATAATAATGTTATTGACAGTAATTACAGTTAGAAGCTTGTTGTTTTTGTATCGGTGTTTTTCTCGAAATCAACCGTTTATCCTATTTATAGATTCATATTTAAAAAAATGGTAGAAAGAAGTTGATATGTGGTTACCGAAAAGATTTAGATGGTTCATGAACTGGCGTTTCAGGTCGTTCTGGTAGGTAGAACCGGCCATCATGAGGAAGACCAAAACCATAAAGTTAGCAGGTTGGAGTTGGGCGGTGTTCGTCTCAAAATAAAAATATGATGGAAATAGGTTGACAATAAAATTTCTATAAATGACTACAACACTAACGTGAACACCTGAACATCTTGATCCACTAATACCTAATAACTTGATAATTTCTAAAATAAAGCTCCAAAATAATAATGTTTCATAGGTAAAGACATGAAATTTCACAAGTTACTTCACCTATGGGATTACTGAACTCCATGTATGATTTTATGAGTTACTAACCCCTATCAGAGAATTAAATCATAATGCTTGAGAGTGTACTTTGTTATCGTTGAAGAAAATATATCTTCATTGAATGCCACTATTTAGGGTCAGCCATTGAAATTATGTTGCTTTCTTATAAGGCATATTTTCCGTATGAAGAATATTTTTTTAGACCCTCCATGCATCTCAGGAGGGCAATTCAAAATGCGTATCTAGGGCTTGCGCCTCGCAGTCTACTGCATATATTTTCTGGCGGAATCTGACATAAAATAGAAAGTAGCATTTAACAAAATAAAATTAGTAATAGTGTACAATGCTAATTCACAGATTACCTTTCTTCCAAAGAAAACATGATATGGTGAGTCCGGAACTTTGTTCGGGTCCATGCCAAAATATTCTATGTATTGTAAAGTAATATCTGGATTTTTCAGCTTCACAGAGCCTTGAAGGGGTAGGTAACTGAAAGACTAGAAAATCAAAATTTTGTATTAGTTCAAAGCAAGTTGTTACTATTGTCAGGTTGAAGATCCTCAGTAAAAAAAATATCCGTTTTTTTCTACTTTCCTTTCCAAATGTTTTCGTTGAGCGATTTGCGGTAACATTTTTTTTAATGTGTGAAACAGTTAAATTTGAATTGTTTTAAACGATTTGCATTTTTAAGATTAGCCAATGTCGGACAAAAATTAAAAAATAATGTTATTTGATGACAAATTATTTGAACTTTTCAAATGTACTGAGCTGCACCTCCCTGATTCTCGCCTACGAAAATGAATAATTCTGTCCGTCAGTATGACGATAACGACCGATTGCATATCGCAAATCGTCCTCAATGATGTCTCTAGTGACCTAAACGCTGAGCCTCTAAGATCTAAAAGGATTAACCAATTTGTATGACATCACAGACACTTACATCAGAGACATTTACATATAAAAAAACACTAGATTTCGCTTTTTCCGTACACACCCTCATAAAATGTACTTGTTCTATTCTCTTGGTTGATTCCCATGAAATTAGATACATTGAGTACATTGAAATTTTTTAGCCCCGCCGAGAACGGAATTTTTGCCGCCTAACTTTGAATATCGGTGTATACAGCCCAAATGGGAGCTACATAATTACCCAATTTCATCATAAACGGTGAGTGGAAAAAGTGCCGTTCACGGTGGACGAACGATTTTTTTATTTGATTTTCGGATTCTACGTAACATGAAACATAAAATATATGTTTTGTGGGGGAGGGGGTATTTTTTTTAGTTAGCCAGTAATATAATAAATCCAAGTTTCACACTGACAGACTTTTGATTGTATCAAAAGAATGAATACGGCAACCAAATGTTTTCTTACTCTTACCTCAATCTTCTCAATTTTTTGTTGAATTGTTTGTGAATTACAAAATGTTTCTACTTTAATTTTGAAAGAATTCTCGGGAGTACACAAAGTCCCGATCAGTTCCCCAGGATAACTTTTCAGTTGCGCATGAAGATTTTCAATTTCAGTAGATTCTGCCCATAATTCCAGAACACATCTCAATGTTACAGAACGACTAGCTATATTCGACGCTATTTTTTCACATGGTAGATCCAGGACGCAGAAAGGCTGAGAGAGAGAGAGAAAAAAAATACTGATGTTAAAAAAAATAATAGTAAATGTATAATTTGTAACAAAAATAAGGGCAAAAAAATCAGTTTATATGCAAACGCAGCCGATTTCTGTCAAATCTAGTAAACAATATTATCAAAGGAGAGCTGCAGCAAAAGTCAAGTGGCTGTCCTTGGCTGTATGATCTAGTTGAAACAATATTATCAAAAGAGAGCTGCAGCAAGAGCCAAGTGGCTGTCCTTGGCTGTATGATCCAGTTGAAACAATATTATCAAAGGAGAGCTGCAGCAAAAGCCAAGTGGCTGTCCTTGGCTGTATGCCCTAGTTGAAACCAAGGAAGATAATGTTTAGTACGATGTTCCGAACCGTTTATTTAAATATTATTGGGCTTTCAAGATATTTTGATTAACTCATAAGTGTGGAAAATTGTATTCCATCATTACTCAATTTTTGATTTCAAAAATAGGTGGGATTAATTTTTGACCCTTTCGCATATTATCAAGTTAGAAGCCTTGGTAAAAGGTGAAAATAAAAATATGTAATATTGATATAGTTGTATTAATGAATAATCAAACTTACTTCCTGAATAGACTTTGGCAAAGTGATGTCTAAATTTAATATTGACAGGATAGACTGCAATTCCTGTAACCAAAAACAACTCTTTATGAGAAAATAGAAAAAATGGACCCATGTCTCACACGAAAATACAACTCATTCGATGAATGCGTTTTATAATGAAAAGAATTTTATTTAATTTTTGAAGAAATTGGAAGATAGCATTTAATTTAATTTTTCATGTTTTAGTTTTATATAATTTAATCACTCAATATTCTAAAATCTAATATAATGATGATTTGAATAAAGATCAAGATTTTGAATATAGTCAGACAATCGTTATCGACAAATTGAATGTATGTTGAGACCTAATAGGTACTTCACACATAACAGCGGGAAGGAACACACTCCTTCTATTTACGTGTTGGGTAAACACAAGGGCACTAGAATTTATCTCTTTCGAACCATTTGTTATCAGTCATGTAGAGAAGGCCTTCCATGAAAAATGTACTTACCCCGACCCTAAAATCCACATGTTCATTGGCAAACCAAAACAAGTATTTCCTGAAGACTTTTCTATCGTTCGACATTCTTATGAATCAATCACTCTTTCAATTTGAGATTCATCAACTGCAGCGAAAGGCTGATTTAATTTTTTCAAAGACTGATTAGAGAGACATCTGTAAGAAATTATTTACTATTAATAATTCTAATGAAAAATACCTAAATATTGAGCAGTTTGTTCATCACAAATTTAAATTCAACCCCAGAGGTTGCCGCTTTCCTCGTCCAACTAAGTGAACCAACAAGTGAGGTCTACTTTTCATTCCATTTTTTAAAAATTTGTCTATCTTTTTGTTCCTCGATAACTCTCGAACGCTAAGTATAAACTGATGCTTGCAGTTTGTTGATCACAAATTTAAATTCAACCCCAGCGGTTGCCACATTTCTCGTCCAACAAAGTGAACCAACGAAGTGAGGTCTACAATTTTTTTTAAAATTTGCCTTTCTTTTTGTTCCACGATAACTCTCGAACGCCAAGTATAAACTCATGCCTGGAATGAAAAAAATCAAAGACTTTGATAAATATGACGAAAACTCCCTTCTAACGGTACTCTCAGACATATCACGTATTGTTTATAGGTATAAGCACGGAAAAAAAATACACATTTTCTTATGGGAGTCGAGCAAAGCACACTCCCATAAGAACCAGTGTATTTGTTGTTTCTTGCTTATATGAACAATACAATGTGTGATATGATAAGTGAGTCGCTCTATGAAATCACCTATCGCATAAGATCCTAAAAAGAAAACGAACATCTTCCATGGTGTCCTATCTGTAACCTTCCAACCAAATACATAATCATACGTCAAGATGACCGGTTATACATACCAAGGCGATCTGAAACGCATAATATCTATGATAAAATTTCCAGACAAGGGTCAGAATTTGAATTATTCTAAGTCTCCAACAATAACTTTTCTCTTAGCAAATCCATGCTTACTTGTTAAAATTATCATTAATTATTAATAGTTCTTCCTTATCAGCAGTTGTTAATACAAAAATCATAGGTTATACCTAGCACACAGTCCCACTTAACTTATTACTAATTAATCTGATTATATTATTTTTAAATTTTCCCGGTAAATTTTTTAACTTGGAGTATCCCCAGAGAAGAAATCTATGATCACAAAAAAATACCTGAAAAAAATTACATTTTTATTTCCGCAAAGTACCTAACACAACGAATAGAACAGGTACCTAAGGGCCGATCCTTCCACGACGTGTTTTCAGGGAGTTTCATCTAACACTGTGTCAACCTGTGTTAATACTATAGCCAAACCCGAGTGTTTCAAAACTCGGCTTTTGGTAGGACCAGACCTAAGGTCTTAAAGGTTAAGGCCCGATCCTACCACGACGTGTTTTCAGGGAGTTTCATCAAACAATGTGTCAACCTGTGTTAATACAATACCCAGACCCGAATGTTTCAAAACTCGGCTTTTGGTAGGACCTAAGTGTTACCTTTTTACTGGCGTTTCTCGTTAAAAATATTATGAAATATTTTCAAGGGAATTTTCAGGGGAACCCTACATTTCGGACAGGATTTCCGTCCAAAATATGACCACGGAATGATTAAGGGCCGCTTCTAACAAAATAGTGAACTCTGGTGTTGGTGAACTCAGGTTGAACTCTCCAAATTGGCTTCTACCAAAAATATTCGGGGTTGAGTTGGTGTTTGATAAATTCATCAGTGGATAAATTTACTTTGGCAACATCGCAAACCTCCAAATCACAGATGTGTCTATAAATTCTAGATACGAACTAGCGATATAAAAATGAAGTCAAATAAATTGACAAAGATAAAAATAAATTACTTCTATAGATTTTTCGTTGTTGTTTTTCGCGAGGATAGTGTCAAAATTTCTCATGTAATTTATTTTTCACGAATGTTTAAAGAAAATTACATTAAAATCTCATTTTTATGTAAACAATTGGACTTCATTTTTTTCCCTTTATTTTGTTTAAAATACTCGTTATATCGATACTATTGTTTTTCAATGATTCGATCGCAAATTCTGCCATTTATATCCTACCTGCAGGTTTGGATATGTTATTTGAGGCAATCTATTATTCCTCTTCATGGTTTGATATCTTTTTATTTCGCCCAATTTTTTCCTCCACACCAAGTTTGACATTTTTGACAAAACATGTTAATATTAACCTAACCTAGGTACTTCATCTTTAATCTAAAAATCCATGAAAAATAAATTACATGAGAAATTTTGAAAATATCCTCACAAAAAACAACAAAAAATTCTACAGAATTTCCCATATTATTTTTATCTCTTCTCATATTATTTTACTTCATTTTTATTGTACTAGTTCGTATCTAGAATTATACACACAACTGTGATTTTTTGAAAAATATTCAAAAAATTGCGCCCAGTTTATAAAAAAGCTGGATAGGATTGGTCTAAGAAGGCTCGATTTCTGCGGTTAAAGTGGACGGGACAACCATCTTTTTTATTAAATTACTTATTATCCCAGTCCCCCTCAAATCTAAGAGATACGTGTTTTTGCGATTTCTTATATTTTCAGCCGTTCTCGAGATACGGGGGGTGGGGTGAGACTTTATGGGCACCCTGTATGTAAAGTCAGAATATGCATCCATCCGTACCATTTTTGAACAAAATTCACCCCATTTTAACAGTAAAAGTCACAAAAATTTGGATGAATTTTTTCGTGCAAAATTGTGGAGTTAAATAAAGACCTCACTTATCCTGTCTGGACATTTAATTGCATATTAAACGATCATAAACCTTATTTTCAACATTTGAGAGTATATACACATAGTAACTGGTTAATCTGGTTATATAAAAGGTGACAGCTGAGGAAAACTGAAACAAACAGTTTTTTTGTCAAAATCTATATTATTGCCAAATGCCATAAAAGGGGCTGTATTTTTTGAAGGGCTAATAATAAAATGCAAAAAGGAATATTCTTTAAAAGAAAATTTGATCCTCTATAACTTCTTTTCCCGGGTTATTGCTATGAAACGAAGTATTGTTGTGCTACAGATCAAAATTTAACGAAAAATGGGGTAAATTTTCATTTTCCCAAAAATATACGGAGGGGGGTGGGAAAATATCTCGAAAACTAGTAGGGGTGGAAAAAAATGAATAGAAGCAAACATGGCGGAAATTTAGCTGGCTCTAATTTTAACAATACTTTGTACCGTACAAGTAACCGTTTTCGAGATATAGGGGAAAACTTAATAAAAGTGACCTTCGCCACGTCCCCCTGCATTTCGCTCACCCCCCAGGTTCAAGGACTTTTAGTATGTTTATCTCCTGACTACACCAAACAAACTTCTAAAAAAATCCTTCGTTTCCAGCCAATGCACTCTACAAACCATTTGTTGACTGGACTAATTGGTTTCTCATTCATTATCTTTAGTTTTTACGTTATCATTCATTAAATTTAGTTTTTACAGACATAAAGAAAAGAAAAAAACATAAAGTTTGCTTTCTCAATAATAAAGCAAACTTTATTATTGAATAACATGCAGTATCTACATTAGGTATAACTACTGTGTTTTCAAGGGACGTTGTAGTTTATAGAGGAGTTGTCTATTATTAAAAGCATGCAGTATCTACATTAGATATAACTACCTACCTACTGTGTTTTCAATAGACTTTGTGGTTTATAGAGGAGTTATCTATTATTAACAGCATGCGGTATCTACATTGGTTATAATTACTATGTTTTCAAGGGACTTTGTAGTTTGTAGAGGAGTTATATATATTTAAAGCAATTTTTTTGTGATAAAAAAAAATAATATATCTACTCCTCCCCTGGAGGAGATAAGACCTGGTTAAATATTTCAGGGTAAGAAATTCCCTTTATTGGTGAGGCATTATATGAAATAGTATTGGCATGCCCATTTTCAAATATTTGAGCATACACTTTTGTTAATTTTAGTGAAACGTGAAGGTTTAATTACAAAATACTTGCAAATAAGCGTGTCGTAATGTTACATACCCCCCCAAAAAACCACTTCGTGGTAAAAAGTTCCCGCCAAGTCATATCTAGGTTTTTGAAGTTTTATTTAAGAATTCATCATTATTCGAAGTTTACCAATTCAAATCTCATACAGAGAAGCATGTGCTGTTACCTAATATTTAATACGTATTAAATATTACAATCGTAAAATTTTTATTTAGGTACTTAGATAAAATATTAACTGCATTATGAATAATGACAGCATTGATATACCTACCTACGAACTCAGTTTTTCTGGAAAGTTTTTCCATACTTCTGGTGTGTCAAAAATAAATCCGTTAATAATTTTGGTGCTGTAGTATAAAAGAAATGCGTCACTTTTTTATAATTTCATTGGAATTTTTAATGTTTTTGATAACATTGGCTGCAGTAGATCAATCAGAATCAAATTCTGATAAATGTATATTTGCAGCATTATCTAGTATGATCAATGCAGTTCGAGATGAAAGCAAATTATTGAAAATTGTAGAAAAATATGCAGATGATCGCTTGGAGAAGTTGAAATCTATCAACAGGTATGCTTGTTTGGTACTTAAATGCTTCGTAATGATATTGAGCAAATAGTTAATTCATTTAGATTCTAGAGTCCGTTTTAAAGAGTGAGAAAAAACGACAGAAAAATTATTTTTAGGGGGGAAATAGTATCAGGTAGATACCTTACCTACCCACAAAATAGTATCAGGTGGGTACCTACATACAGAATAGTATCAGGTAGGTACCTACATACAGAATAGTATTAGGTAGGTACCCACATACAGAATAGTATCAGGTAGGTACCTACGAGTACCTACAGAATAATATCAAGTAGGTACCTTCCTGCAGAATAGTATCAGGTAGGTACCTACATACAGAATAGTATCAGGTAGGTACCTACATACGGAATATTATTAGGTAGGTACCCACATACAGATCATCAGAGAGAAGTAGTTCAGATCATAAAATAGCTGTATTTTTTAGAATTAGAAGTTCTGTGAATTGTAGACTTCACCCAATTAAAATGGCCACTATGAGAGCCTGGGTGGCCCAAAACTAATCAGCATATTGTCAGTGGTGGATTTAGCGTACAAGAAACATAGGCCATGGCCTAGGGCGGCAGAATTTAGGGGCGGCAAAATATGGAGCAATATGAATATGGAACACAAATATTTTTTTGGATTTAGCTGCAATGAAAATAGTGTCTATGTTTATACATTTTTCTCCCATTTTACACAGTCAAGACGCTAAGACCTGTGAATGTAAGTGTTGAAAGCAGAGGTGTTTGACGAATACCTAGGATGTAATAATTGAAATAAAATAAATGAGATTTCGAGCATATTTATTTTTCATTAATGTTTGTATTTCTCTTGTCTCAAAGTAATTGACAAAATTACTGATTTAAATCCGCCACTGCATATTCTGTGAACATATTGAATTTCATGCGCATAAACGACAAACAGACGTTTAGAAAATATCGTGGAGCTAAAACTAAACTTCACTTCAAAAGATGTCGGATTTTTTTACCGTTACAAAATATTATTTTCCTATATTTCGTATGGTGAAAATAAAGTAAACATTATCATCTAATTAAAATACCGCGTAGCGCTCCGCCCCGCCA
>CM022874.1:30096702-30112986 GCA_012654025.1 Pachypsylla venusta
TTTTCAAAACTATAAGTAGTATACGGACATGGCATGGTGGATGATCAGTGATGGAAGGAACTAAATGGGGTAGGTGTTTTCAAAACTATAAGTAGTATACGGACATGGCATGGTGGATGTTCAGTGATGGAAGGAACTAAATGGGGTAGGTGTTTTCAAAACTAGTATACGGACCTCTCTCTCTCTCTCTCTCTCTCTCTCTCTCCAAAATACAAGACAGTTAAAATTTACTTATAGACCCACTGCTTAATATATTATTCCAGGCTTAAACATAATATTAGGTATAAAATAAGAACAAAATATATATATTATACAGACTTTTTAATATCACAATAAGTTACTTGTTCATCCGACTAGTTTCGGAGCTCCCTGCTCCATTTTCAAGGTAAAAGTACGAAACATAGAACATACGAAAAAACGGTCACAATTTCAGCGAGTAGGTATACATTTTTTTGAAAGTNAACCGGACTTTGTATATAAATGGAGTCGATACGTAATATAATATTAGGTATTAATTACAGGCCCTTATCTCATGACGACAACCGTTGCTGATTATTGGGGCATAACCTCCTCTTTAGAGCAGTAAACTATGCCTTCTGAGCAGAGGAAGCTACGTCTCTCTCTATTTTATGTTTTACGCTTCGAGTAACTATAATCCAAAAAAAATCTGTTCCTCTGCCGCCTGTTGTCCACTGTCAACCGAGGGCGGCACTTTTGCCACTTAGCGAAATGAAATGTGGTAATCAGGTTGAACAGATATGTAAGTAACAGTAATATTTTTTATTTTTCAAGAACTGAAAAGAGGATTTTCTGCCTGAGAGAAATGAACCACTGTTACATATATGTAACTGAATCGGTATATACAACTCTTTTGCTCCATAATATTTATAAGTTAATCACTTTCTACTGCATTACTAAAATTTCAGTTGAACGATGTTGTTGATGGAGGCAACACTGTATTTACCGTGCTCAACCTTACAGTTCCCCCAATTAAAGGGGCAGCATTGCTTTGGTACAATTTACATCCTACGGGTGAAAACAATTTCTGGACATTGCATGGTGGATGTCCAGTGATGGAAGGAACTAAATGGGGTAGGTGTTTTCAAAACTGTAAGTAGTATACGGACATTGCATGGTGGATGTCCAGTGATGGAAGGAACTAAATGGAGTAGGTGTTTTTAAAACTATAAGTAGTATACGGACATTGCATGGTGGATGTCCAGTGATGGAAAGAACTAAATGGGGTATAGGTGTTTTCAAAACTATAAGTTGTATACGGAACTCTCTCTCCAAAATTTACAAATAGACCCACTAAACCAACGTTAAAAAACATTATTTGTAATGTTATTTTAAGAGAAACGGGGAGAACAATTTTTTTGATGAACTTTACTAGATCTTCTTTTTTTGAAGATTTTGAAATAATTACAAAAATATTGTCAATCTGATCTCTAATTACAAATGTTTAGACTTGTTTAATGAGTTTTTTTGCGTTAAGCGTTTTAACCTATAGCATTGGAAAACTTCTGGAACATTAATTATATTTTACCGTGCAGATTGAATATCTGCTTTGAGGTATCGGAGTGAGTTATGACACCTTGTTCAGCATTGTTCAGAGAAATCTCAGACTGTAGGAATGTTCGCCTGAGACGAGTATCGAGAGGACCTCAGCGCAACGACCGTTTAGAAGCTCACCGTAACGACCCAGAGGCGAGGGAGGTTTCATAAAATGGTAGCTTTAAGTTAGCCAATACTCATCCTTCCCGACACGATCTCCTTAGACCTGGTATCTCGTTGTTAGATGACCAAAGACGTGAGGATGGTTTTTTGCATTTAGCTTGTTAGTCTACGAGATCCCATGAGGAATGTTGGATGTTTAAGGTAATTTTGTCAAACATTGGCGGCAAGTCGAGCGGCGCATACAAAACAAGAGTTTCTAATGATTTTATTTTAATGTTTTTAGAGTCACAAATATTTGGATACGAGAAGGGGCGCAAATGTTTGTAAAGCCATGTCTACCTGGAGGAGAATTGGAAACATCGCAATGGGCCGGTGTGTTTGAGAAGTATTTCTGATGATGATGCTTGTGGAATAACGAGAAGTTAGCAGACCACTTTGCAGTTATCTTGAATCTTTATTTTATATAATTTGGAGTTCTCAAGTTTGAAAATTAATATACCCGTACTATATTGCTGTCCAAGGTTTATAGCCATTAAGGAATTTTCAGAACGGTTGTGGCGGATTCAATAAAACTCTAGATATATTATCACTCTGACTTCTATAGTGCAAATCCTTACAAAACACAAAGCCCTGACTTGCACTGACTGACTCATAATCATAACTTGAGGGTGGCTAAACCTACATCGAAAAAAGTCCTTATAATATTAAGCACTTTTATTGTGTCCACTTTTATAGTGACCGCCTTTTGCTCCAAAAGAACGCATCACAGTTTATTTGAAGGAGTTGTACTGCTTAGAATGAACATTTTTTTTGTATTGATCTTTTGGATGAAAATTTTGAATACACATTACACAAGAGCGTCAGTCGTTGTTGCATTTGTGACTGAATGACATTAGCATTTGTGACTGAATCTCGGCAAATAAGATTAAACATCAAATTTTTTTTTAATATGTTATTTTATAATAATAAATATAACAAATACAAAAAAATCAAAAACACTGGGGATTATATATTTGCTCCGTTTTATTAAAAGGGGTAATGCTTCTTTTTTGTTCACTCACCTAACTGAAGTTGGACAAGACTGCTAAACTTTCTGTTTGATCAAACAGCAGTAGAGCTCCGATTATTTATCCGAAACATTTGCGGAGGATCCGGATAAGCGATTTTTTCGGATAATTCCACATTACTGGAAAAGGAAAGATCTAGTCCTTTGCCGAGGGTAGTAAGATAGGTGAGACACAAATATAATACGTTATTGAATTCTAAGTTAATATCATGGCGACATGACCATCCAGTGCACCTTTTCCGCGTTATAATTTCATCCATTGAATTTAGAATTTCTATTGATTTTTATATTGTTTGGTATTGATTTTTACAATTATTGATCTAGGATAATTCAGGTATAATTTTCAACAAACTAATGTGGTAGTAGGTACCCACCACTTTTTTACACTTTTCCTGACTAGTTCAGTAAAAGCACAGATTTTAGAAATTTTGTATCTAATTTACTTTTTTTGTCAAAAAGGATTTTATCTGAAAAACACCAAAATCTTTTTACTCAAACCAATTTCTTCATATTTTGGCCCTTTTTATTTTCCTTCTTCGGTTCGTTTAAGTCATTGTAGCGGTTTACTTGCCTTCTTCACCAAGATCTAATCAGTTATCAGTTAGGCATGCAGACTATTCAGTTCCGAGTGTGAAGCCAACCTGAAACCTTGTCGAGACTTGTTGGTCATACGTGTTTTTTATATATTTTTATTTTTCGTGTTTTTAATTAAATAAAATTACAATTATCAATTCATTTTAAGGTATTAAGATGGTTAAATAATTGTGTACCTTATTAAAATATTAAGACGCCTACATATTTTCTAAATAAAGAATAAAAAGCTTCGTTCTACGATTAAAAATCGTGATTTTCATTTATTTTATTTACCACTATTTTCAAGCGTGTTTTTGTCAGTTTTCCACTTATAGAATTTAAAATTCAGTAATGTGTTCTAGCTTTAAATGTCCCTCTTAGTGCCTTTTCTTGGAGCAGTATTAAAATTGGTACGTATTAAATTTTAGTGTTTATCTTTAGTCATATTAGATCAAAGGGTTCCAGAGTGATTTTTTAACCTTCTTAAAAATCGACAATAATTATATACTCATTATATATCACGAAATTCGTTAGTTGTTGTTGTTGCAGCGGTGTTCCTCCCTTTGGAATGATGGTGGAAATATGCTAGATCTTTTTCTGTTAACATTAACAGAAAATGTTTTGATAACTAAAACTGGGATGGTATGCATTCCGGGTTGTCCTGGTGCGTAGAAGGCGCCATTGATAGGACCCGTATACTTGATTCCATCTGATACAATATCCGAACTGGTACCAAGTACCTCATGGAAAAGAAGTTGATGTCTGAGCCAGTGAACCATGCAGGATAAGAACAGGCTCTGAATTGGTTTCTAACTCGTTGGTAAAATAGTACGAGTATAAAAGAACCAACACCATGAAGATGAATGAATGAACAGCTTTAGTGTTGTTATTCATGCAAAAATCAATTTTTCGACATTGGACGCTACAATATTTTTCGACTCTTAAAATGTTCTTTTATCCATTCAAAACTAAAGATAGGGATTAATAGTGCAAGAAAATCTTAACTTGATAAATCAAAAATATGGACCGATTAGGTCAGGGGTGGATCCGCGGAGGGGGCTGGGGAAAAGTCCCTCCCAAAAGTTCTTGCAATAGGTGAAACAAATTGTTGAAAGGTGAACCTACCTCATATCTACATTATTGAATGAAATTCAAAAGTAGGTCATCTCTTTTAGATAATATAAGATTTTGTGTTCCAATATATGTATAATTCTCGAACGCAAGGTCGAAGCCAGCATCTGGCCTAGGGGGCAGGTGAGATATTTATGTCGGGAGGGGGGGGGGTCAATAAAATAAATCGTTACTTATTTAATAATAAACCCCTAGGGGTAACTGATGATTAAGTTATTGGGGAGGGGGCGACTCCAGGGACCGAGCAAGTGGTTGATGATCCCTGAATAGTTACAAGTATCAGTAACGTCCCAGGAAGTAGTGTGGTAACATTTTAATACCACATGAACAGCAACTGCGATCTCCCAATGGAGAAAAAACGATTTTTATTCAGACCTCTGAAAAACGCTACCTTCTGGGGGCACTAGGGCACCTCTGGAGCCACCGCTAGAAGTAACAGCATGCGAGCCGGTAGTGATCGCAGGGAGACAAGAAGAATCCGCGATACCCGAAAACAATCAAAATGCCGACACAAATGATAACAGTCAAAATACATTCAGAAGGACTGTAACTGCTAGGAGTGATTCTCAGTTAGGCAGTGTCTTATTACCTGAGACCACCTTAGCAGGAAGAAAACGAGTGCGTATGAAGTGGACCCAAGATATTATCACATAAATCATGCGCATATATTACTATATCACACGACTCGAAACAGACTCAATAGTTTTCCGCTAAAAACTACACCAAGCGTTTGTTGTTACGGTTACTGAACAAAGAATTGCAGATCAAAGACAAACTATTGTCAACATTCAAACTATAGTCAACTATTGTCATTTTTTAGTCAAGTGAAGATATAGTACTTTTAACCTTCAATATTGTCAACAACAAACTTTTAACCGATGAAGCTCTAGAGACAATCAAGAGAGAAATGCGCGAAAAGTTGGAAAGAGAAGGAGTTGCGTCATCTTAAACCAACCAAAACAACACAATGGCAGAAACTCAAAGTGACAACATAAGAGTTATCGACACTCAAGAAGTTACAGAAAATATCGAAACGAGAATAGAATCAACCAATGACAGAATAAACGCCAACGATGAGATAACTTTACAACTCAAGGGCTTGTTGTCTACAACTCAAATTAAATACAAAGTAATGGATCCAGCTAAAAGCCCGCATATTCCAAAGCAGAAAACATCAATCAAGTTTGCCAAAACTGTTGATATGTTAAACATACACGTAATACCTGAGTTCCTTGACATTCAAAAAATTACTAATCTACACCATGTTTATTAACAGCAGCTATTGTGAATCAAACTGCCAGCGTGGAAGAAGAGACTAATTAATAAAGTTGAAATAAAAAGAGCTGGGATAGCAAGACTTATATAGAATATACAAATGGAAATATGGGTAATAAATTGATTAAAAAGGTGGAGAAAATACATTATAGCCCCAATACAGTACCACCATACTTCTTAGACACCTTGCAACAAAAGTTATCTGTGTTCAGTTCCAGACTAAAGGGGTATACGAAATGCGATAGAAGAAATCAAGAAAACAGCGAGTTTCACACCAAATTTACCAAATGCGATTCAACGATACGACAAGGTTGCCATAGATACATTTGATTGTTCACAGTGGGCTGTTGGATTAGGGACAAAATGCGGCATTTATCGTCTTTCGGTGCTTTTTTGCTTCCAAAAATCATTTTATCTAGTGTAAATCTAAGTTGCCCCTTCCGTGCTGCATACTCTTGGGAATTTCTAGGGGGGGCAGCTGCCCCCCTTCCTACGCCCATGCTCGGACGCCATATCCGATTTTGATTAAACTTGATATGAACTTTCATTATGTTCATGGAATAAGCTGATTTTGAGCCCAAGACATGAGTTAGACTTTTAACAGAGTGAGATATACAGTTCCAGAACTATTCTTCACCTTTCATTCAAATATTTTTTTTTGAAATGTAGGTCTAATATTTGTATATCACAAAATATATAGTTTCAAAATCAATCGGGTGAGGCCATAATATGGAGGGATAGAAGTCCAATGTTGTTTTCCAAAGGAGGAAATCACATGATATATCTACAGGGAGTCTGGATTTTTTTTTTTTTCAAAAACTCATTGTCCATTCGAGAGATCGAAATTGGAATTTTTTACCCTCCCAAAATACTTTTAAATATGTACAAATGCTCCTTAATGGAGATATCGAATAAAAAGTGAAAATCAAGTAGGCTATTTTTATTTTATTTTTATTTTATTTTTATTTTATTTTTATTTTATTTTTATTTTATTTTTATTTTATTTTATTAAGGTACAATTAACAATTAAGGTTTTCTTATTATATTACAAATTATACATATACAGCCACGTAGTAGGGTACATAGAATACACCAGTTCCCTTTAGAAATATGTTCGTGCCCTCGTGATGTTTTTTCCGGCCCAACCAAGGCTGGATGAGGTCAATGTGAATAGTTGGTTGTAATTTTCCAGCGAATGGAGGATGAAACCACCGTCTCGAATGACAATGTTAAAGGGACGTTAAGCTTAAAATAATCAATTTGTTCAAAAAATTTCACAAGTCTAACAAAATAATCCGTCATTCAAAGATTACATTTGCATATTGTTCTGACAGTAGATAGAACTTAATATTCTTGCGATAAGTATGGATAGTTAAAATTCAGACCCATTGTTCTAGAGACTAAAATAATCCACGAACCTCGAACTTAACGTCTATCATTCAGTGGCGTTCCATACCATATGAGGAGTATGCTAATTTAGAGTATCCTTAAAAGACCAATCTTATCATCTCCATGACAGAGTCATCATTACACTCGACTTGCACCAAGAAGGTACCAGGTCGATTTCTGTTCCGGTTCAAAATTTGAGAAAGCATTTTCGGAGTTTTCTACTCTGTCAGGACAATTGAGTACAGTTTTGATATAGTAGCGAGAAGTGGTAGCAGTAAGAGGTAAAATGGTATGTGTAGCTTTTATAGCACAGGGATATTGGAATGATTGTAAAATGAACTTGTAATGCTATAAGACACACTAAAATTGTGACATAATAAAAATAACACAAAGAAGTATAGGCACACGGAAGTACATTAGGCCAAGTTCCCGCATAACGCACGGAGTGTGTATATGACGCGAAATATTTCGCCATGCATTTACCTCCCTCATAACTTTGTTCTGCTTTATGATGATATTTTTTAATTTGAAACGGAGGGTTAATTTAATTTGACAAAAACAGACTATCTAAAACTTTCAAACTATCTCCAATTTGCCTTTGTTTCTGAAAACATGAAAAGGAAAGTTATTCTTTATTATATTTCGACTTTTATTTAAATAGAAAATATTTGTAACTTTTGGGACCGCACCAGAATTTCACTATAAGCATTCGATTGGCCATGTGCTTTTGTTATACATTACAGAATTTGAAAATTTCAAACCGTTCAAAAGTTAAGGGGAGGTGACTGATCGTTCTGAAACACACTGTGGACACCAAAATAATAGTAGAACCAAGTGAGTTCTAATTTTAATTCCACCATTTTTCCTTGAACGTCTGAATGTCTGTCCCTTCGTTATCCGGGTATACTCTTAAACGATTTTCACTATAAGCATTTTTTACGTTCTTAGAATTAACTGCTTATAGTTTTTGGGCTCTATCGGGTTCCATCCGGGGCCAAATGGGAGCCCATTGAGGGAGGTCCATAGTTCATAGAATTACCGTGGTGCAGCACATTATCTTCATGGGGAGAGCCTCCACTGAAATACACCGTTGGAGAACAATTCAATTTAAATAATGGATGTATTATGTATTGTAAATGTTTGGCGAATACGTGTTGCGTTTACAAATTTCACTTTAATGTGTTTTAAGATTTGAAGTGTGTTCGCATGTTTTTTGTGTATGAGTATGTAGAGTTTCTTTGTGGTAAGGCCAAAGGGCCTCTTCAATTATGAGATTGTCTGTGGATATCTCGGCATTACCAAGAGCCTCTCATGCACTAATTAATAATCTATTCAATCTCCTACCAAATAAAATCATTTTACTTTGGTATTACCGATACTCACATTAAAATAGCTACTCCGTCGTCCTCATGAGGTTGAGTACACCACGAAATCACAAGCACTATAAGTCAAAAAATTTCCAATCCCGCCAGAAATTGAACCCGGTTCCCTTGCGTGCAATGCAAGTGTGCTACGGGTATATCACACTGTGAAGTGTTAAAACTACAACAAATTAAAGGTGTATTAGCCTACTATTAATATAAAATTTTACTCTAGAATGACAGAAGGGATATTGAATGATGCCTGAGATAGAAAAACGATAAAAAGGAAAGGAAAAAAGGAGTAATTCAGGGTATACGGGTGAGTAGTTTTGGATGTTTTGTTTGTGTATGTCATGACATGACATTTTGCCAGAGTGAAACATTTAATTTAATAGGACACATCTTTCCATATAATATTTGATCACGATCTGAGGACTCGGAGTAATTTAGGGTATACGGGCGAGTAGTTTTGAATGTTTTGTTCGTGTATGTCATGACTGCAGTTTTTGTTGCAATTTTCTTATTGCATGTTGTGTTGTCACTAAACATTTGATTCAATGACAGATGTGAGTAGCGGTATTTGGAGTAACTCAGTTGGAATCAGCCACTCTATATGTATAGTCGAAACATGCAGGAGAATCTTGTCGCCGGAAACTCGGAATGAAAAGTAGCAATATGACCACTCTGCAGGCTCCCTAAGATTTTTTTATTTATAAAAAATCATGTCTCAATTGTTGTGAATTGTCCAGCTTTTTACATAGGACTATTTTTTCCAGTAGTTATATTATAATTTAAATTCTAGACACTTGATTGTCAAATAGTTGTCCTCAACAGTTGAGCATAATTCTAAACCACATCTGGTCACCTGATGTTTGATGGTTCTTTAGTTCTACTCGAGATTTTATAAGAATTTCTATTTCTAGTTTATTTTTCACAGGGCATGTAGAATGGTGTTTTAAGACATGAATGCTGGAGGTTGTTGGGATAAATGTGTTCAATGGAGTGACGTCCTTTGCAAATGTAACAAATCCGAACATACTACGTGTCATACCTCCAGCAAACTCAATGGACTCGTAACAAGTAAGTCATCAGAATTATTTCATACTACGTGTCATACCTCCAGCAAACTCAATGGACTCGTAACAAGTAAGTCATCAGAATTATTTCATACTACGTGTCATACCTCCAGCAAACTCAATGGACTCGTAACAAGTAAGTCATCAGAATTATTTCATACTACGTGACATACCTCCAGCAAACTCAATGGACTCGTAACAAGTAAGTCATCAGAATTATTTCATACTACGTGTCATACCTCCAGCAAACTCAATGGACTCGTAACAAGTAAGTCATCAGAATTATTTCATACTACGTGTCATACCTCCAGCAAACTCAATGGACTCGTAACAAGTAAGTCATCAGAATTATTTCATACTACGTGTCATACCTCCAGCAAACTCAATGGACTCGTAACAAGTAAGTCATCAGAATTATTTCATACTACGTGTCATACCTCCAGCAAACTCAATGGACTCGTAACAAGTAAGTCATCAGAATTATTTCATACTACGTGTCATACCTCCAGCAAACTCAATGGACTCGTAACAAGTAAGTCATCAGAATTATTTCATACTACGTGTCATACCTCCAGCAAACTCAATGGACTCGTAACAAGTAAGTCATCAGAATTATTTCATACTACGTGTCATACCTCCAGCAAACTCAATGGACTNCACTTTTAAATTTATTTCGAATCGATATTGTCTAATTATTTAAATTATTTATTATTTTACGATTCTTTTTTTAAAATATTTATAGTAATAATAATATTTTGTAATATTATTATTACTATTTTATTATATTATTATATAATAAAATAGTAATAATATACAAATGTATATCGTCACGAAGTGCACTTTTCAGGTCTTCCTACAGCCACGGGAAAATTATGTGATCATAATTACATTAAATTATTTTTTAATTATTACAAATTAATAAAAAACAGCTTCCAATCTTATTCTCCGGGCATCGCTGCCAGTATTGCGGGGAAATTCCCGAATTCCTATCAGCGATCTCGTACATTATGTCAAATGAAACACATTATGTCAAATCATAAAAAAATAAACCATTTTTGTATAACTCTTGTATTACAAACCCGCACTCACTACAGCGACAAATTATTAAAGCAATTAGATCTACCAACGATCTATTCACTACTGAACTGCCTATCTACAAGCAAGCTATTTGGTCACCTTTACAAAATAATTGAAACACATTGGAGTGAGGAGTATTCATTCAGGGTACATTGAAAGGTTATCTAAAATATCAACATTGTTTCTCTATATCCCGTTTTATTTTAATTCTGTTGTATCAAAATGAAATAAAAAGTCCATGCCTCATATCAGGCGGAGAAGCACATGCACATAATGTGAACACAGAGTAAAGATACATAAAACAATTCTAAAGAAGAAAATACCGAGTTGATCAATTACAGCCCCACATTAGATTTCTCTCTATTGTTATACAGGGTGAAAAACTGAAACAAATTCCAAACTCGGGAAGTAAATTATTATAAGAATGACAGAGGTAGACTTGATTTAGAAGTCTACCAGGATCCCCTCTAGTAAGACAGGAATAAAGATATCTACCTATTTCATGAGGTGGGTTTGAGTATGGTAGTAGCTGGTGCGATCATACAGGCTAAGTTATCATTCAAATGATTTTAAACAAAATTGATTTATTATGGTGATCCGAATGGTTGCCCTTAGAATTTTGCTGTTTTCTAAATTTTGCTCTAGCTAGGATATCTTAGACGTAATATAAAAAATATTCATCATTACATTTATATGATAGTGAAAATATTTATATCACACAACATTCTCTAAAGTGAAAAAGTCAATCGACGAAAATTTAAACTTTAAAAAAATCTTTCCTTCATAAAACAAAATATCAAGTCTCAATAGACATATATTATCACAGTAACAGTACAAGATTTTTTTTTTTTAAAAAAAATAAGCAGCATTCGTTTTTAAATTTGAATTAAAGGAGATTTGAAACAAACAGACATTGATTGTGTCCTAAATATATTTAATACTAGCGTTGTGTCGTGAGCCTGTTGAAAAATATTCGAAAATCTTTTGTCGATAATGAGTTGATCTTTCGATTTTTCCTTCCTCGTTACGTGCCTAAATACTTAAAGGAAACTGACGTTTTCCAAATTTCTGTGTTCAGCCATCACATTATGGAGGTACGTTCACGTTCATTGTATACGTCAGCTAGCCACTACACCAGTATACCAAGTGGGCTTAGAGATTTTTAAGTTACTATAGATTATCTTTAAAAGTTATTTCATTTTTCAATATATAGGTTGATTTCACCTTTCGACCCCTGTAAACCCACCATTGATAATGATAGACAATTGAAACAAGTTATATGGATTTGAAATCAAAAGTATAATTTTTCATTTGAATTTCTCGAAAATTTTCTAAAAAAAAAAACCCTCATCAAAAATGTTCACAAATACTAGGTATATATGGGAAGTTAAAGTAAACAATTTACATTCCAAGGTATGAACCAGGATTTTGACATGGCCAAGGGTAGTTTCCTATCCTCCTCATCAAACAGAACTTAAAAATTTGCAGTCATGAGATCATGACTGGGACTTCTGGAACGTACTGTAAACTGTAAGATCGGAATTGAAAATATTTGATACTATGATGAATGTGAACTAACGATTTCTGATGTCCTACCCGATATATATCTCTCGATAGACACTAACTTATTCAATCATAGACATAATAGAATCAAATATCAACCACATATTAGAGGTTAAGACAGAATCAAGTGAAATGCAAGAAATCTCCTCTCAGAAGACGCAGTCACTGGCTTCATGTACTCGTATGAAAAATGGAATATATTATAATTACAATTTAACTTTTTAAAAATAATGCAACGTACAACGGATGATTACTTATTTGAGCACTCATCATGGGTGTTTTCTTAAAAAAAAAGGGAAAAAAAAAAAAAAATTGTACCGGATAGTGTATGTCTGCTCCAGTCCTCATAATCCAGGTTTCATCATTTGTGCGATTTTCACAGGTCCAAATTCTTTTCCCAGTATTTTATTTTTCAATGTTTGTAATATTTTCTTTTGAAGTGTTAAAAACATGTCAAAAGAATCGAAGGATACTCAACAGCCAGAGCTTAATACGGCTGTGAAGTGTAAACATTCTGTAATATTTTTTTTGACTTTCTTGAAACGATCTTATGCAAATATTTTCAATTATTATATTAATATTGAAGTAGAAACAGAATACGTGAACAGGACCCATGCTATGGTTGTATCACAATTTATTCCCCAAATCTCCACACAATTAATCTCTTAATTGGGCATGACGAGTATGCTCGTCATGCCCAATTAAGGAAATCACTCTCTGTCGGATGTGACGTGAATGTTTGTCATCCTAATTCTACTAGGAGCCCCCCCCCCATTTATCGTTGGACACATTTCTCATCACACAAACTCCGTAGACTAAGTTCTGTAACAAATTTCCAGATTATTTTTTACAATTTTCATGTTTTATTTCATTATTAACGTGAATTCACGTACATTATCGGTCGTCACTAACCAATCGCTAATGTATACTGTGTCGAATATATAGTACGAAAACGATCGATACTATCAACAGTTTTGAATGGTTCGATATTTTCTCGTGGCCACAATACAGTGATTTGAATTTTAAAATGTGTGCGCGCTTCGTATCAAAAATATTGGATTCTCGTCTGAACAACTTCTGTTATATATTTTGTCAATGGGACAAGATGGGGCAAGAAGATATTGGCGAGAGCTTTGGAAATATTATACCAACTATACGTGTTTCAGTTGCTTCCTGCGGAAGATCATTCGGCAAACTCAAATTGATTAAATCTTACTTCAAATCAATCATGAGCAGTGGCGGATTTAAACTTTCGCCGCCCTTAGGCAATTTAGAACTTGCAGCCTCTATTTTGACAGGAAATGCGATTTTCGCTGAAGTATGCTTTGAATTTTTTTATTTGCCGCCCATGTTTTACCGTCCCTCAATTCTGCCGTCCCTATTTTGCTTTTAGCGCTAAATTCGCCCCCGCCGACCTTTGACTCATAGACTCAATAACAAATCTTGCAATTCTTTTAATCGAAAATGAAACTGCTGCAATGTTTGATTACGAGCATACAAACATGTACATTTGCAGCGATTTTATTTTTCATCAAAAATTGAGATCCAAAGTTGACGTAATCTTTCCATAAACGAAAAATTCGATTTTTCAGTAATAAAAATTTTTTGTATAGGTAAACATTTTTTTTAGTATCATTTATTTATCGGTACAGCAAAGATATTTTGCCCCCCAAATCATTGAGCCCGGGGTGACCGCCCCCCTAGGTACGCCACTGCATACCAAATTATATAGAAATCGTTAGAATCGCTTTTGAGAACTGGAATGTATATTTTATAAACAAACATTGCTTGTTACTAAGAATTGATTCATACTTCAATGAAACTGATTCCTTGTTGTGACCCTATTTTCACTAAAATTTTACTAATTAATAGTAAGCCCAGCCAGTGGAATTAATTATAATCTTCGTTATTAATAAGGGGATTAGGTAACTTTTATCAGTAAAATTTAATTAAATCGGCTCGATTCATCCCCTATTTCAAACATACAGATTTAATTAATAGTATTTTACCTCTTTTGTATAAAGAGGTAAAATACCTCTTTATACAAAACGGAGAAGAAGAGAAATCAGAAACTTTTAGAAGAAATTGAAGAAAGAAAACATCTATTAAATCACGTTGAGTCAAGAAAAATCTATTAAATCACGTTGAGTCAAGAAAAATCTATCAAATCACGTTGAGTCAATAAAAATCTATTAAATCACGTTGAGTCAAGAAAAATCTATTAAATCACGTTGAGTCAATAAAAATCTATCAAATCACGTTGAGTCAAGAAAAATCTATTAAATCACGTTGAGTCAAGAAAAATCTATCAAATCATGTTGAGTCAAGAAAAATCTATCAAATCACGTTGAGTCAAGAAAAATTTATTAAATCACGTTGAGTCAAGAAAAATCTATCAAATCATGTTGAGTCAAGAAAAATCTATCAAATCACGTTGAGTCAAGAAAAATCTATTAAATCACGTTGAGTCAATAAAAATCTATTAAATTACGTTGAGTCAATAAAAATCTATTAAATCACGTTGAGTCAAGAAGAATCTATCAAATCACGTTGAGTCAAGAAAAATCTATCAATTGTCACACTATTCGTAACAATAACTTCCTGAACAACATTTTTGAAGGAAAAAATCCGAGAGGAAGGATGGAAAGAAGATACTTTGAAGATGTCCAAGAAGTAGTGGGGTATTCGTCCTTCGACGTAATAAAGAATGTCGCATAAAATAGAGAAGAATTGCTTCAACGACAAGGCTGTGCCATTAAATATTGATAATAATAAAAACATCGTAATTAACCTAACATACTTACTGAAATGAAACCGTGTTACAAGCTTCTGCAAAGGAAGGGAGAAATCAGTTGCAGGATTTTATGCAGAATATCGCCTTCTTCTTTAGACAGATGCACTTTTAAGTACACGGATTCTATGCTGAGCTGTTAAGCCAGAGCACCCGACATAGGTAGGAACATTAATATACATAATTTATATTCTGATTGGTCCATCCAGTATTGTGTGTGTCGTTTTTAATGTACGACTCTGCCAATTTATTTACATAATTAACATTAAAAATTATTATTTTCGAACGAGCCTTCACTCTGTGGATGTTCGCCTGTCTTGGGTTCTACCCATTTACACAAAATTTCACCTATGGGGTTTTGATCTGCATAATATATCTTCAAAGAAAAGAAAAATAATATACCCTCCTCTGTACTGATGGTGATTTTTATTATTAAAACAGGGGTTCCCAATCAGAGTTTACCATGGACGGTGCACATTCTAGTGATCATTTTGTAATACCCATGTAGTTTGTTTTTTGTTAGTAAAAATTAACAGTCAAAAAATGTAATTAAATAAAATTGCAAAAAAAAAAAAAAACTGACATCATTAGATAATATTTCACACCATTATTGTTGTCGCGAAAATTGATTTTATTTTTTATTTTTAAAAAGTAGATTTTTGGAGACTGTTTGGCCGTAAATGGGAACTCTGAATTTGGTGGTAGCTGAGATCAAATGAATCATATTTTACGAAACTCGTTAGTGAGCCAAATGAAGCATAGCCGAGTTACATGTGTGGATAAGTCTATTTTGGGACAAATTCCCAATCAAAAGCAAAATTGGGGAATCAAAGGAAACCTTGAGTTTTCCAAAAAACCGAACACAATTTTTTCCCATAGTAATAACGAACAACGAAAATGGTCCGATTTCGAATTTTTTTTAGAATTAATCTCAAAATTGGAATGAAATTGTCAGTTTTAGAGAGGTGACTTAAGGGCCCCCAGATAAAGATGGCCCCATGAGTCCCGAAATTTGACGATAATGTGTTACATACAGTGTCTGTTTTCAATATCATCAAAATCGGTCTTGCCATTTGGATTCTAGAGGTTCACCCCAAAATGACCCCTTTTGACCCATAAATGGACCCCAGAAGGTGCTATCTCCAATGCTAAGGTTTTGGCTCGAATAAAGTCTGTAGATGCGCGGACACGATTTACGGACGAACGGACACTCATTTTTTCTAGGCCCTTTTTTGGTATCTAGTCATAATTCCTCCAAAAAAGAAAGAAAGAAAAATAAATGGTACGGAAAACCGTACTAGACTT
>CM022874.1:30114854-30126725 GCA_012654025.1 Pachypsylla venusta
AAAAAAAAAAAAAAAAAAAAAAAATTAGTGTTATAGCTAACATAAGGACTAAACTTAGTTTCCTTGGATGTGTTGATGTCCTAGGAAAAGTTTAAATCAAATGAAAAAGACGAAGAGTTTTTTATTTAAATATGTATATTATTATTTAGTATTCATACCTATTATTTTGTTGTGAAGAGATGTTATAAGTTTCGACTCAGTGAAAAGGTAATAAAGATGAGACTCACCAGTAGATCCTTTGACTTTCTATCCTAGACTCACACTGAAGATCCAACCATCATCCTTAATCGAATTGTTTACCAAATATCGAATTCCGATAATCTGACCGACACAATCAAATGATCGTTCTCAGACGGCCCGTCGGGTTACACGTTATACGACACACGAATGCGTTACATATTTACCTCTGGGAGGAGAAAAGATAGTGATTTCAAACAAATTCTGTGAATTAGCCTATTCAAGATCAGGTCCATTCTTCTGAATTTTTTTTATAGATATAATGGTACCTATCGTTAAACTGATGCTCTAGCGGCGTACCTCTTGAGGAATAAAAAATAATGTCTTCAAACAGTTCAAACTACTTTTCATCAATTGATTTTATTTTGAAAATCACTAACTATCCCTCCCTTTGTCAGATTAGTTTTTAAAAAGTCTTCTTGGACTTCAAATATGTATATTTTGGAGGATCTTTCCTGCGTTTGCCTAAAAACGCAGATTTTATAATATATTTTTTTAAATTTTATTCCCGAAATCTTTTCAAAATATATGACTACTTTGGGTGCTTAAAAACTCAATTTTAATGGGAGAACAAAGGTAGCATACTCGTATTGCGCATGAAGCAACAGCAGCTAACACAAAACTAACTTTGAATGATAAATTTGTTTTGTGGGCATGAAGACGTTAAAAGTTTAGGACGGGTTTGAAAGTTTTATTCTTACACCTAAATCTAGTATCACATTGATAAGATGTCTGTTATGAAATAACGTGGGCTCGACTTGACATTGAGTGGAAAGTATGCAATATACATACCGGTTGATAAATTGGTGGAAATAGCATTAAAGGGTGAGACCGGTTAGACGTCTCCGTGGCAGAGTGTGCATCACATTCGGTTTGCACTAAGGGGGTTCCGGGTTCGAGTCCTGGACGGATCGAAAATTTGAAAAAGATTTTTTAGGATTTTCTATTTGGTCTGGTTGTGTTTGGAAGTAACCCAGCCTCCTGGGGACAATTGAGTAGCTACGGTAAGAGCGACAAGTAGGTAATAGCGATAAAAATTGTTAAAGTGCAGCTTAGGCTTAGTGATATTGGAGTGAATGTTAAAAATACCTTGTATCACCCACAAAAATTGTAACATATTAACACTAAGAAATATATATAAATATACATTTTTACAAATTAAAGGGTTATTAGAATGCTCTCAGATTGGATTGCATGCCGTTTTTTGAAGCACACTACCTTGCTCTCATTACTCAGCAATGAATGTCTGTGAGGAAAAATTATAAATAAATTTTTTCTAGGTTAAAAGAAAAAGGAAATCAGGATTCTTTTCGATTTAGTATAATGTGTTATCCAGGTTGAGGCGAACTAGCATCATACCTCCGGCAACTACTCACTACTCACGCATACATACACATACCAGCGGACAGTATTTCTTGAACAAGGAACAGTAATTACTCTACCTGAAGTGGCAAAGCTATTATTAAGTTTTAAAAAATACAAATTTTGCTAATCTACCTTTAACTTGCAAGCCGAATCTGAGTACTATGAAATTAAAATAATTAAAAACTAAATAAAAGTTTTTAATCGCAGATAATTCTTTTTGTAGAAGTAGCAGAGCAAGTAATCAGTTTATCCGACAGCATAAGCTTCAGAATTAGTAATGAATTTGATAAGAAAATTATAGAGGAGAACAGTCCAAGTTCAGCACGAAACCACGATACCCTTCCAATAAACTAAAAGCAATTGAACTCAGTATGGATAGTAGATACCTACCTACTGTTGTACTTGTTCAGTACTCATCCAATAAACTAAAAGCAATTGAACTCAGCATGGATAGTAGATATCTACCTACTGTTGAACTTGTTCAGTACTCATCCAATAAACTAAAAGCAATTGAACTCAGCATGGATAGTAGATACCTACCTACTGTTGTACTTGTTCAGTACTCATCCAATAAACTAAAAGCAATTGAACTCAGCATGGATAGTAGATACCTACCTACTGTTGTACTTGTTCAGTACTCATCCAATAAACTAAAAGCAATTGAACTCAGCATGGATAGTAGATACCTACCTACTGTTGTACTTGTTCAGTACTCATCCAATAAACTAAAAGCAATTGAACTCAGCATGGATAGTAGATACCTACCTACTGTTGTACTTGTTCAGTCCTCATCCAATAAACTAAAAGCAATTGAACTCAGCATGGATACCTACTGTTGTACTTGTTCAGTACTCATGGGCTTAATTAATTTATAGTCCACCTTATAGGCATAATTTACTTTGATAAAACTTTGTATTTATTAGATAAAGCTTGAAATTTTTTGGTGTTGTTTATTTTTGTCATAACTGATCAAAATAACAAACACAATAATTCTCGAACGCCTTATACAATTTTGACGAACTTTGGTGCGGACATTCATTATATTCATAGCTGATTATTTTTTGGGCCCCATTGTGTCAACTGGGTCCTCGTGCTGCCATTTTGAGTGAGTTCTACAGTTTGATTTCACACCAAAATATTTTTGACCATTAAAATCAAAATTTTGAATGCTTTGTGTTATAGCTACAGAGGCGACAGGCGACCGGTTTGAGAAAATGCTTGTCATTCAGAATTTTTTTGGCAATTTATTGATCGAACAAACTGAAATCTACTTTGTACACCACGATTTTTATTTAAACGTCTTGTTTGTTCTACAATAATATGAGTGAGATCTACAGTTCATAGAGTTACTAATATACAGTAGAACCTCGATTATTTCAACTCTAATATCCGCACATTTTTTTCCACCACTGGCTGGACAGGAAGCAAAACTGAAGGTTTACCTATATGGGTTTGAAGAAATGCACAAACAATGTGGATTTGGTAAACCTTTCTTCCTACATTATTAGTTTGTTGGTTTTCTTTCTTTTATATACATTTTTTTTTTTTTTTTTAGTTTCAAATAAAAAGGGTACATACTTATTTAATACCCATTTCGTTCTTTAGTACATATCAAAATTTTGCCCTATGTTCATTTTTTTACACGGAACCCCGATTATTTCACCTACTCTCGGTCCCAATTATTTGAGGTTCTACTGTACTTTCATTCCATTGTTATCTTGTACCATATTATATTTCCGGTCTCAACCATCTTATTAGAAAAGATTTAAACAGGGCCATCAGCGCGAACAAGCGTCTTTTCGTGATGCAGTTAATGGGCTTTTCTCCGACAAAAAATATAAAATGCAGTCATCAGCATTACTAAATTATTTATTTTGGCATCAATCTGATTATATTCTTGTGGTTTCCTCCTAAAATAACAACAATAAGGAGTCTATTTCTTTGGCAGAATATTATTATTGAATCTGAAAGAATCTCTCTAAATATTATAGACAAACTGACTGACGGATTAATGAAAAAATGGGTACTTACGTCTACGTTGAAATAAGTAGGTAAGTTACGGTCAATAGTCATAACATCAAGTGCGGTGCGCATACCACATTGGTCTGCACATCTAAACCACTGAAATATGATTTTACATCTCTTACTCAATACGTATGAATAATTTAATTAAAACTTTTTGGATTTATGGGAAGAACTATGAATCTCTTTTGATTAATATTTGTCAATTATTTAGTCTCTATACAAACTCTATACGAGTGAGAGAGTATGGTAAAGTGACAGATATCCAGTACGTATTATACGAGTATTAGCGTAAAAAAATCAAAAATGTCGTTGGCTTTCTATACGATACCATGAGATTAATTAAATTAAAGATTTTTTTTTAACTTGGCTTAACGTATATCTTTAACATCTATAGGTCATTCAAGACGGGGGTTTTACCCTCCATTCGTTGGAAACTTGCAAACCAGCTACCCACATTGACCTCACCCAGCCTGGGTTGGCGGGAAAAATGAGCCAACGATACGTGGTGTTCCCAAGCGGTCACCCATCCAAGTACTGACCACGCCCGATGTTGCCTAACTTCAGTGATCTGACGGAAACTGGTGTATTCAACGTGGTATGATCGTTGGCTAGTATAACTATTAAATCGATCTAAAACTAAATTGATTTCTTATCCTCCGTACGCGATAAGTCGCACTTTTTCCAGCACCACTCAACGTTGAAATTGATGTTGTTTGGTAGATTACATTTAGGGTATATTTATTGTCAGTCCTCCGTCATTCATACATCAAAAGGAGAATACTTGACCAAACGGACTGTCATCTAGTATTCATTCCATGATTTTCTTTCTGTTTATGTAAATACTTGACCAAACGGAGTGTCATCTAGTATTCTTTCCATGATTTTCTTTCTGTTTATCTAAATACTTGACCAAACGGACTGTCATTTAGTATTCATTCCATGATTTTCTTTCTGTTTATCTAAATACTTGACTCTGTCATCTAGTATTCATTCCATGATTTTTCTTTCTGTTTATCTAATAGTTGTTTGTTCTTGATTCTGTTGACACATCAGGGGTCAAATATCCATTATGTTCATAGTTTTGTTTTTGAAATCTATTTGTCGCCAGCGTCTATGGTACGTTGAATACACCAGTTCCCGTTACATCATTGAAGTTAAGCAACGTCCAGGAAGGTTGTACCATGTGGGTGTCCACGTGGGTTCGCGCCCTCGTGGATCTGGCTATTTTTCCGGCCCAACCCAGGCTGGGTGAGGTCAATGTGGGTAGCTGATTTGCAAGTTTCCAGCAAATGGAGGGTGAAACCCCCGTCTTGAATGACCAATAGATGTTAAAAAGACGTTAAGTCAAATAATAATAAAAACAACAACTATATTTGGCTACCCCAAGCCTCGTGGCTGCTCATTATTTGAGCAGCCACTTGCCTAGGTTTTTACATACTACAAACTAACTAGTAAACATAATTATGTTTGAAGTTGACAGCGTATTGAACATAATGTGAGCATTGTGAAGTTTTTCACATAAAAAGGGAATTTCCTTAGGTGTAGGATTAAGTGAAGGAGTGTAGGTAGGGAAACCGTTTGGTATAATCTATCCGAATGACCCACAGAAGCTCCCAGGGTGCTCTGAGACAGCCGCAACTCAAAGTTGCTCGAACGATGTGAGATCTAGTTCTATAAAAAATGGGGTTTCTCGTGTATCCACAATAACTCTGGAATTCCTTGTTTGATTTTGATAAAAATCGGCATGTACCTTTAATATGTTTATAAAAATTGCTGATTTTTTGGCCCTATTCAGTCCCCCGGTGCCTCATAGTGGCCATTTCCATTGAGTAAGATTTGCAGGCCATAAAACCATTTGTTAGGAAGAGGCCAATATTTTTAAATAGATAATATACTTGCTTGGGTAATTAGGTGTAAAGAATGGGCAGTTAAGAACATTGAGATTTTACTATCTGTATTCGTGTTCATGCTGGTTACAAACATCCAAGATAAATAAGATGGAACACACATGACTGTGTAATTTGTATGGATTTTGCAACTTTCCCCATACGCACGACTAATATCATTGGGAACAGTAAATTTATCACTTCAGTAATTTAATCAGTACTACTAGTTCGGGAGCTGGCTAGCCATATCTTACCTCATAAGGTATAAAAAAATTTGACCGTGGGCTGGAAGTGCATCGGTGGGATAATGTTTCTGGGGGCTTTCGACCACTAAGAAGCCTTTTTGGAAAAAGGGCCACAATTTACCTCATAAGGAACACGATGAAACTAAATTCCAAAATGATCCTCAGGGTGTCCCGAAAAAGAAACCATAACGTAAGAAACAGATTCTGGGGGCTTTCGACAACTAAGAAGCCTTTTTCCTGGGAAAAACCCCAAAATATACCTCATAAGATATAACACAATTAACACAAGGAAAATGATACATTTTGATATGCAAAATATCGGGTAGGTAGTTCTGATTTTTCGATTTAAGCTCAGTAAATTGATTTAATGAGATGTAATTATTAACTTCTTGACTTTAAAAATGCTAGAAATAATTATTCTGGTGGTCATTCTTACGCCAAAAAGCGTCACCAAAACTGTAATTCCGCAAGACCTCCTGACCACTGCGAGTGGAAAGTGGCAAATATATTCACAACCTATATCATTACTTTTTAACCTAAAATTCTATGGCTATTCCTATATCTCAGAAAAGGTAAGAGATACGAACAAAAGGTATAAAACTAAGATTATAGAAAAATTAAAAGTCGTTCATATGAGTTCATAACGCTTTTTGGCGTAATAATGATCTTACGCCAAAAAGCGTCACCAAAACTGTAATTCCGCAAGACCTCTCGACCACTGGGAGCGGAAAGCCGCAAATAAATTCAAAATAAAATTCGTCCGAATTTCCACGAAACGTTCCAAACAAGTGGCTCCGTGGGACCCGCCCGCGTCCACTGGGTCCATATAGTTTATCAGTTTTCCTCGGAACAGGTACATTAACCGATAATATTAATTGTTCTCAAGTTATTCGCAAAAAAATAAAAGAAAGTACCTAAAATACAATATTTTGAATTTTATCGGCCTCCATTTTGAATTCTGCAAATATCTCGAGAACGGTCAATTTTAGTGAAAAAATGTATGAACTCATATGAACGATGAACGACTTCGAACTCTTCTACATATAATCTTAGTTTTATACCTTTTGTTCGTATCTCTTACCCTATCTGAGATATAGGAATAGCCATAGAATTTTAGGTTAAAAAGTAATGATCTTCTTCTTTTACTAAACCTTGTCCCATGTCTATATGGGGTCGGCATTGCCTTCCTGAATTCTTTTCCTCCACTTTCCTCTGTCTAAGGTTAAAAAGTAATGATATACGATGTGAATTTATTTCCGCTTTCCGCTCCCAGCATGTCTTGCGAAATTACAGTTTTGGTGACGCTTTTTGACGTAATAATGACCACCAGAATAATTATTTCTAGCATTTTTAATCTCAAGAAGTTAATAATTAAACCTCATTAAATTAATTTACTGATGTGTTTAAAAAGTTATTTCCACCCCGTTCTATTGTATGCACTTTAATAAGGAAGGACATATTTCGACCACTTTTTATCGCTTTTTTTGCTGCCGCTGAAGCAATTTTCATGATCGGTAAGTGACATAAAATTAAAATGTAAAGACCTAAACCTTTTAATGGAGTGTTTGTTTAGTTTTGAAGCTTTGTTTAGGAGATACATCCGCAAAAAAGGATATTTTTGTGAAAATCGATATTTTATATCAAAACGGCAGTCGCTTGTAGCAGCGCTTCCTTACATCCTACAGAAAAAAGGTGTGTAGCTAAATTAAAGGACATTTTATTTGTCATCTTTTTGGAGAGAGCATCTATTTTCGATACGGGTCAAAAATTTAATACCTTATGAGGTAAGATATGGCTAGTCAGCTCCCGAACTATACAGATCCTTGTAAAATTTTGTGCTATCCAAAGCATTGTCTTGCAACTCACAAACGTACTTCCCGATATTCATGTGAGTGTGTGTGTGTTATGAAGTCACGAATTTCAGTGAGGTCTTAGAGTTAATTGTTGTTAACAATCGGTCATTTAGTGACCAGATGGCCGACATTTTAAACGTGTGATCATATTTGAATGTAAATTACAATTCAATCAATAAAATAATATACAGTACGCTCTTCAATATTTTGAAAGAACTTTGTATTTTATTATTTTGAGAAAGAAGAGACCACGTTCCAAACTTAAATAGAGTTCCCCACTTGAGATACCTACATTTTGGGAAGAATATATTATCTGACGGATGTGTCTCGATGATTCTTTCTTCATAGGTTAGCAGGAGATTGTTCATTTAATTACCAGAAAAGGTCTTCTTTAAATCTAAAAAAGTTATTCTAAACTCTTGATGTAATACTCAGCCTGTATTTTCTCTTAATAATTCTAAATAATAAAATGATAACACAGTTATTTATTTTGCTAATTTTGATAACAAAACAATAGACTCTTGCGTGGAAGGTAGCCACTAGGCGAGGTTAATGCACAAAACATTATTTCCTACCACCTAACCCTTACAGCTCCATTTTCTTGTGGTGAAATACTCAAATGAACAGGGAAAAATCCAGTTAGCTAAAGAACCAATTTCGATCCTTTGGTGTCTTATATTATATTACCTACCACTCTCAAAATGAATGACACACCCTGTATTTTATTGAAAATACGGAGAAGATCTGGAGAAAAAGTTATGCCTTACCCACACAGTTTATATATACAACAATAATAATGGACCGATCGAAGCGAGGTCCAGTTTTAACTCCACTACTTTCCTTTAAACTTCTGTTATTCTGTCTGTTTGTTCCACGATAATTTATTATATTTATGGAATTAGATGATTAGTTTTTGGAACCTATAGGTCCACACAAATCGGGTCTACAGTTCATAGGCTCATACTAGTTCTGTATTGTATCCATTGTGTTCCACCTCCAAACACTCGGATAAACTTCAGGTACTATGTGTTCAGATATTTTTCAGATCTAACATTGATCATGAGAATCCCTTACAAATCGTCAATGTTTCAACTAGAGGAAGCAAGTAATATATATATATATATATATTTATGTAGCGGCACATTTAAACGTTTTCTCTATAGAATATTATAGTTTCTTGTATTTCCTATTAACCATAATAGAGATGCAGATTCTACAACATACAAGGCGCTTACAAAAATAATGACAAATCATATGTGTACAGGAAACTTAGAAAGTAATCTAAACGTTTACCTAGGTCAACTTAACAGATGTTGAATATTGAGATTGGAAAATTAGCGTCAGATGGAATTCAGAGGCGGATACAGGTCTTCAATTGAGGAGGTGATAAAGGCTTAAACTCGTATTATCTTATAGAAGCCAATAAGATACATGATTAATTAATAAAAAATATACTTATTTTAAATGACCTTAATAAAGTCAAAATTCAATTATTTGCAAGTACTTAAATTAGTTCTACTATCCCAGATGATTGTAGCAAATAGCAATTAGGGATTTCTTTTTCGTTCTTCGGGTCTGGGGGGACGATATTTTCCTTCTGTATCTCCTACGGAATTGCATTTTTTCCTAAGTAGGAATAAATTTGCTCCATCAGTAGAGTTAAATGGGCTCTGTTATTTAGAATACACGTCACATTACTTATCAGGGTGTCAATAATAAACTCAATATTAACATTTTTTAACTTCTATTCAAATGGGATATATTCTTCACTTTTAATTCAAATGGGTTTGTATATACATTGATATGCTTTTGGATTTAGGGAGTATTTTTTATAAAAATAAGGAGGGTTCCTTGTAGCAATATTTTTTTTCAGGTAGTAGTAACCATTTGAAGAATAATTAATTTTTAAAATCAAGACATAAAATTAGAAACCTTATATATTGTGGAGTAATGCTTTGATGAAATCGTTAAAAAATGTCCTTAAGGCCTGCTTTTTTAAATTATTCAAAAAATGTGAAAAATTCAATTTCTGAGGAGAAAAGAGGGGAAATTCAATTAAAGTATTTGAACATTTTCAAGGTCAAATCGAATTCTAGAAGAACAGAAAAAATCTCCCTTTTTATATCAGTTTTTGGCAGTTTTTTGAAAAAAAAAAAAAAAAAAAAAAGTGGTGGGGGTCTAGTTTCTCTTTATTTTGAGAACAAGCAAAGGGAATTGAGAAAAAAGTGAAAAAATTGAGATGAATAAGTTAAAAAAACACGCTTATTATTTACCCTTTAGACTAAAAGAACAGTAAAAGTTAATATTCATATTTTTATGACACAATATAATCTGCAAGAACTGTGAAATATTTTTTATAGGTAATTCAAAACATCTTAGTTTAAGCCCACTCAATCATATTTGGTGGTCTGTTTATATGTACATAATGATCTCCAACTTTACGTAAATGTTGGATGTGAGAGATTGAACATGATAATGTGTGTTGATTATTAGCGAGCAAGTCGTGGACAATATTCTCAGAGTGAAGGTGTGTTGTAATGATCAAATTAAAATTGATGATGAGTAGGAAGTTTAAAGGAAGTGGTTTGGTATCACAGAGGAAAACTTGTTATTGTGCTAAAG
The DNA here is from genome assembly GCA_012654025.1 of Pachypsylla venusta. NCBI lineage: Eukaryota > Metazoa > Arthropoda > Insecta > Hemiptera > Aphalaridae > Pachypsylla > Pachypsylla venusta. Next base: position 30,125,088 of record CM022874.1, read on the forward strand.
ATATCATATACAGATACAGGGCCCTACAGGAAAACAGAGCAAAACAATAAATACGCACACATGTACAATCCGTTTTTCTTGGCTTACAAGATTTCCAGAAAAGCAAAGCAACACATACGCACACATATACATTGTACAATCCGTTTTTGCTTGGCTTTCAAGGTGAACAATTTTTGTTTTCTTTAAACGAAATCACGTTTTTTGGATAATAGTAAAAAAAAAAAGCGCCATGTAGGCAATTTCATTCAGAAATTTTCTAAATATGGTCTTTTTAAGTTATGTTTTTTTTAGAGAAACAAAACATCCGACATCATCAGATCCAAGCAAAAACGGACTGTACATGTGGGTGGTTTTTATTGTTGCAAATGAAGTGTTCTTAATCTCTTTAGCAGAGTTTAATAAAAACTTTAAATTTAAAGTTTGAAAGAAAAGAAAACTGAAATATTTTTTTTTCCTCTCTGACCTCTTCAAATTTTTCAACGTTTTTTCCTGTATCACCCTGTATAGCGCAGATTTGGTGTTACCCTTGTGTTTCTTTTTTCTTAAAAAAGAAGATTTTTTCCCTTTTCAAAAAAAAAAAGTAATAAAAGAAAGAAAAAACTAATTATGCCCCAGAACCGCTTTTGCATTACTTCAGGGCACTGCTTTACAGCCATTCCATTTCGGAAACGAGAAACTTAAATCAGAAAATTTTCGCCCCGGGCGGGATTCGTACCCACAACCTCCAGACCTTAAGAGTCAATGCTCTTAAGAACTCGGCCACGGTAATCGATACGCTGCTAATGAATATTTGAAAGATACGAGATTGTACATGTTTAAACTAGACTTTTATGTAAAAATTGTATAACACATTTTTGCAATAATTTCTTTTGAGGAATTATCAAATTTTTCACTCAATTAAAGCATCTCTTTACTGATTCTAAAACTTAATCATCCTTAATCCCCATTCTTTCTTTTTTTCACAATTTTGTTCGATACTTTCCCAACAAAATAAACTATTTTTCATTAAAGATCTTAACAGGATTAAACCTACTTTTGAGATAATAACTAAAGAAATTGGTAGATTTATTAGAAAATCAAGATACTTAACAAGAGAAGAAGACAACATTGTCAGAGAGCAGCCAAATGATTGCAACATCATCTAATGATATTTTAATTGCTTCAGACTAATCTCTCCAAAAGATAATCTACCACATACGTACCCAACCCATGAATTGCTTATCAAATTGATGGTTCGTGAGATTTTTTTTTTTAAAAAAAAAAATCGAAAACGCCCTGTTGCAGACTATGTTGGAATGTTGGATGCATACTAGCAGTTTGATGACTTAATTTTTTTTTGAAATTTAACCGTTACATAAATTTTCTGGAAGGAAAACTCATTATGGGTTGGTGGTGCAGTGGTAAAACGCTCTGACTGGTAAACAGTAGGGCCTGGGTTCAAACCCAGCTAACCCATGAAATTTTATCCTCATGAATTTAGGATATTTACCACATTATAATAGCACCCAAAAACAACCGGTGTCAAAGGGACTCCTCAGTCCTATTCGGGCAGTATAAATCCCCCCAAAAATACCACTGCGTGCTATAAAAATTCCCCGCCAAGTCATCACCCCAAAAAAGATATGAAATCTTAATAAG
>CM022874.1:30128580-30143564 GCA_012654025.1 Pachypsylla venusta
GAAATAATCATTTTTATCCTGAGTTGTGTAGTTTTTCCTCTGGAAGTAGCTGAAATCGGCAATGTAAGCTGTGGCGTATAATATACTCTTTGTAGCTACCGCATTTTCTTGACTTGGCGGGGCGGAGCGCTACCGCGCTCCTTAATAAGGTACTATTATTATTAGGTCAATATTGTGTTTTTTAATAAACCATTTTTTTTAGTTTCTTTAAAGTTTACTTTTTTGAAGGGAAGATATTTCAATTTGAAAAAAAACCTTTCAAAAAACTAAGTAAGAAGTCTCAAAAAATCATTTAACATATGGTCAGATACCTCATTCCCACTTTGATATGTTACTGCTCTATTTAAAGGTTAGCTCATTCGGTAATTCAACTAACGGTACAAAACCATGCCCTAAAAATCTTCAAAAAATGTTAGTCATCACTGTGTTTACAGACACCTATTATAATAATTGAAGTAATAGAATGAACATGAAGATAACTGCATTATTCAACCCAAGTTGGTCGGTTTTGTAGTAGTAGTAGTAGTAGTTATACTGATAAGCAAAATTCCAAGTCCATCAAACTGCCATCAACTTTCTTGGGGCTAATTTGATTTACATGATCATGTTTAATGCTTCTTGGCAAATTATTCTTGGTCATGTTGTATAAACATCAAGTCTACATTTACATATAAGTACTCAATAGAGTTTATGGTTATATCTGGATTTGGTAGATAACAAAAAACATGCCTTTGACTTAGTTAATCACTAAAAAGGTTGTAAAACTTAAATTTATTAGTACTGGTTTAGAATTGATCAAGAAAATCTAATGAATGATTCGATAAAATATTTGGATTAAACCTTTTGAAATAGAATAGATGATGTATCAATTTTATTGAGGTACTAAAATTGTTAGAGTCTCCTCACGGATGAACTCAATTAATCTGAACAACGAGCAAAACCTTTATTTATGATTGGTATCCGAGAGATGAAAAAGTGCATATCCAGTTCAGGGAACTCAAAATTTTCAGTGTAAACAATGATGATCACACCAGGTACAGGGTGCAGGACAACCTAATGAAATATCATTGGATTAGCCAATGAGGATGAACAAACCCAACATTAACGTCAACTGCACATACGTTTATCTTCTATGATATGAAGTCTTTTGAAAACTCCACCCCTGTCAGAACGGTAAGCTTCTTTTTTCCGCCCATGATGATTTCTAAGAAGAAAATAAGCCAGCGTCTATGGCACGTTGAATACACCAGTTCCCGTGAGATCACTGAAGTTAAGCAATATCCAGCGAGGTTGGACCATGTGAGTGTTCACGTGGGTTCGCGCCCTCGTGATGCTGGCTATTTTTCCGGCCCAACCCAGGCTGGGTGAGGTCAATGTGGGTAGCTGGTTTCCAAGTTTCCAGCGAATGGAAGGTGAAACCCCCGTCTTGAATGACCAATAGATGTTAAAGAGACGTTAAGCAAGAGTTAACTCTGGGTAGTAATTATGTGATTCCCTTCCCCCATATTTTTATGGCAAATTATGGCCTAAATCGTAGTAGCTTTGACATTATCCAGTATGAAATCCTTTGGAATATGNCATTTATCGTATTTCGGTACTTGATGACTTTTTTGCTTCCAAAAATAATTTTATCTAGTGTAAATCTAAGTTGCCCCTTCCGTGCTGCATACTCTCGAGAATTTCTAGGGGGGGGGCAGCTGCCCCCACCTGCCCCCGCCTTCCTACGCCCATGTGACTGACAGTAACGCCGAGCTTTGAGGACCAATTTGATCCTTGGATCTTCCTAACAATTTATTATTAATTTCGTTCAAAATAACACTTATGACGGATGAACTGATTTTTCATATTGTTTAGAGAAATGATAAAAACGTCAATTTCAAAGATCCATTATTGAACCAATTAAACCAAAATGGTGACGCCTTTACTAATCTTGTCAAGTTCTCAATTCGAATACCTAACAGTTCTAGTTTGGTATTTGAATTATTTTTTGTAAGTCGGAAAATCTCAGTAGCTTTCAAACAATTTAATGACGGTACCAGTGATCTGTTATTTTATTTTGGTAATAAACGCTCTGCAATTTTAAAGTAGTCAGTTCAGATCTTATACTGAAAAATAATTTGATCAACATTAGCCTGAATTTAATTTCATTAGTAATTAAAATTGCCATACAATATCCAGTTTTTTTCAATAATGTTCTTTCCAGTGATAATGATGTTTTCATGTGAGTAAATACTTAGAAGTATATGAGCATATTCATTGCCAGTGTTCCACACACTCGTATTACCTACATGTACCTGCATGATGTGTATACTGTAATTATCAAGGGAGAATGCAACCAGGCATACTGTGATATAGTATGTACAACAAGCTTTCAAAACACTTTTTTAAGGTTACAAATTAGGTTTTCTTAATCTGTTTATAATTAAATTTCTGACGAGTAGTCAAACATTGAAGTTGAAATGAATATTTAGTTTTCCGATTTGATTGAAAATTCAACAACAGCCGCGAGTTGATTGAAAGAGAGAGATTAGTAGAAAGGATCAAGATAAAATGAATGATATTATTTATGCTAAAAGNAATGTGCAAACCTACATACAGACATTAGTAATGAAAAGAACATGTGAAAGTATATTTGTGGAATTTAGAGAAAAAGAAGAATTGGAATTATTTGAAGAAATTATAGATAGGCATATGGAGGAGATGGAGAGAAGAGAGGAAGAGAGTGAACCTTAATACAACTGTTTATACAAATTTTTTTTTAATTAAAAGCTCGAGTTTTTCCGAACTATTGAAAAGCATTTGGTCTGGAGCTAAATCTGTGCGTTTGTATTCCATACCATTGTTGATATTTTCCACTCGTTTTATCGATAGGACGGACCTGGAGGTAAATCTATGCGTGTGTGTTCTATAGCAGATGTTTTTTCAAGTTTTATGTTAAAGACGGGTTTTGGTATACTTCTGTACATGTGTGCCTACCGCCTAGCTTAATAGGTATCAGTCACTGCTCGTGTTTGTATTTCCTAACTATCCAAATATTAGTATGTGGTGGGTTAATAGGTATCAGTCACTGCTCGTGTTTGTATTTCCTAACTATCCAAATATTAGTATGTGGGGGTGGAGACAATAACTAGATATTTCGGATCCTTGATATTTTCCTAGCTTTGAATAACAAACAACCGTTTTTGCGGATTCTGGTACCTAACCATTACTCCTATAACCCAGATGGGGGTACAATTATTGCAGTTTTGGAGTCGGTGTTGTTAGAGTTCCATGAAACTTTGTTATCTTTGCCAAGGGGTACATATGTATTTCACGTTTGTGAAATTAATTTGTCTTTACTGTATGTAATTTATGAACAATAACTTATAATCAATTTCATAATTGTTAACAGAATTTTTTTATCCTATCTGTCATTGTTTTTTTAGAGCAATTTTAATGTTGATACGGTATTGTGTATAATAATTTTTAGACATCATGTAGTATAATTTTATGTATGTAGGTACCTTCATTCAAAATGTATTTGTACAAGGAACAGTTAAACACTCGAATACATTATTTACTTTCATTATGGTATAATGTTAGCTTTTTGTATCCAGAACGCTCGTTCAGATCTTGGATCTAAAAGTTGTTCATAGATGAATAGAAAATTGATTTCAGATCGATTATTTTGTTGGATGCATCATTGAGTGGTCTGATTATTCCTTTAAATGTGATGTTTTTTCCTTTGGGTAGATTGCATTGAACATTTAAATTTGAAACTTCTAATCTATGGCCCGGGGTCTTTCATTCCGTATACCTAAACGTCTATTTCCAATACCTTTTAAATCTTTAATTTTCACTCAAGATTTGCCTATGAATTAAAAATTAACTCAAGCGATAATTTTAAATACTTAAGTGAATAAAAAATGTTCACTTGAGGCATGACTATGAATTCCGCCTATAAACTCAAAGCGAGTTTTTAGGTGACACCTTTATCCTTCATTTAGGACATATTTTGCAAAATTGTGACTAGCCATTCCAGGGTTACAAGTTCGAATCCGGGATCGGCGAATGGACCCCCCCCAAAAAAAAGCATAAACTTAGACCCCAGAAAAATGAGCATGGTTCAATAATATAGAACCGGTTTCGAGTTATGGCCGATTTTTCGATTTTTGTATGGGAAATCATAGAATACTATTAGAAATGGTAAGAGGTAAGAGATATAGAAAATATGATGGGAATAGAACCCCCTCCAAAAACCATAGACCGAGAACCCAGTAATATTATGAGAATTCTGGACTCTACAACCTGCCGCAACGTAGACGTGTTTAGTACTCGAGAGGGTATCCGCTCGGGGACTCAATATTGTTTCGGTGTACGATCGAAACGGTAAAGTTTGCTATAGTGTTGCATCCGGGGGAGGGGGGGGGGCATGGAACACACGGTGATCGAACCGATACATTTTTCACGATTAGCGTTCATTGAACTTTCTTGTTTAGTTTACTTGATGGATCTAATCATCACGCTGGCAATCGTTGTTATTAAAAATAAAACGTCGATTTCAACCCCCCCGAATTAGAATAATTGTTGCGCCAAAGCTCTCAGAGCTGTTCCTGAAATTAAATCAATGTTCAAAAAATAAAATCTATGAAGAAATTGATTGCCAAGCTCTGCGTTATAAATTGCATAGCTCTGTAGCAGTAGCATCTTTTTTTTTTTTTTTTAAGCTTTACGTCTCTTCAACATCAATTGGTCATTCGAGACGGGGGTTTTAACCTCCATTCGCCGGAAACTTGTAAACCAGCCAATCACATTGACCTCACCCAGCGTGGGTTGTGGGCCGAAAAAATAGTCAGCATCACAAGGGCATGAACCAACGAGGACACCCACATGGAACAATCCCGCTGGACGTTGCTTCACTTCAGTGATCGAACGGGAACTGTTGTATTCAACGTGCCATGGGCGCTGTTTCAACAGCATCTTATTAGTGCGATTTGTTTTCTCTAGTTTTGATTAGTATTAATTGTAAGTATTAATTGTAAGTATTTGATTAGTATTAATTAATTTACAATACTGGCGACACCTTTTGTTAATTTATCCACTACAGCAGGTATATAAATTAAATTCACCCAGCTTGAGATCAACACCTGTGTACAGTATTTTACTCTCCATAAGTCCTCTATTATAAATTACTAACTGATGCTCGCATCTTCGTATGTCTTTTTCTCTGGGCTGTAAAAATTCTGTCGGCCATAACAATTCAGTATTTTTTTTTCTACGTAAATATTGGAAAATCTGCTTAGCTTGAATAGGGTGGATTTTTTTAATATTTTTTACCGCTTGCAATTGTACCGCTAAACTATTTTGTTTTTGTCGTCACTCCTACTTGAACATTCTAATTTTGAAAGCTATTTCATAACCGCATTATAAGAGGAATCTGTGATCTAAGTTTCAAGTTTCTACGTTTAGCCATCGTGGAGCTACGAAGATTATGATTCAGTCAGTCAGTAGGTGTTTATACCAGCTGGAAACGATAATGATTAAGATCAAAATATACATTTCATATCTATAAATGTACACACAAGTCCAATTTGAAACATTAAACTCAAACTACCTAGTTCAATATTTTAGTCTATGATAGAGATGAAACTCAAAAACCCCTGCTTGGAAAACGGGACAGTGTCCCAATCAATTGAGCTCAAGATTCATGAAAATTAATTGTGTTCTTAAGGTCTCATGTGAAACACCATTCTGAATTGCATTATTAAAACGCTATGAAATATAACATAGGTGTGTATCTGTTGAAAGATAACATTAAAGTTGACTGGAACGTGTATCTACACTAACTTTATTTACAATATTAGGTATACAAATTACAACTCTAAAGGCTTCCATACTAAGACAATATCCAATATTATTTTATTGATTCTCCTTGCTGTGATTTATTCGGTATTTATTGAATGTCGTTATCATTTGTTGGGACAAACGTGACAAAAATTCACCAATCAGTAAACAATAAAATAAATTGGTCACCGCACGTAACTATATTACCTACTTATAAAGCGCAAAGCCCAGTGGTATACTGATTGACTTAAAATCAACGTAACTCAAATATGGCTAAACGAAGTAATTTGGTTTGAGTATGATTTACGTATACAAGAGCATGGTTTGAGTATGATTTTCGTATACAAGAGTATGTTTTGAGTATAATTTACGTATACAAGAGTATGTTTTACGTATACAAGAAAATAACGAAGAGAACAGCAGTGGACCTCCTCAAAAAATTATATGGACCCCTGTATAAATATTATTACGTATACAAGAGTATGTTTTGAGTATGATTTACGTATACAAGAAAATATCGAAAAGAACGGGAGTGGACCTCCTCAAATGAATTATAAGGACCCCTGTATAAGTATTATTACGTATACGAGAGTATGTTTTGAGTATGATTTACGTATACAAGAAAATAACGAAGAGAACAGGATTGGACCTCCTCAAAAGAATTATAAGGACCCCTGTATAAGTATTATTACGTATACGAGAGTATGTTTTGAGTATGATTTACGTATACAAGAAAATATCGAAAAGAACGGGAGTGGACCTCCTCAAAAGAATTATAAGGACCCCTGTATAAGTTTGATATTTGATATTTTATGTTTCAAGATAATTAGAATCCAAAATGGAAATTTTGGTCACCGTCGGGTCAAAGGAATCCATACTAAATTTTCAGTATGGAACCCTATATAAGTGACTGACGGTGACGAAATTATCAAAATCGGTCAACGCTATGTGTACAGGGCGCGGACGAATAGGTTTTTATTAGATTTTTGGATTCTGCGTACCTTGAAACGTAAAATATCAAACTTTTGGGCGGGTATTTTTTTAGCCAGTAAAATAATAAACCCATGTGTCACATTTACAGAGTTTTTCAACTAATTTTAATCAGGCGATTTTGAAATTTCTGAGTGTACTTGGTCTGATTATTATCATATTTTAATATTTTAATCAGACTAATTTTAATCAGGCGATTTTGAAGTTTCTGAGTGTACTTGGTATGATTATTATCATATTTTAATATTTTAATCAGACTAGTCTTTTTGCTACAAAAGTTGTTTGAGTTGGCGTATGGTTTAAATTATTATAAAAAGTATGAGGTTCAAGGTCGGGTTGAGATATGGATCCCACAATAATAATAATATGAGTTGCTTTGAGTTGTTTTTTTTACTTTTTTTAAAATTAGTTTGAGATATGTTTAATAGATGATATCAGGGCTTCTTAATATGAACTTTATGAAAGATGATAAATTTCTCTTTCCAAATGTTACTTTTTACTTTTCGGTTCCGCTTCCACAAAAATCTATATACTTCTCTATGGAAAGTGTTATTAAATGAGGCCCTAGACTTCTTGATCTGCTTGATCAAACGCTTCTATCACCCCTTTCAATCTTTTGATGAAAACTCAGTTGATCAGTTTCTGAAGAGGGACAGTGCATATCGTATTTTGCATTGGGTTTAAAATAGAGATTTGGGAGATCAACAATGGTTTCAATTATAAACTTGCGCTTCTTCGCCTTTACACTGGTTTCCCACTTCCCACCAAGCAGAAAAAGCAACTATATAGAAAATAACGGTGATTTAAGGATTGGGATACAACTTCACTCATGGACATTTATTTAATCAACTTTCTGCGTGAATCGAAACCAGAGAATTGCAGGAATTTTTTGAGAATGAACTAAGAAAGTCTGTGTAAGAATGTTTTGATTATCTACTGGAGTTAGTACCTGCCAACATCGAGAGAAATTATAAGAATTTGCGTGAGCAATTCCTGTTTGGGAGTGGACACCATGGTGTCTTTGGGGTAATTTTAGGAATGATTGTTGAAAATTGTCCTAGGCAATGCAGTGCCATTTTCAATCGCTTGAGTCAATCAAACTTTCTTTCAATCCCCATCAATGTTTACGTAAAGCACCAAATGGTCAATTTGGAAAGTAAAGAGTTGGGAAACCATGATTATAAAAACAGACATTTATAAAGTTGAATCGTGTATGAATGGCGACCATTACAAAATAATTATTTGATGTTATTTTCCTTTCTATTTAAGAATGTTTCGTACCAAGAAGAGAGGTAGAAATTGAAAACACAATAATTATCATTAGAAAATGAGAAGAGAGAGAGAGAGAGAGAGAGAGAGAGAGAGAGAGAAAGAGAGAGAGAGAAAGAAAGAAATCTGTTAACATCAAATGAGAGGATTTTTAAATGCTGCAATCTACAAAGATGTAATCCAGATAACGATTTCGCTTGAAAAATGCTGAAATCCTTGATTTGTTTCTACAGTTTATTTTATTCGATCTTCGAGTTCAGATGTCCGTACTATCAGAGGGCAAACAATAATAAACTGATCTTTTCAAAGAGTGTCTTCTTAAAGTTGTTACATGTTAAATTTATTTTTATTTTCTTAAATATGGAACTCACGAGGATTAGCTTATCCTTTGAAAAATCTCATAGTCCCCTCAAAAGTTATCAACACCAAATACGTTTCTGATCCTTGACTCGATAGGTTTTATTACCCGCGATTTTTTTTTTTTCAATTTTCTAGGTTCATTATATACCTATCAAGATAATTATGTGGGACAGAGGATAGTTTGCTTCGCCAGGACCCTTAGGAACATTACCGTGTCAACCTATGTCATTCTCTCCTATAAACCTATTTTTCTCTACAAAAAATAACATGAATGGATCAACAAAAAGTACACGTTTGCATTTATGCAGTTACTTATTTGTAGGATGCGTGAATGTGCGTTACAAATAAACAAACACACTTGCGTATTTTATATTATTCCTCATTAAATAACTTTGAAATCTGGTAGACAGTTTTAATATCCAAGGTCTTTTCTATCTTAATGGGGTAATTGATTTTCATACCTTTATGGTCATGTCTTGGACATTGTGGGCGAAACTTGTTTGTTCTATATCCACATAATGCTATAATTAAATTTCTGAATGAGGTCCATTCTAAGTAAAAGTTGAGTAAAAGTGAAGTGTGGCTGTGGCATTACATTCATCTGTAATTCTATCCAATGGTGTAATGAAATCAGTTCGTATGTACACTGACACTCTAGCCGTAGTTTCATATTCTCACATTTCTCATTTATGTGTACATTGTTTTGTTTGTAGAGAAGTATGTCAACCTTATTTCTTATGTCTAGTCCTCTGGTCTGACCATTTTCAATTTAATTGTTTTTTGTTTTATCTTTGTTTCGTATCGATATTTTAAACTTTGTTGTAGATTGCAGCAGGAGCTATCAGAATCTATCATCTAGTAAGAGTTGTTTTTGTAAAACATGAATAGACAAATATAAAATATTCTTACAAAGCTGAGATTCGGGGAAGAGTTGTTTTTGTTTAAATGCGGATTTACACAGTCATTGTCATAATTTGTTTATTATGAAAGATAGTATAGCTCTATAGAACATTGAACGGTCAGAAATTTGTAATTTATTGAGCGTCGTTTAGCGAGGATAGATAGTAGCTGTGCGTATGCAATGTATATGAAGATGGTGAATCCTTTTCCATAGGTACAATAACTTCTATTCATTCTATATTGTCATCATCGCGTCCGATCATAGCCATATGTATGAGACTGCAGCTCCAAAGAAGTCGTCATCCTGCATTTATTCTTGGAGGTTGATAATTAACGTGTTCCTCCTAAACCATGTCAGTCACTTTTATTATATTTACATCAGTAACACAAGAAAATTAGTGACTAAACATAATGATATTGCTTTTTCTGCTGTTTTACACCAACGGCTCAGGAGGACTCGGCCCATGAGGATGTTATTAAAACTGCTGAAACATTCGCTTGTTTTTCTTCACCTATTAGGTCTGTTGATTGTGCTCTTTTTGTTCGATGCATGACCTAATTTTTTCCCAAATATAGGAATGCTCTTCATTGCGTAAATAATAATTTGGGGATGTATAATTTTGTCTTTTATTTTTATACTTAGTGTAAATGTTATCGAAAATGGTGATAATTTTTAAGTGTTTACTGTAAGCTGAATATTCTGATGATATTCCTTCGTCCTAATATCACCCTAAAGCCGCTTCCCATTTTCTCTATGCTATTATCTAAATAATATTTTAAAATTATTTAAATAATAATATTTATTTTGGTATTAGATCTGTTCTTCTGCTATTACTGCTAAATATACTTGAGTTTTTAAACGCAAATGAGACAACAACCTTGTCATTCACCAGTCAGATAAGTGAAGTGAAACAACGTCGGGCGTATTACACAAGTGGTTTGCTGTTTCGGTGTGAACACAACAACAGAGTTACTGTTACAGTTGATGATGGTGCAACGAAAAGTTGTTGAATCTCGTATGTAGTTGTAAAAATAGGTAACTCTCATAATTGCTTTAAAAATCATCTAAACCTAATTTAGTCTCACTAATAATATTTTAACCACCGCAACTAATAAGTGTGTAAGGAAAGAGCAATCTTATATTAGCATTACAATTGTTAAGGTCGGACCTGATTTGGAATGTCAACATTTCGATCAAACTGGATAAATTCTCGTTTCATAGTGAGAATGACCAATAGCTTACTTAATTTAAAGACGGTTATTTATAAATTTAATATGTTCAGAAACCAAAAACATTATTGTTTTTACTTTAATCTCAAAAGCTGAAACCACGTTTGTAGCGTATCAATTTAAATCACATGATTTGAGGTCCATAATGATCATATGATTGTCACGGCCTCTTCTTTTTTTCTTAGAAGCACCGTGTTCTCATAAAATGGGAGTACTAAATAAAGCTACAAGTATGACCATAGAGTTTTGGTGAATGTACGAGTATACACAAAACATTAATACAAGCTGAAGTTTGGCTTTGATTACACTTGACTTGTCAAGCAGAAAGTATATTACTTCTCACGTTAGAGAAAACCTAACCTAAACAATAATATTGATGTCAAGTCGGATTAGCATAATGCTCGAACCACAATCTAGAAAGATGAACAATAAAAACAAACATCTTTGAAAATAAACAGTCATGAATTGTACCCATGATGGTGTATGTGGTTACAACCAGCGAGGGAAGAACCGCTTACAATGATTTCAACTGTTGATGCATACCTTTGGAATCAGCCGCGATTATTTTCAATTCAAATTGCATCAATGAGGCCCAACATCATCAGCAAATTTTATGAACATAATAAATGTTTATACCAAGTTTCAGCAGAATCGGGCAAGACGTTCCAGAATTATTGCAAAACGAATAAACAGATGTTTAGAGAAAAATCGTAGTGTAAAAAATAGACTTTACTTTGTTCAATCAAAAAAAAAATATTTTGCGTGTAAGCTAGAAAAGATACCTAACAATCTTTTTTGTGGACTGGATCTGGAAAAGTAATAAAGTATTTTCATAATAGGAAGGGTTTCTGCGAGAAAAACAATAAACCTATATTTGAAGATCATAAAACAAATAGGTCAAATTAAGCCCCCGAAAACTTTCATTAAGTTTTCGGGCCCTACAGTTTTTTTTTCCTAGAGATAACGTCTCTCAAACCTTGGGTGGGGAGGAACATGGGCCTCCTGTTAGATGTAACTATAACAAATACATGGCTTAAGGTAAGTAAGTGGCCTGAATTTTTTGTATGAATTGGCCTCAGAAAAAATCTCTTACTTTTATGGTTTTATGAGATTTCAAATAAAATCTGGATGCTCCTGAAGTTGTGCATCATCGACAACGGTTCTGTGAATTACTTTGTAATGTTGATTAATTTCATAAGGTCGTTATAACAAAGCATTATCTTAGTTGAGGTTGAATCAATAGGATGTTAATTATGTCATGGTTATGAAATCTTGTTCATTGCTCCCATTAATGTGGAAAAATCCACCCAACTGTTGCAGTAAGCTCTTGAAAACTGGATTTGTTTTCGTCCAAAATTGCGAACTGTAGTTATTGGGAGTTACTTTTTCTGCACTTTTGAATAACTTATACAGTGTGGTATAGAGTACTTCAGATATGACGTCTGCAAGCTGAGTGTTATCCACTTTTCACTAGATGGACTGAGAGAAAGTCTAATAATGTCGTTATAAGATCAGAAAAAATATGGGTCCCAATGTAATGAACCTTAACAATTCTATATCGCCTTCTGAACTAAATGAACCGTAAAATTTTAACAATAATAGACATAGGAAAAAAAAACATGTGATCAACTCTTTGTGTGGCCAAATTCAGCTTTTGTTTTGTAAATATCTATCAAATTAAGAATATTAAATTGTTTTATGCTTGAAGGCAAAATAATGTTTTATTGATTTACCTACATCAAGCGAGTCTACTCATAATATTGTGATACATATTATAGGTATTAAAATATGAATGACCAAGTTAGATAAAGAGACAAATATGAAAGAACTATAAAAGTTATTTGAAATTACAATACACTTCAATTTTTGAAATGTATCATTAGTTTTATAGTGTAGAATAAGTATTAGCTCTATATCAATGATAAACATGAACTTGTATGATTGAGAAATAGTCACAAGAAGACTAATACGGCTGTAGAGAAATTTACAAGAAGAAGCTCTATAATCATCAGCTTTGGCATTATGCATTCAATTAAGTCCATGGCTATAGCCATAAAGTTGCACCCGATTGAGAGATAGTCACAATAGCTGCAAGAGGATCAAAACATAAGTTCAACACTTCACTTTTCATTGCCTAGAAATTAGCTTCCCGTGTTTTATTATAATCCTTTCAAGTCTGTGGTCTCTTCTTGTTGTGGTTGTTGGCTTTGATTCAGTCAAGTGGGGTCAAGTCTGCAATAGTCCTAACTAGTGGACGTAGCACTTGGAATTCCGAAAGGAAAGGCCGCCAGAATTAATAATAGGTGGGGTCATCATGTTTTCACCTCAGTCTTCATCATTTTGGCGAATCTAACAGAGCTTCTCACGAATGATCTTTCACTTGGATTTATTGCACATTCTTTTTTGATCTATTCTTCTGTTTCAAAAATTTCCTAACCCTTTGTATTCACAATTTCTTTTTAAGTCGACAAATATAGCATGTAATAATCCTGCTATCTTACTGTTTTGCTTCACATTGCAATTTTTCAGTTTATCCCCCATCCATATTTTCCATTTCGTATTATATTTCGTCATTGTATTAAAATTATTGATTTCAGTTTTATTTTTGATCAGTTAGATAAATAAAAAGAAGTTCGTTTAAATTATTCAGTGCATAATATCCAGTATAGTCAATATCTTCAAAAAACAATTATCAATGTCTACTAAGAAAAATATACGTTATCTTAGATTTTCAGAGGGCAAAGACTTGTTAAGATTCAAATTGAATATCAATCTACTAAGATATCTGCTTTTTACTGTCAAAAATATTTTTTAATTTTACCAAGAAACCACATGAAATTCATCTTTCTACATTATTGCGCTTGCTAAAATCCAATCATTCCAATTACAAAAAAATATCTATTTTAATGAGAAAAATTATTTGATGCCTGAAGCTGAACAGTATGCTGGATGCTGTTAAAGTCTGTAAAGATATCTTGTGTCTGTTTAGTTTGTTTTGGTATTAAATGTAATCATATTTATACTTTTACTGATCGGTGACTAGTATGTACATAACTTAAAGTGAACAACTGCAGATCATTAAATGAATTGAATCACCTATCACAAAGAAGAACCTTACATGTATTTGCAAAAAGAAAAAGAAAGAGAAGAAAAGAAAAAAATAACCCCCATACTAAAGTCGTGAATAACTTAAAATACTTGCGTTGTTACAAGTTGTTCAATTTCCTTTTCATTATTTTAACATTTTTCCTTCGAGATTTTTGAATATTTATGTGAGTAAATTTTGAGAGTTAACTTAATTAATTATGATTTATAATACTTTTGTCATAATTTTAAGAACAGAAGGACTGTTCGTATGGAGATGAACTCGTAAAACTCTCACGAATCACCTAACACAAAAAAGAAAATTAAGACTAGCTTCTATAACAAGCAAATTGAGGAAGAACATATTTTTTTTATTTTTTTTTTTTTAAAAAAAAGAATTCTTGTAATCAGCGAGATTCCTAACCTATCACATAAAGAAAATAATGCACTTTTAACCCTTGAACTATTCCAAAGTGATATCAATACAATATTTGACGTGATTAGATTGGTATGTGTGTTCTTTCAAACTAGTAGGGACTTAACAAAAGAGCCATGAGTACATCGTTTTCACATTCTCTAAAAAAGAAATACTTGAAAAAATAGGAGGAACATATAACCATTGCCCAAACACAATACAATATTAATCTCACAGGACTTGGTCCTAAAAATGTGTCGTTTATATTTGTTTACCAGCCCTGTTCAACTGAAGTTAGCCGGGACTAGTTCAAACTCTCCCCGAAATGTTATAGATTTTGGGTCTTCATTATTATCAAAAACGATGTCAAATCATCAATTTATTGATAATATTTCAAAGAAATCACGCCTTCCAAATACGTTTAAAACAGGTTCCTTACCATGTTACTCTTGTAGAACAAATTAGCGAAAATAAATTTATTGAAACTATTTACCAAACAGGAACCAAATAAAAATAAACAATAAGCATGATAAAGATTCGAATAAAATGAAATCTATGTAATTGAAATCTGTAAGGTATGATATTCGTTCAAATATTTTCAGAAATTTCGACAACAGAACAGAGGTGAAATGTTGATGAAGATATACTGCATAGTAGTTCTGTACGGTTTCCTCAACATTTTATCTCCAAAAATGCGTAAGTGAGGTCTGTTAATGTAATATGGGAATCGCCCAAAATATACTTCTCGCAATAATTTAAAAACAACTGATATAAAAAAGAACGTCAATAATCTGTGTACTATCACACTCCTTTCTTGGATTCCTTTCCTTAGTTGAAAATTCAACCAATGATCGCGGATCGCTAAATCAGGTTCTTGAACACTCTCAGTTGTTCTGATCTTAAAATATTTGAG
>CM022874.1:30146482-30192135 GCA_012654025.1 Pachypsylla venusta
TTTTTAATAAATCTGGACACTGGACAAAATTGATTAAAATGAGTATTTATTTGTAGGCAAATATTTTTTTGAGAATTTTAATTTTACATTAGGTGAGAATTATTTTTTATTTTTTAGTACATTTTTGATTTGTGATTTGTTTAATTTGTGGTTTTTTTTTTTTGTGATTTGAGAATATAATTACAACTCCGTTAACTAATTATCTATTACACCCAGAGCAGTTTTGCTATAAGGAAAGCAGCTACCCTACTTAGGGTGGGCTACCAGCCGATTGCACAGCACGCCCAATGTTTGCTGATTTTCAGTGAAGTGACAAGAACTGGTGTATCCAAAGACATCCAGAGTGGTAAATCGTTCGTAATCATCAATTTTAAAATATACGGAGGTACTTTTCTTTGGCTTGATTCTGTTCAAAATACCTACAGTGTCATTAATAAGCTGTATTAATCAAAATTAGCGAAAACTTGACTACCTACCCCCAAAAAAATACCACTGCGTGCTATAAGAATTCCTAGCGTTTGATACATTTAATAATGATGAACCCCATGGTGGTAGTGTTGGTGAAGAGAGTGAGGAAATCAGACTAAAATTCTGAAATCGTTTGGGGTGGGGACGGAATTTAAAGGACGGAATTTGGAGGATTTCATAACTTTTTGTAGCAAGAATATATGTATTTATATAATGGCATTCTGGTAAAAGGACAGAGATCTTACATAAGTATCATAACTGAATTATTATCATTTATCTTCAAACTATACCCCAGAAAACGTCCGGTGGAGAAACAAAGGTCCAACCGGTCATTTCCTTGAGGGCGCTGAACGTTTTTCAGCCTGTCCTTTCAGATTTGCAAAAGAAAATTTTTGGTCAAAATTTGGAGAAAAAAATTTAAGTATCCACATAATTACAATATTTTTAGTCGAAATTGGTGAAAATCAATCTATTGATAATATTGTTAAAATAATATTACATAAAGAAAAATATGAACTTATTAACAATTTATTTGTCTTATATCAGATAAATTACACCCTGTATATTTGCGTACTAACTATGTAACTCTGCTTGATTTGGTGGTTTGGAAAATATATTACATGTCTATCAAATAAATACCCCCAATTTTGAGTGTTTTAAGAAATTTGTGGTACTGAAGGACCCACTCACGGACAATATAAGTACCAAAAGACACATCTGTCACTCACGAAAAAAGAGCTATCGATCATTAAATCCGTCCAGTAGTTTTGGCTGTAGGTGCGTCAACATCAAAGAAGAAGAAACAGCAACAGATGATAAGAACAGATAAGTACACTTTTGTACTTTTCAGAATCCTTTTCTTCGTCTCTGAGCTCGCCCCATACGTAGGAAACAATCATTGAATCATTTTTTACCCTGAGGTGTGTAGTTTTTCTTCTGGAAGTAGGGTCCGATTCTTCAATTTTGTCGTGAAAACATATCAACTCAAAGTGAGAAAGTTTTAGGTGGCCGTTTAGTCCTTATTTTAGTATATTTTCTGCAAAGATATGGCCTGCCATTCCAGAGTTACGAGCTCAAAACCGTGAACAGGCAAAATTTAATTTATAAAATACTAAAAAGGCCACGGGTCAAACATTTTATACCTTATGAGGTAAGATATGGATAGCCAGATCCCGAACTATAAGGGTTGTGACCTAGTCAACTCAAACTCAATACATGAAGACGATGGCGTCACAAAGATGTTGATTTGTGGCAGATTATAAAATGTCACAATGACGCGACGTACATAAGTCATAATTCCAATAATTACAGAACTAGATCAGAGCATAATAACTATTTACTCGAAAATGAGGCTATAATGAAACTAGACGTGAGTGTGTCAGAACTCTTACTAGCAAAACTAATGATGGATGCATTTCTGTAATCGTTATGGGACCATATTTCTTATATTCCACCGTGAAGATATTTTTGAACCTAATAGCATTAGCATATGCGTATACCTACATGGTGGTGTGTGATACTGCCTATGTGCATTTCTTGAAGAATGGAAAAAATCGCAAAGAAAGGCTTATAAGGTTTCCCTTGGATCTTTTTTTCATATTATTTTCGCACAGCTTTTTGAACCAAGAGCAATGAGTGTGACAAATTTGGGATGGCCCCTATTTATTCAAGTAGGTACATAAAATATCGTTCTTATCTACCCTCGTCATATTTTTTTTATTTGTGGATTGGTTTTTATGTCATTGCTTCTTCTTTTTATTAGCCTGAATATTATACGAGAGTAATAAAAAAATGTTGTATTCCAATAGACTTATATTTATAGTCTATTTATATAAATATTATTGAGATCGTTTTTATGAAGTCTTCTCGGATATTATTTGAATATTAATAAAAATGAAATAAAAAGTAATATAATTGATTTCATGAATGACGCCAAAAAAATATTTCTACCACTCTTCCAGTAAGCCAAAAATTCAAGTAGCTCACATATCTCTCTTAAAAATATGGTCTCAAAGGAAGTGATATCATATGAGTGCCAATCTGATGTCACCCCAAGACTATCTGCCCTATCCATATCAAGAGAAGTTGACATTATGCTATTCGAATAAATATATTTCACTCTTTTTTTTAAACTAAACGTCTCTTTAACATCTAAGGTCATTTGGGATTGACCCCCCTTTCGCTGTAATTCTGAAAAAACAGCGACTCAAAAAGACCTCGCCCAGCCTGAGTTTGTCCGGAATGGTCGGCATCACGAGGGCTCGAATGTATGTGGTCACCCACGAAATAAAACGATGCTTCAATTCTGTGATCTAACGGGAACTGGTGTATTTTTTTTTATGGTCAACACCACAAGAGAGGTGTTGAGCAGAGTCAAATTGCAATACCAGAATAACTTCACATTGATAGAAGAAAAAAATATCAATTGAATAGAATAAAATTGTTATAGTTGCTTTTAGTCCGCCTCCAACTTATTGTAGGGGTAACCTGAACCAGAGCTACAAACATTCTCCTCCTGAACATTTTAAACGTGCCATGGACGTTGGCAATTTTCATTCCTTTATCAACAATGTTCATAAACAACCTATTTACAACGTTTAAAATTCTTGGTAATTAAAATCATAAAAAACTGTTATTTATATTTTATCATCGTCATTATCATCATCGTGTTTAATAATAACTCATCAGAGGTCGTCGTATGTTACAAAGTTATCAGGATACAGTTAGATGCCAGTTACTTAATGTAACAGCAATTATCAGCGCAGCATCTTGACCATAACAAAAAAATACTTTTTTAGTAAAAAAATAAAAACCTTCAAATTTAGGTGAACTTTTGAGCTATGTAGAATTGTAGATATCTGATGGCTAGAGGTTAGCTAAATAAACAGTTTATTCTTTTAATCGTATTTACTTTCATGATGTTTTTATTAAACTCTTTCTTTTCTATTTTTTTGGTTATTTAGCTGCAGGGGGTCTCATATCATTTCATTTTATACTCTTTCTATAGGTACAAGGTGTTCGAAATAATTTTGAGAACTGCAGATCGGACTCAGGTAAATCAAAAAATTCTATGAACATATTAAAATATCTACACCAAAACCGGCCAAGGAGTTCGAGAGTTATCCTCCGCGAATCTTTAGAAAAATCATGAAGTATTTCACCTTGTTCGATCAACCAATGCATTGAAATCAAATTAAATAAAAATGGTGAAATTACTTGACTTAAAATAGTTTTGTCCCTGGTGTCCATCTGTAATATTTATACACCTCCTGACTTTCAGTACTCTGAGCACGAGCTTAATCGTTTGAAACAACAGTTACCCCCACCTTTCCTAATTTTAGGTGATTTTAACGCGCATAATCCTATCTGGGGCGATGCGGCGCTTGATGCTAAAGGACGTGAAATCGAACAATTTATTTTAAATAATTGTGACGTTCACCTTCTGAACTCCGGGAGTCCAACTTACTTTTCTCTTACTCATTTATCTTATCACGCTATCGATCTCTCACTTATCTCTTCCTCACTTTTTCCTGATTTTAGTTGGTCAGTCGCCAACGATCTCTTCAATTCTGACCATTTCACAATTCTTTTGTCGTATTGTCCGCCCACTCCTCTCATTCCTCCTAGCGCAGTCCTGAATGATTCTCGTAGAACAATTTGGAACTACGACAAAGCGAACTGGGACAAGTTTCGCTCTCTTCTAAATCTTCATTCTGTCGATCTATCCGATATTAGCGATATAGATCAACTTAACACACTCGTTGAAACGGTAAGTTCTATCATATTAGATTCCTCTAAGGATTCCATACCAGTTAAAAAAATCCCCTCCAATAAACTTCCTGTTCCTTGGTGGGACGACGAGGTCAGATAGGTCATCAAACAGAGACGTAGGTGTCTGCGTCTATCCAAAAGACATCCTACTATTGATAATGTCATTTCCTTTAAAAAAGCTCGTGCCGTTGCGCGTCGAACCATCATTGAAAAAATACGTAATAGTTGGATCAATTTTGTCGCCTCCATTGATCGCCCTTTTTGTTCGGGAGAGATGTTCCACAAAGTTAACAAATTGAGAGGTAAATACAGCCCCCGTGTTATTCCGGCCTTATCGGCTACTTCTAATCCCGATCATTTACTGTTTGACCCATTGGACATAGCTAACTCTTTATGTAAATCCTTTTGTTCTGTTTCTTCACATAGTACCTATCCTCCTTCTTTTTTAGATTTCAAGCGTGCTTGCGAAGGGGAGACCCTTTCATCCGACCTCTGTTCCGATGATGATTTTAATATTTGTTTTAGTTACGATGAAATGATGGAGTCCCTCGCAACTTGTACTTCTAAAGCTGCTGGCCCCGACGGAATTAGTTTTATTAAACTGATTAAAAATCTACCATTAGCTGCCCTTAGAAAATTGTTAGACATTTATAATTGTATTTGTTCTCGTGGTCTTTTTCCCTCTTCTTGGCGTGAAGCTCTTATTGTCCCCCTTCTCAAACCTGGCAAATCTAGCCTACTTACTTCTAGTTACAGGCCTATTTCCCTTCTTGATTGCTCCGGTAAGCTGCTGGAGAAAATGGTGAACAAGAGACTTTCTTGGCTTCTTGAGAAGAAGAAAATTTTGAATCAGTTTCAAAGTGGCGGTCGTTCCTCTCGCTCTACTCTTGATAACTTAGCTTATTTAGAAAATGAAATAGCAGTTGGCTTATCTAAAGCTGAACATGTCCTTGGTCTTTTTCTTGACATTCAAATGACCTGGAGACACAAAATCCTCACCTCTTTGTTCTCGTTCGGTGTTCAAGGTCGTATTTTGAAGTATCTCAGCAATTTCTTATCTTCCCGCAAAATTTCTGTTAAATGCAACAATGTTATTTCTAATTCTGCTTTTCTTGAAAATGGTATTCCTCAAGGTTCCTCTTTATCTCCTTTGCTTTTTATTGTCTATATTAATGATATCTTTTCGGCGATTTGCCTACCTACTAAAGGGTTACTTTTCATGGATGATTTACTTCTGATTATTCGGGGTAAGGACATGGAGAAATTACGCTCTCGTTTACAGACCACTTTAGATAATTTATTTAACTGGACCCAAAAAAATGGTGTCACATTCTCTTCAAGTAAATCCATTGGTATCCATTTCACTCGCCGGCGTATTTTTTCTCCTCCCGTCTTACATTACGATGGTGGTGTTTTCGAGTTCCGTAAAGATACCAAGTTCCTAGGTCTTATATGGGACTCGAAGATGACCTGGGATCTTCACATCAAATATGTAAAATCCAAAGCCTTTAATGCCCTAAATATCTTAAAAATGCTAAACAACAAGAAATGGGGTGTAAGTAGAGATCTTCTCCTCAGACTCTATAACTCCTATATTCTTCCAATTTTGGATTATGGTTCTCCTATTTATGGTTCTGCTAAAGATAATATTTTATGTAAATTAAATTCTGTCCATCACGCTGGTATCAGAATTGCCACTGGTGCCTTTAAAACTAGTCCTGTTCCTAGTCTATATGTGGAATCAAACATCGTCCCCCTCTTCATTCGTCGTCAAAAACTGATGATGAATTATGTTTCCAAAGTAGCTAGTTGCCCTGATAATCCTTTGTATAAAATTCTTCATCATTCACTTTCGTCTTCCTTTGTCACCTCTGCTAGGAAGCCTATTCCTCTCTGTTTCCGTGTTAAAGCCCTCGAATCCTTCTCATCTATACTACGCTCAGTCGATGTTGCCCCTCGCCCTCGTGCTCGTTTTAACCCTCCTTGGTCAGTTTGTAGGCCCGAAGTTGATCTTTCTCTGTCTAAATTTAAAAAATCTGACATTGCCCCCTCTGCATTTCGTTCCCTATATTGTGATAGGATTTATCACCATTATTCTTCACACACATTATGTTTCTCTGACGGCTCCAAATCTTCCGATTTCACTTCCTGTGCCTTTTACTTATCTAACTCCCTCCTAAAATCTTTTACCTTGAACCAATTCAACTCCATTTTCACTGCTGAGTTATCTGCCATACTCTTATGTTTAAAACATATTCTTTCTAACTCCCCAATCAGTCTTAAGTATCTTATAGTTAGTGACTCTCTCAGTGCTTTGAGCGCTATCTCAAATGTTCGTAACACTAATTCAATTGTTTTTGAAATTTTATCTATTTGGAATAATTTAACTGCTTCGAATATTTATGTGTCCTTTTTATGGTGCCCCTCTCATTGTGGTATTGTCGGCAACGAGGTGGTTGATGCTGCTACAAGAGATCTTTCTGCTGCCACTCACTTTAACCTCTCCTCTTCTGACGATTTTCGTCCATTTATTAGCCACCTCTCGCTCATCTCTTTCCAAGATTTCTGGAACCAAACTCCATCTACCAACAAGCTAAAGTGTATAAAACCTGTAATTGGAAAATGGGACTCTTGCTGTCGGTCCTCGCGTTACGAAGAGGTGGTTCTGTGCAGAATGAGGATAGGGCACACAAGACTGACCCACTCATTCATATTCACGAGGTCGGATCCACCGCTTTGTGTTTGTGGAGTCCTTCTGTCTGTCAAACACATCATGCTGTGCCCTATCTCTTCTTCTGCGAGGACTTCCATTTCTCCTCCTCCATCTTTATCCGATAGTCAGGTGTCTAATGACTCCCTGATTACGTTTCTTAAAAAAATTAACCTTTATGAAAAAATTTAAATAGGGGGCATCAGCGCGAACGACCGTCTTTTTAGATGCAGTTAAATATCTCTGACAAAAAAAAAAAAAAATAGTTTTGGAACATACATTTTTTTGGATATTTTCATTTCTCATATTGTAATAATTTCCTTGATGTTAAAATAAAATTAAAGGCAAAATAACAGCGCCAGATGGTGCGCTGGCTGCTGAAAAAGAAGTTTTATTAAGTTTACCCGCCGCGCCGCGTCGTATTCCGTAAGTGGCACTTCTGTCACTTATTTTTTATTGATTTTGTTGTATACTCGAAACTGTGACTCGCGGTCTAAAAAATAAAAAGGTTTGAGAAAAAGACCTTTGTATAAAAATCTCATTATATTTAAAATAAATAAAGAATTGAATATAAAGTGCTGAGTACTAAAAAATAATATAGCAAAAATGGGCAGATTTTTTCCAATGGATAATCTTGTTCAAAGGTTTACAACGATATCCTTCAATGTCCATGCATCTTAGCAAGTAGTCGTAGTCCTGATCTTGAATACTATTTTCCGAGATCAAGTTCTTCAAAAAGTGGACAAGTATTTTCTAATATTTTTCTTTCTTCCTTTTACCAGTTTTCTTATGTCAACTGATTCTTCACATTTCCTATTCATTTCATCACTAATTTCAAGGGGGTGAGGTCTTCAGTTCACAGAAATATTATCGTTCTTGCAGTTCCACAAATCAATTCATAATTCACTGTTCCACCGATATAATTAGATGGAGTCCTAGTAGGTTATTTTTCATCCAAAACGGTGAAAAACTTTCGCCTTTCTAATTGGTTGTTCCAATTAAACAATTACTAACTAGGATCTCAAAATGTTGAGCAAAAATATTTTTCAAAGTTGATGTAGAAAAACGCAATAAATGTGTTTGCCATGAAAACAAGTCAGTTTATTTTATTACTTCAAGGTCAAGGGGACTCAAAACATACAAAGAAGCCGCATTGTTGCTCAATTAGGCAACTTGTGTGTGTGCGGACCATCACCATTGTTTGTAACTGTTTTATATCTTCTCCTTTCTATTCAGGGTTACCTTAAATTTGAAACTGGTTGGCACGATTACTGTCATCAGTTCTACACAGTTCTCGTATGTCTCATGATTTTTGAATTTGGTAAAGCTTCAGTAATAGTAAAAAAAATATGGCCTTTTGATTGGTTCTTTTGAAATCCACTTTCAAAAAAATATTAATAAATTATCAGAATATTTCGTTATTCTGATATATATATTTTTACAAACGAATAATTAATCAGAAGTACATTTTAAAAGTGTTGGTTGGGCGATTGGTTTGTTGGTCCTTCGTTCACGCAGCAACAGTTTAACGTGATTTTTGTGTTATTTTAAAGTTAGATATTCTAAGACGGAAAGGAAAGAAATAAAATGAATTATGTGAAAGCAAGATATCTGGAAAGACGCACACTTCACCGATGTCTTTGCAAAATTGCCAATGGAGCTCTGAAGAGTCTATTATCGATGGGTTGGTAGTTTTTTAATATCTAAAAGTTCCCTGCACAGGTTCCTGATTCAAAACCTGTGTTTGGCAGACACTTTCTGGTCTCATCATAAAAAAAAATATACCTATCGGAGAGTGACATCCCGGCATAAGAGACCATGTCCATAAATTGCTTGGCGAATAATATTTGTGGTATGCCTCCTGTGATGTAATACTGTGATGCCCAACACTGATCTCATCAGAAAGAAGGGCAATGATGTTCATCTGACTTTAATCAAATCCTGTATTATATTTGGTATTTCATAAAACTGTCCGTCATGTTAAAAAATAAACTATTGGTTTATATAAACTCTCCGGAATAGGATGTGGACTGTAGTCTGGAAGTGGACTTTACCGCTTGAACTTTCTGAGTAAGGTAACATTGAATTGATTTGGTTTACCTACTTCCTATTTGTGGTACACTTGTCTGAAGTGGTTGACTTACATTACAACTTTGACTTCTTCTTGATAAATATTTAGTTTGCCATTCTTTACAAGGTCAGACCATGATGGAACAACATTGATTATCTTTTGGTTCATTACTAATACGATTATACATTTTGCTGACCGGTTGACCTAATAAACTCAGTCAATGCATCTTCTTCGATATTTGATTGATGTCCTTGATTTTGCGTATAATTGTGTCCTGTGAATCTCGAGGAATCTCTCAAATTACAGTTCTCCCCCTTTTACTCGGTTTTATTGCTAATTATAGAAACCCAACATTATTATTACTATAGAGATTGTAAAGTAAATGAGCGGATTATTACACACAATTTTAAATATTTCTCGCTTGAGAAAATTTTATAAGATGAAATCCTCAAACTAGGGAATTATTTTAAGGATATCGTTTTGAAAGCGGAAGATTAACATAGACAAAAATAGCTAAAAACAATTACTTTTAATTTTTCACAAGATGTAAATTTTTACAAAAAAAATCAGTTATCCCTTGCTCTTGCGTTATCAAATACAATGATCGTTGCATCTTCACGTCACAAAGTGGACTTCTCAGGTCTCTCTACAGTCCACAGCCACGAAAAAATATATGAAGTGACCTATGTTGAATATCTATAGATCAACACTCTATAGGTTGCCCATCCTTTCAAGAAATGAAAATCTACCCTTCCGTGTAAGGAATGAAGGGAAAATCCTTTGAAAATATGGAAAATTCTTCCGTAGCCGATACGACCCCGTTCGTATCGGCAGGGTACATTTTAGAAATTTGGCGGCCTAATTGTACTGCTAAAAACTGGAATCGCTTCCAGTTGAACTTTTGATTCTTAAATACTTAAGTAAACCAACTTTTTGGTTCATTTGTTTAAATGTAGTTAATTATTTACATATAAACGAGTTTTTTTTATATTACATTTTTTTCGCATCTACTTTTTCAAATGAGATTTTTTCAATGTCGAACAGACGAAAATAAAAAAAAAAGTCTTAAAACACAAAATATCAAGTAACAAAGACTTTCAGAAAATAATAATATATTTATATCAGTTCTCTCTTATTTTATATTCTGATGTTTTTTTTCCTTCGAAACTTTGCAAATAATTTGTAGGTAGAAATATTTGTGTTAATCTAGGTCACACTATGGTACACCGCAATATGCAGAACATTGAGCGAGTGGTTAATTTATTCACGTCATTTTACGTACCTACATAATTATTGAAACTCTTCAGCGAAAGTTTTTCATATTTTTTTTTTTTTTATAATTTTTATCATCATTAGTTCAACTGTATACTGCAACTGTTGCAGTAAAACAAAGTACAGTTATATCTTACTGTGGTTCATTATCATCACGAGTACACCTTGCACACTAATGCAACTCTAATTTAATGCAATTAGCGAGCGAGATATTCTGATGTGAGGAACAGGTAAACAGAGAAAGGTATTTCTATTTTAGTACGACACACATTTCTTCCGCAAACTCAACATTGTATAGAGGATGATTTTTAATTAGGCCTTAATGTAATCTAGGAGAACTGAATACGAAAATTCCTTCAACCCATCAATAAATAGTGGCATCATCTTTCCGGATGTATGAACCTGCCCCCACCCCCCTAAAGAAGTTGTGTATATTCCTAAAGTTTTATTTATCATCATACTCGCATACCTAATCTTTGAGACATAAGCCTCGAAAATCATCTCAATTACTGCAATATAATTTCGTCAGTAACATAATAATATTGAAGAGTTGCTTTCTGTATTATATTACACCACCCGCTCAAGTGGTCTCGTGAGTATGTCACCTTCAAGTAACATCGCACAATATCAAGTATGGCCTATTTTCACTGTGGAAGTTAGTAAGATATTATGCCTTCGGAATTTTCACAAGAAGATATTATGCCTTCGGAATTTTCACTCCTACTGGAGAAAGTAAGAAACGAAAATGACGTCAAAGAAAGGAACTGCCCATTTTCTAGTGTAACTGACATAATTATGCAGGGTGTCCATAAAGTCTCACCCCATCCCCCGTATCTCGAGAATGTCTGAAAATATAAGAAAACGCAAAAACAAGTGTCCCTTAGATTTTGAGGGGATTAATTTTAGACTAAAATTTTTTTAGCCTCGGCCAGCCATTTAGGCTGGGCACCGACTGACTTCAAAATCTTAAATGAGAAGGTATATCAAGTGACACATTGTTTTAAAGGTCTCGTTAATACGAGTTCATTACAGAAAACCTCACGAATTACAGGGTGGAACATGTGACCCATTCTCTTTGCGGCCGCACCGAAATGGTAGATAAAAATGCCTAAAAATAAGTTTTTATGATCCCAAATAAGTAATTTAGCAAAAAAGATGGTTTTCCCGTCCACTTTGACTGCAGAAATCGAGGCTTCTTAAACCAAACCTATCCAGCTGTTTTGAAAATTTTGGTCTAAGAAAGCTCGAAATCTGCAATCGAAGTGGGCGGGACGACCATCTTGTTGAAACACTATTTTTTACTAAATTACTTATTTGGGATCATAAAAAAATATTTCTAGCCATTTTTACGTACTATTTCAGTGCGGTCGCAAAGGGAATGGGTCACATGTTCCACCCTGTAATTCGTGAACGGTAGATCCTAGAGAGCTCTGATTATCTGTAATAAACTCGTATTAACAAGACCTTTAAAACAATGTGTCATTTGATATACCTTCTCATTTAAGATTTTGAAGCCAGTCGCTGCCCAGCCTAAACGGCCGACCGAGGCCAAAAATTTTTTAGTCTAAAATTAATCCCCCTAAAATCTAAGGGATACGTGTTTTTGCGTTTTCCTGTATATTCAGCCATTCTCAAGATACGGGGGGTGGGGTGAGACTTTATGGACACCCTGTATAGTAGCGCATAATAGGATTCAAACACCAGAGGTAATTCTTTCAAATATTTGGAATCAATATTGTATCTCCCTTAAAATAGTTTCGGAGTTGGTGTCCATACTAGGGGTGTAGCTTATTCTAATCAGTGTTAAAGTGAAGTGTGATATTTCCTAATGTTTTCATTTGCATAATATTAATATTAAACACATGCTGTTTATGTCAATTATTTGCTTAAAAATGTATACTCGTATGTAAGTATGGCAACAATCATGTTGTTGTTGTTGTAGTGTTGCAGTAGCTGAATCCACATGCTTATTTCTCGTTCTCTCTTCTCATTTTGTTCATGGAAGGTAGCAACGTTCTTTTGTTCTAGTCCAGATATATTTGAGGTTTTCAGAGTTGTGGGGTTCTGTGCACGTGATGGGCGTCGTCATGTGGTGAACCGTTGAATGATGCACATTTATTTTCCAATCAGTTCATGTATAGGGACATATTCAACATTATTAAACAACCAAATTGCACTTGTGGTGCTTTTGATTATGACAACTGGGTGTCATCGAACTATTCATGATAAATTTAGAGTGTGGTGCGATTTGTGAGAAATCAACGATGATTTATGTTTTAGGTGATACATACCTACTTTAAGATGTCACCCAAATAACAAACTTACCTATGTGATACCACTCGTATGACTTGATTTGTCATATTTTATGAAACTCTATTCTAGCATGTAACCTGTCAAATATTTTTTGTATTTTTAGTGATACGAAATAATCTACTCAGGTCTTACTGTAATGTTTTGTGTTGTAAATTTTTCAATTAGGTAGATACTCAAAAAACGGCCTTTACCTACATTCGTAGGAATGTTATGGAGTGATTTGTAATTATTTTTCAGTTTACTCATAAAATATACACGTGAACACACGTGCTTGAGATTTTAACTAAGATATTCATATTCAAATAAATCTTAATCAAGTTAATCATATTTTCGACAATAGTATACTAGACTATCAAGCCAGCGATTCAGAAGAATAGTCTTATATGGTTAATGTTGTCTTTTTTATTTGACCACCCGCATTATCTCTAAGATGGTAAAAACGACAAGAACTTACGTTTTTCATAAAATCAAACAGAACTCTGATTCTTTTATTAGAATTTTTTGTTAATAAAGTACCTGAACTGTGTTAATAGCACTAAAAAATCATATAAATTAAAATACAAATCCATTTGAATTAAAACTTAACCCTTTAATGCGCAAGATCATCGATTTTGCTCAAATTTTAGTACGTTATAGTTCTTTGGGCATAGACACCGGAATGGAAATCCAAATTTCCATATTCTCGAAATTTGGACCCGATTTGTCCAATTTTCCAAATGTTGCAGAATTGCATCATTGCCCAGTAAGGGGTAAAAAAATTGCCTATATTTTTGTATGCTAAAGAATACTATAAAAGTCGTAAAAATAATAACAAAATATTATTTTTACTCGTAATATAAACAAGGAGTTCGGTATTTTAATTAAATGTCTTCAAAATACAAATATTTGACACGGAAAAGTTAGTGATAGCCATTTATTATTACAACTGGTAAGCCCGGAATCAATTGTGAAGGTACAGGGTCAGTTGATGTTGTGCATACTACAGGTGTTCCCTTACAACCATCCACCTTGCACCTATATATTTCTTTTGTCAGTAAACTCGGGCCAGTGGTTGATGCTGTCTCGTCTTACAACGGTGGCAGATTGAAGCTGAGTACGTGAACGGCCGGATCCTGTATACTTCTCCTATTTTTACCAATGTCTCTGCTAGCTAAGTACGGAAGTCACGAAGAGAAATGTTGTCCGGAAATCCATTTTGTCTACGAATTCGTCTTTGTAACGACCACGAATTGACGACAGTCAATTCCAGTGGATGATAGAAAACCCGGAAGTACCATTTCCGACGCTTCTGTCGGATTTGATATCTTCCAATAGGCGGATCCAGCAAGTCCACACCAACCCTGTGACAGGTTCACGTCCTTTATAGGACGATAGAAGACAAACTGGTATTTTGTCCTGCCATATCACCGACACAATGTTCCAGCTATATACAGTATCTTTGAAAAGCTAATGTTCCAGCTATACAGTATCACAAATTGTGATACTGTATAGCTAAAAATACCATAAAAATGATACAAAGTACTGTAAAATAGTGAAAACTGCCAGGAAAAATCCTTTTATCACTAAATATCAATGAAATAAAAATTATGATATACTGTTTTTACTGCCCTTACTGCGCAATGTTGCAGAATTACAACATTGGAAAAAATGGGCATTTAGGTACCACACATGTTCCTTGCACCGACTACTTCGTAAGTTGCAGCCCTACAACATCATACTCTAAAAACTATCAATTTCTGTCATTCCCGATCACTTACAGGCCTCTGAAAAAATGTTGCAGAATTACAACATTGCGCATTAAGAATATTATGTATAAATATTCTAAATACAAGCAGTGCAGTTCCTTTAACTCTACAGATGAAGTGATCCGACATCCTTTGTCGAGTACTAATTTATGCAATTGCTATTTTATGGATTTTATTTTAGTGCCGTCCGAGAAAATGATAATCTTTTCGTATTTTCCCAGGTTACCTCAACTGTTGGTAACCGCAATACGCCATAATTGAATGCAAAATTACCGTTATTTTTTTTTACTAATGTCATTTTCCCAACATGTTTGGAAAAATGACATATTTTCCCAACTTGTTTGGGAAAATGACGTTAGTAAAATGACATTTCTTCTTCTCCTTTGGTTTTAAACTTTGTGTTGCGAACGATATTCCTTATAAATGTTTTCCAGATAATCAATATATATCCTATGGAGAGTGTACTTTATCTAGAACATAAAGTATGAGAGGTATAAGCAATTCAAAGAGGGGAGAGAAGTGTCTAAAAACCTGCCTCTCTTCTTGTCCACAAAAAGAAACCCACTAATAAATTGCAATGGAAATGCTTGAATGAGCCTGTTCTGACCAAAAACTATTACCATTGAACAAGCTTTCTATTCATCAGATACAGGGTGGCGCATAACAAACGGACGAATTTGATATATGTATAAAAGGATGAAATAAGAATGCAGAAGGTTGAATTTGATCTCAAACAAAATGTATGAAAGGAAATTTAATACAGACAATCAGAACATGAAAGGTAGCTCACTAGGAACGGAAGATGATGTCGGACAGATGACGTCCATCTTTGGCTATGCATTCTTGAAGACGCTCTTGGAAGTTCTGCATTAGCCTTTCCAACATGTCCTGTGGCACAAAATGGATTTCATTTCTAATTGCTGTCTTCAATTCGGCGATTGTTCGGGGCTTATCTTTGTAAACTTTTGCCTTAAGGTATCCCAATAGAAAGAAATCACAGGCTGAAAGATCAGGAGAGCATGCAGACCATAAGACATCCCCGAAGCGAGAAATCAATTTTCCAGGAAATTCGTTTCAAATATACTCTTGCACTGCGAACATACGATGTTCTAGCTCCACTGCGACATGATTACTAAATTTCCGAGTGTCAACTACAAAATGAAATATCTCGTGACCTTGAGCGTGTCCGAGGCACGATGTAACACGCATTCCAAAAACATGCGTTTGTTATGCGCTTCCCTGTATATCCCCCGCTCATTGTGAATTTTTTCTTCGCAAACTTGTAGTTATCCTTTCGAGGAAAGACTTTTGAGTCAATAACTGCCACAAAATGAAAGGCGAATATAGAGATGTGGGAAATCCCGAAAAGTGAAAATTAGTGCTTCGATAAGTAAATTATTCGTTGACACAGTGCATTGCATCAAATGGAGAAGACCTCGAAGTCAACATAATAAATTTGAAGAATTAGAACACTATTGTTCTGGTACTTTATTGACAGAGTGTATTTTATTCTTTGATCTATAATGAACTTTTAGGACAAGACTTTCGTATTATTTTAATTCATTAAAAATTAAATTAGTTAACAAGCATTGGTGGAGGATGAAGGCAAAATGATTCAACACAAAAATGAAACTAACAAATTGAAAGTGCATGTTAAAAAAATTGACAATTCATTAAATTACACCCATCTTCACATCAGTCAATTAGCCAGACAACCTGACTATAAATTAACAATCTTTCATAAGAAGTTAACGAAGAATACATCAAGGCTTAGAGATAATTTTTGTTAAGAGCGTCAAGAGAAAATCATGATTTATGCATTATTTAATGCCGGATATGGCTAAATATTTATGACGAAAGAAACCTAAAAAAAGAAAGAGATTACAAAAGAATGTTTTATTGTTATCCGTTTTCTCTAAAAATGTGAGTAAACTAATAGGTAATAAATATAGTATTCAAACGACACTGATCTTGGTGTTTATATTTTGCTTTTTAGTATGGAACCCCTTGTATATATCGCCGAGTTTTGAGAACCAAAATTGAATCTACATACCGAATAATCTACATTGAATCTACATACCGAATTTCTCTAAAATCGGCTGAAGAGAGAAACAACTCTGAAGTGCTCTAATCACAGGATATCAATCAATCCATTTTTCAAACGCCGTCAAAACACAGGATATCAATCAATCCATTTTTCTAAAGCCATCAAAACACAGGATATCAATCAATCCATTTTTCTAAAGCCATCAAAACACAGGATATCAATCAATCAATTTTTCCAAAACCATCAAAACACAGGATACCAATCAATCCATTTTTCTAAAGCCATCAAAACACAGGATATCAATCAATCCATTTTCCTAAAGCCATCAAAACACAGGATATCAATAAATCCATTTTTCTAAAGCCATCAAAACACAGGCTATCAATCAATCCATTATTTGTTAGTGCAGAAATAACTGACCTTCACAATGATTACAAATTTTGATTTACTAAAAACTAACAATTATCTGAAATTGTTGGGTGTCGATTAATACAAGCTTGCCCACCCATTTTTCACCAATAAACAGTGTTATTTTAGCAAATTTTTCATCTTGGGGGCTTATTGATAACCATATTTGTTATTCCAACAATATTCATACTGACAAATCAACCACGGGATCTTTTTGATTCTACAGATACTTCTCAATAAGCAGACCAAATACATACCTACCTAATGGTAATGGTAGATAGTTACCTTATAAAGTCTAGATCAAGTTGTCATTAAATTATTCCAGGTATAATTATTTATGAAGATGTTGGTACAGTAATTAACAATTGTAATTATGTTGAAGTCATTAACATTACAGCACAGTACAGATTGAATAAATAAAATTAATGCAACCTGAACATCAAAATAGTTAATACAGATGAACAAAATTTTGAGAAGGAAAAATAGGTACCTGCCTACACATAATATTGCGAAGGTTAAAAAGATAGCTCAGATTATAGTATGTGTAATCATGTGCCATTGTAACTTGATTTATCATAGAGGAGCTATAATAAAATAAGGAATGCACGAAAAATATCAAACAAAACAGAGAAGAAGATCTCCTCAATTGAATAAAACATTGGAAAAACAAGCTTGTAATTATACAGGGTGTTCCAGAATTTAAGAACACCAGAAATATCTGCGTTCCTGTTTTTTTAAAGGAAAAAAAAGTACATTAATTTTAGATAAAAAATCGTTGATACACTTTTACTCAGCAGGGATATGTCACACCTTTGGTTGATATAGTCGATATACGAGTTCACAAATTCTTCAAAATTAAGGCAACGTAAAAACCATTGACACCTTGTTATTCAGCAGGAAAAAACAATGCTATTTGATATATATTATGTCATGCTTGTATATTTGGCTAGATTGATCGGTTAGCAAATTTTGTTTCACTCTCTATGTTAGTAGTTAAAAGTGTTAATGTAAGAATATGTAGAAAAAAAATGAGGGGTTTTATTTGAAAATCGAAAGAAGACTTATGTTTTATGAATTAGCGGAACACATTGCATATTAAAATCGGCAACAAAATAGTCTCAACTAGAATTTAAGGAATAGCTGTTTTTTCTTCAAAAATTCAAACGGGAGCGGAGATATTTCTGACGTTCATATGTTTTGGGACATTCTATGTTTTCCTTCCAAAAATTAGAAAATGGATCATAGCCTGGATACGAATCGGATAATATGGATTTAGTCCATGCCAATCAATTTTTTGATAACTCTTTTGTTTTAACATTGATCGTTACTCGTACATTGAATTTTATTGTGAACGTTAGTGAACTCCATTTTTGACCCCTATATACATCCCGAAATACATTTGTATGTGTGTATGTATGTTTGTTTGTTACGCGATACAAGCCTCAATTTTCATCCGATTTTGACGAAATTTGGCACGCATGTTTGGGATATTTTGGGAGCCCAGGGGGCCCAATATTGTGTTTTTTAAAAATGATTTTTTTCTTTTTAGGGGTTTGTTGTAGAAACATAAAATTTTGATAAATTATGGCCGGTCTAAAGGGATTTTTGATTGGATCAAATCTAACTCCATTTCCGCCTCTTTGAACTAATGTTGACAATAGATCTAAATAAAGATGACAGTGATACTTGCAATCAGTCTCAATAGAGACCTGCAACCAGATTGATAATAATAAAAATATTCACTCCAAAAACTGATTTCAAGATTATCCAGTCAATATTGAGGGTCAAAATTACCGCCATGCATATAAAGTACATGTGAAAAATGAAGGAAATAATAATACCCTGAAAATAGATCAAAATCATAGGGAACAATTCAAAATGTTTGACTGAAGAGCGATATTCGACTAGAAAGAACAAATGAAATCATTGAAAATAAAATTTTAGCATCAGACATCCTGTATATCGTGAATCGATGAATTTGGTTACGGGTCAAATAAGTCAAACTCATGATGTAGGTTGTAAGATAGTTTGGACTGCTAATGCTCCTCTTTAATTTTGGAAACTTTATTATATGCGTTAAGTATAATGCATTCTTATTCTTCATGAGAAATCTACGATAGTAATCCGGTTGATGGTTTATTCATCATCTTCATATGATAGTCGATGATTACTGAGATTAATAGGATGTCAAGAACAGTTTATTTAAGCAAGAGTTTATCATTTACGAGGATTTTACAGACCTCTATATGTGATAAAAGAAATATATTTTTGTAAATTTCTGTTGTTTCAAAAATGAGTTCATCGAACCCGACGAAAATTCAAATCTTTTGTTGATATTGGAAAAACAAAGAGTAGTGACCCTTTTAAGTAGTCACAATAGATCTGAACAAAGGTCGCAGTGATTAAGTCCTGCAATGGCGGTAGGCTGATCATGAAGATGACCTCTGAGAAAAAGAAAAGTGAGCAAGATAAATAAATACATAGTTGAACAGAAAGCATATGAAATAATAAAAAAACAACTTCCAAACCATAGGTAATCCAGCAATTGTTTTACCCCATCATTAATCATAATCATCTACACCGGTAATTACTCGTATCATCGCTTTGAGGTCATCAAGTCTCCGGATCTTCTGAGTCTGATGTCTCTGAACCTTAAATCGCGTCATTCATGTACTACTCCTCGAGCATGTAGCATCATTTCACTACTTTGCCTTCGCATTACTTTATGTACTCCTCGTACATGTAGCATCATTTCACTACTTTGCCTTCGCATTACTTTATGTACTCCTCGAGCATGTAGCATCATTTCACTACTTTGCCTTCGCATTACTTTATGTACTCCTCGTGCATGTAGCATCATTTCACTACTTCGCCCTCGCATTACTTTATGTACTCCTCGTGCATGTAGCATCATTTCACTGCGCATGTAGCATCATTTCACTGCTTTGCCCACACATTACTTTATGTACTCCTCGTGCATGTAGCATCATTTCACTGCTTTGCCCTCGCATTACTTTATGTACTCCTCGTGCATGTAGCATCATTTCACTACTTTGCCCTCGCATTACTTTATGTACTCCTCGTGCATGTAGCATCATTTCACTACTTTGCCCTCGCATTACTTTATGTACTCCTCGTGCATGTAGCATCATTTCACTACTTTGCCCTCGCATTACTTTATGTACTCCTCGTGCATGTAGCATCATTTCACTACTTTGCCCTCGCATTACTTTATGTACTCCTCGTGCATGTAGCATCATTTCACTACTTTGCCCTCGCATTACTTTATGTACTCCTCGTGCATGTAGCATCATTTCACTACTTTGCCCTCGCATTACTTTATGTACTCCTCGTGCATGTAGCATCATTTCACTACTTTGCCCTCGCATTACTTTATGTACTCCTCGTGCATGTAGCATCATTTCACTACTTTGCCCTCGCATTACTTTATGTACTCCTCGTGCATGTAGCATCATTTCACTACTTTGCCCTCGCATTACTTTATGTACTCCTCGTGCATGTAGCATCATTTCACTACTTTGCCCTCGCATTACTTTATGTACTCCTCGTGCATGTAGCATCATTTCACTACTTTGCCCTCGCATTACTTTATGTACTCCTCGTGCATGTAGCATCATTTCACTACTTTGCCCTCGCATTACTTTATGTACTCCTCGTGCATGTAGCATCATTTCACTACTTTGCCCTCGCATTACTTTATGTACTCCTCGTGCATGTAGCATCATTTCACTACTTTGCCCTCGCATTACTTTATGTACTCCTCGTGCATGTAGCATCATTTCACTACTTTGCCATCGCATTACTTTATCTTTGATTATGTCAGAATGATGCATCGAGTCTAATGTTTTTACTTTATAATTGCTAGTTTGTTTCATTTATTTATGAGTTTTTTTCCAAGACTTTAGGCTCATCGCCACCATTATTCATCACGTGTTGAATGCCATTCTGCTGTTCATTATCCACGTAGGTGGCAACATCAAACTCAAATGATATCACAAATATATTTCTTTTTGGAATTTTTACTTTCATTACCTTTTACGGATAATTTGGCTTGGGGGACTTCGA
This sequence comes from Pachypsylla venusta, assembly GCA_012654025.1. Lineage (NCBI taxonomy): Eukaryota > Metazoa > Arthropoda > Insecta > Hemiptera > Aphalaridae > Pachypsylla > Pachypsylla venusta. The sequence goes on from CM022874.1 coordinate 30,167,374, forward strand.
ATCTCAAATAAGTGTTTCCGCCAAAAACTTGTCTGGAATAGACTTCTGCTTTGATATCTCCCCTAATGAGTTACCCCTTTACGTTGGAATAGGATTGATCAAAAATGTCAATATATTCACTGTTGGATATTGAGGTGATATTTTGACGCCTTGCCCATCATTTGCTTTGTTTGCGAAAAAGGTAGGATGCGTGGGGGTAAAAAGCCGCAAGGGACAAAAGGCCGCAGTCAATTTTTCACACCAATAAAAGGTCTTACGGGTTGAGAACTGCTAATAATAATTTCCGTGAACTTCAGAGATCCCACACACGGAGTTTGGTAGTATGAAACTAGAAGCAGAGGAGCAAAAATGCAGTAAATTTGAATTTGCGTACTTTGCTGTAATATTTTCGATTTTTTATAAAAGAAAAATTCTAGGTGTTTTTATTATTATTAGTGTTAAATTTCCGAACGGGGTAAAAGGCCACACATCTAAGGGCCTCCCCAAAAAAACCGCAAAATTGTTGTTTTTTCCCGATTTGGGTGTAATAAGCAATCCGATGAGAAAGAGAGTCAATTTATAATAAATGATATCATTAAAAAAATTGGGATTTGGGACAGAAAACCGCGCTGCAGTTGTGAAGAACAAATTTGTATAGATCACAAAAATTTCAACCTAAAAATAAATGTTTTGCGGCTTTTTGCACCCACCCTATACCTTTGTGCGGGTTTGATATTGGTCTGGTCTGATTGGTTAATATCTTATAGCTGAAATTGAAATGAGAAAAGATTTTCTGGTCATTCAGTAACAGTTTAGATATCATTTGAAATTCATTAGCCTACTTCCTTGATGTTGGTTCACACATTCTCATGCATAGAGTGCATCACACATGAATTACAACAGCAAACATTTAAACTGTTATTAGAAAGCACTTCCCGGGAGCAGTTAGTATGGTAATACAGGATAGTTAGAAAAAAAAATTGATGTGAACATCGCACGACTTTCCTTTTCCTTTGGAAACTCAAAACGTGTTTTGGAATTGAAAACTCAAAATAAACAATTTCAGCCCATTATAAGACTTTCCTTTTTATAGGATGATGTCTCCCTGACAGAGGTGTTGTCTCCCATCATCACACTCGGCATCCACCAGATAGGTACCGGGTTGTAATCCTAGTTGTTGTTTTTCTCTACTTAGTTTGGCTGTGTTTCGAGGTAACTCAGCCTCCTGAGGACAATTGGTTAGCTATGGTTTTAGCGACTGGTGGTAGCATTATGAGTATGTTCTTACGCTTATTGATATTGGAGTAATTGTTAAAATACCTTGTAATGTTATGATGTCCACAGAAATTGTGACATAATGACTCCATACTAGTTCCTATTGTTCCGATTATTAAAGAAGGTTTACCCCCTAAAAAAGGTCGCATAGTTCTGATAACTTTATAAAGTTGTGTTATGATATATAACAACCCTTAGGTTAAAAAATATTTAAAAAAAGATCGTAAATGAATATCGTGGTCGTAGGTTCATCACTAGCTTTATTGTGATAGCCCTGTTGTAAATTAATACTTTTGACCATTAGGTTGTTAAGTTTCCGCATTCCCACTACCTAACACTGCAGCACACATAATTCAAGTACCACTTAGATTTTTTTGTGCATTCGACAAAAACCTATTTAAAAATGGCACAATTTTTAGATACTATGTAAAACATTTTATATTTACCAAAAATATGGCCTCCAGAAGGGCCTACTAAAGGATCAAAGATCTTAAGATGCTAAGTAGATAAACAAAAGTCTGAGAATTTTTCCTCCTTTTAACTTTTGTCTGAATATATTAGAAAACTTCCCCCGTACCATCACTGATTCGGTGGTAAAATTTGTAAATGCATTAGGAAAAAAGAAAAGAAAAATGCCCTCCCCCATACTAAGAGCGTGATGTGTGAAGTACACATTTGTGAATAATTTCGATCATGTTTTGGTATGGTAAGAGCGTGATGTGTGAAGTACACATTTGTGAATAATTTCGATCATGTTTTGGTATGGTAAGAGCGTGATGTGTGAAGTACACATTTGTGAATAATTTCGATCATGTTTTGGTATGGTAAGAGCGTGATGTGTGAAGTACACATTTGTGAATAATTTCGATCATGTTTTGGTATGGTAAGAGCGTGATGTGTGAAGTACACATTTGTGAATAATTTCGATCATGTTTTGGTATGGTAAGAGCGTGATGTGTGAAGTACACATCTGTGAATAATTTCGATCATGTTTTGGTATGGTAAGAGCGTGATGTGTGAAGTACACATCTGTGAATAATTTCGATCATGTTTTGGTATGGTAAGAGCGTGATGTGTGAAGTACACATCTGTGAATAATTTCGATCATGTTTTGGTATGGTAAGAGCGTGATGTGTGAAGTACACATCTGTGAATAATTTCGATCATGTTTTGGTATGGTAAGAGCGTGATGTGTGAAGTACACATCTGTGAATAATTTCGATCATGTTTTGGTATGGTAAGAGCGTGATGTGTGAAGTACACATCTGTGAATAATTTCGATCATGTTTTGGTATGGTAAGAGCGTGATGTGTGAAGTACACATCTGTGAATAATTTCGATCATGTTTTGGTATGGTAAGAGCGTGATGTGTGAAGTACACATCTGTGAATAATTTCGATCATGTTTTGGTATGGTAAGAGCGTGATGTGTGAAGTACACATCTGTGAATAATTTCGATCATGTTTTGGTATGGTAAGAGCGTGATGTGTGAAGTACACATCTGTGAATAATTTCGATCATGTTTTGGTATGGTAAGAGCGTGATGTGTGAAGTACACATCTGTGAATAATTTCGATCATGTTTTGGTATGGTAAGAGCGTGATGTGTGAAGTACACATCTGTGAATAATTTCGATCATGTTTTGGTATGGTAAGAGCGTGATGTGTGAAGTACACATCTGTGAATAATTTCGATCATGTTTTGGTATGGTAAGAGCGTGATGTGTGAAGTACACATCTGTGAATAATTTCGATCATGTTTTGGTATGGTAAGAGCGTGATGTGTGAAGTACACATCTGTGAATAATTTCGATCATGTTTTGGTATGGTAAGAGCGTGATGTGTGAAGTACACATCTGTGAATAATTTCGATCATGTTTTGGTATGGTAAGAGCGTGATGTGTGAAGTACACATCTGTGAATAATTTCGATCATGTTTTGGTATGGTAAGAGCGTGATGTGTGAAGTACACATCTGTGAATAATTTCGATCATGTTTTGGTATGGTAAGAGCGTGATGTGTGAAGTACACATCTGTGAATAATTTCGATCATGTTTTGGTATGGTAAGAGCGTGATGTGTGAAGTACACATCTGTGAATAATTTCGATCATGTTTTGGTATGGTAAGAGCGTGATGTGTGAAGTACACATCTGTGAATAATTTCGATCATGTTTTGGTATGGTAAGAGCGTGATGTGTGAAGTACACATCTGTGAATAATTTCGATCATGTTTTGGTATGGTAAGAGCGTGATGTGTGAAGTACACATCTGTGAATAATTTCGATCATGTTTTGGTATGGTAAGAGCGTGATGTGTGAAGTACACATCTGTGAATAATTTCGATCATGTTTTGGTATGGTAAGAGCGTGATGTGTGAAGTACACATCTGTGAATAATTTCGATCATGTTTTGGTATGGTAAGAGCGTGATGTGTGAAGTACACATCTGTGAATAATTTCGATCATGTTTTGGTATGGTAAGAGCGTGATGTGTGAAGTACACATCTGTGAATAATTTCGATCATGTTTTGGTATGGTAAGAGCGTGATGTGTGAAGTACACATCTGTGAATAATTTCGATCATGTTTTGGTATGGTAAGAGCGTGATGTGTGAAGTACACATCTGTGAATAATTTCGATCATGTTTTGGTATGGTAAGAGCGTGATGTGTGAAGTACACATCTGTGAATAATTTCGATCATGTTTTGGTATGGTAAGAGCGTGATGTGTGAAGTACACATCTGTGAATAATTTCGATCATGTTTTGGTATGGTAAGAGCGTGATGTGTGAAGTACACATCTGTGAATAATTTCGATCATGTTTTGGTATGGTAAGAGCGTGATGTGTGAAGTACACATCTGTGAATAATTTCGATCATGTTTTGGTATGGTAAGAGCGTGATGTGTGAAGTACACATCTGTGAATAATTTCGATCATGTTTTGGTATGGTAAGAGCGTGATGTGTGAAGTACACATCTGTGAATAATTTCGATCATGTTTTGGTATGGTAAGAGCGTGATGTGTGAAGTACACATCTGTGAATAATTTCGATCATGTTTTGGTATGGTAAGAGCGTGATGTGTGAAGTACACATCTGTGAATAATTTCGATCATGTTTTGGTATGGTAAGAGCGTGATGTGTGAAGTACACATCTGTGAATAATTTCGATCATGTTTTGGTATGGTAAGAGCGTGATGTGTGAAGTACACATCTGTGAATAATTTCGATCATGTTTTGGTATGGTAAGAGCGTGATGTGTGAAGTACACATCTGTGAATAATTTCGATCATGTTTTGGTATGGTAAGAGCGTGATGTGTGAAGTACACATCTGTGAATAATTTCGATCATGTTTTGGTATGGTAAGAGCGTGATGTGTGAAGTACACATCTGTGAATAATTTCGATCATGTTTTGGTATGGTAAGAGCGTGATGTGTGAAGTACACATCTGTGAATAATTTCGATCATGTTTTGGTATGGTAAGAGCGTGATGTGTGAAGTACACATCTGTGAATAATTTCGATCATGTTTTGGTATGGTAAGAGCGTGATGTGTGAAGTACACATCTGTGAATAATTTCGATCATGTTTTGGTATGGTAAGAGCGTGATGTGTGAAGTACACATCTGTGAATAATTTCGATCATGTTTTGGTATGGTAAGAGCGTGATGTGTGAAGTACACATCTGTGAATAATTTCGATCATGTTTTGGTATGGTAAGAGCGTGATGTGTGAAGTACACATCTGTGAATAATTTCGATCATGTTTTGGTATGGTAAGAGCGTGATGTGTGAAGTACACATCTGTGAATAATTTCGATCATGTTTTGGTATGGTAAGAGCGTGATGTGTGAAGTACACATCTGTGAATAATTTCGATCATGTTTTGGTATGGTAAGAGCGTGATGTGTGAAGTACACATCTGTGAATAATTTCGATCATGTTTTGGTATGGTAAGAGCGTGATGTGTGAAGTACACATCTGTGAATAATTTCGATCATGTTTTGGTATGGTAAGAGCGTGATGTGTGAAGTACACATCTGTGAATAATTTCGATCATGTTTTGGTATGGTAAGAGCGTGATGTGTGAAGTACACATCTGTGAATAATTTCGATCATGTTTTGGTATGGTAAGAGCGTGATGTGTGAAGTACACATCTGTGAATAATTTCGATCATGTTTTGGTATGGTAAGAGCGTGATGTGTGAAGTACACATCTGTGAATAATTTCGATCATGTTTTGGTATGGTAAGAGCGTGATGTGTGAAGTACACATCTGTGAATAATTTCGATCATGTTTTGGTATGGTAAGAGCGTGATGTGTGAAGTACACATCTGTGAATAATTTCGATCATGTTTTGGTATGGTAAGAGCGTGATGTGTGAAGTACACATCTGTGAATAATTTCGATCATGTTTTGGTATGGTAAGAGCGTGATGTGTGAAGTACACATCTGTGAATAATTTCGATCATGTTTTGGTATGGTAAGAGCGTGATGTGTGAAGTACACATCTGTGAATAATTTCGATCATGTTTTGGTATGGTAAGAGCGNAGCTACCCGTACAATGCATGAGGGATGCTTTAGAAGAATCTACTAGATACATTCTAGCTACCCGTACAATGCATGAGGGATGCTTTAGAAGAATCTACTAGGTACATTCTAGCTACCCGTACAATGCATGAGGGATGCTTTAGAAGAATCTACTAGGTACATTCTAGCTACCCGTAAAGTGCATGAGGGACATACTATTAATATTCATTTTACGAGTTGACTGCTTAACAATAAATTTTATAAGACCATGAGAATAGGAGCTTGTTAAGATAAGCTGTGCCTGCGTTAAGCATTAGCATTGCTTATTGAGTTCGTACATGTGTGAACTAAATTTTCCTTTCCTATTAGCAGGATGAACCCAACTTTAATCTTTCTCAAATTCAAATGTCAAGGTATATAATTATTACTATACTATTCGAGTAAATTGCTAACCTATGATTATAAGTGTTCATTAAGAACCTCACAATGCTTACCACAGTATGTCTCAATGAAATGACAGTGTAAGGAAACACAAGGTCGGCGCAAGTTATGTGCACCCATGGGGGAAGGGTCAGAGCACCCTCGTTGTAGCCAAGCAGAACACTATGCCCCCGTATATTTTAAAGCTATATATAAATTGAAAGGCTTCCAAAAGACTTTGCTTTGGGTTTATCAGGGTTCCAGGAGAAGTTCCTGAGGGACAATAGTCCTTCATTGAGTAAAGAACGTTCCTAATACGATTACTATTGTCAAGGTGAGACGTTCGCCACTTTTGCTTCCTTGATTTTGGTTAACTCAATTTTTGTTCTAACTACCCACCTATATCAAAAGGAATATGCTTGGCACATTGTAGTTCTCATGTTATTGTTATACCTTTGTTCATTCTTAGACACGAACCTGCAGTCTCCTTGCTACGAATCTATGGCCTCAACTAACAGAGCTACTGAGTCTGGTTCCAGATTGAACCTGATTTGGACCGTTAGCCAGTTTTTTATTTCCTTGTTTTTGTTTAACTAAACATTTTGTTGCAACAATAGCATTTGTTTTACGAATCAGTCGCGCCCAAAGAACGACCGCCATAATAAGGCTTCCTCTTTCCACTGTTTTTTTCTGTCAAACATAAACAACATGGAGTCACACCAAACCCTAACGGTAGCAGAAACAAGGCTTAGTATTTGATTGATTGATATGCTGGAATACTTATTATCTGGTACACTTAATTCGCCTCTAAGTTTGCTCGAGGTCTTTTGTATAATAAATCAAGAGTTATAATAACTAAACTTTAAAAAACTCTAGAAAAGCCAATATGAAGTTTACGTTTACAATACCTGAGTACCTGAAAAATGATAATAATAGTCCTTATATATACTGCCCGAATAGGACTGAAGAGTCCCTGACACCGGCAGTTCTTTAGGTGCTATTTTTATGTGGTCAAATTCATGAGGATAAAATTCCGTGGGTTGGCTTGGTTTGAACATACGCTCTACTGTTTACCAGTCAAAGCGTCTTACCACTGCACCACCCACCCCACTAATAATAATGTTTTAACTATGTGGTAATGCTGGGAAGTAAGATGCATTAACAATATCAAAGTTCGCACATCATTTCAAGTAAGGAGAGAATATAAAATCTTACCTTTCGAGAAAAGTAGCACGCAGATCCAATAAATACCGCATTAATCATCGTCAGAGAGCAGACTGAAGATATCAAAGTAGCTTCTTGGTAGGTAGAGATATCTACCTCTTGGCAGTTATCTTAATGTTCTCTCTATACCGAAGAACTTAAAGATTGATTCAAATTAAGGGTTCCCCCCAAGAAGGTATAATTTTTTAACCTTTATTTTTTGGGAGGGGGAATGTCATGAGTAAGTTGGACCTATATAAACGTGCCAGTAATCTTAGGATACTCGTTTGAGACATATTTTTTGTTGTTGTAATTTGTGCATTTGAGAAGTTGGTAGATATACTTTTGTGTGTGTGTGTGNGTGTGGGGGGGGGGGGGAGAAACCCAAATGTAAACAATAAGAGGTAGCTAGATTTCTCAATGTGGACCAAACCCAGCCTGGATTGGACCGTGAATAGATCATTTAACAAATCACATTCGCACGATATATTGTATATGCAAAGTAATGCTAACACTTGACCGAACGAAGTGATTTGCTTGTAGTTTCAACTGTTTGCATCGAACGATTTGTCCGATTTTGATGAGATTTCTTACGTTCAATAAAAAGGCTGAATAGTTTTAGAGCCACCCGTAGCCTTATACATGAGGTAATTAAGTACGTCTAAAATTCAAAGAATTATTTTGTGTACCATCCAATGAATCATTTTTTATGTTTCTAAGTGTATCTACATAAAAATAGCTCGTAATGGTATTTATCCTAATGTATTCGGTGTCAGATAATTTTCTTCGTGAATATTTCTCCAAGTACCTTGGTAATAACTAATAGCCTTATGATATGATTTTGCTAAGCTATCTTTCAATTCATTTGTTATCATGTCAGCTTTACAATGTTCATCACCACTTGAAAATGTATTGGATGATTGCTGGAAGGCGAACACTTGATAAGTCGATCATTTTTATGTTTAAATTGTTGTGCAATAGAAAAGTAAATCCTTTGGAAGGCGTAAGAATCTCAAGTAGAGAATTGATATCATGTTAGTATTAATATTATCACTAATACTAACATGAATATTCTTCTACATGCTGGTCTCATCACTTGTGCTACACCCTATATAATCTTAGAGAATTGATATCATGTTAGTATTAATATTATCACTTGTTCTGGATGAATGAATTTTCTTCTCCATGCTGGCCTCATCACTTGTGCTACACCCTATATTATCTTAGAGAATTGATATCATGTTAGTATTAATATTATCACTTGTTCTGGATGAATGAATATTCTTCTCCATGTTTCGCGTAATTAACATGTTACGGAGTCAATAGCAATAAGACCATTCATATCCAAACCCAATGGTAAAATATACATCTCTTAATAACCTGACTTCTAACAGACCGACCAGACGGGCAACTCCTTTATTTATTACTAATGTTTGTATTTTCTGTGGCAACAATGTTATTTAAACAGCTTTACGGTATGAGGATTTGATTAGAATGAATCCATTTTGATGTAAATTTACGTTTAGACGCAGGAGCGAATTTAGGGTCGATCGCCCACGGAGCTGAAGAAAAATAACATCGAACTGAAATTTAATGTATATGGAATACTAATGATTTCCATGTCGATTAAAATTCGGAGCTTCGATCACCTCCCCTCAACTGGAGATCTGTATCCTCCCTGTTTTGATGTCAATTACCTCTATACATGGGCTATGATCCATAGAGTCCATACGTCAAATGAGTAACAGTCTCTAAAATGGGCCTTATTGCAATAACTTGGCTATGAGAAAACACCGAAGAAAAAAATCAAATTGCTAAGAAGTCCATATTGTAACGTTTTTTTATCTGGTTGTTACTTACAAACTATACTGTCTGCAGATGATGATTTTTTTCTAACACAGAAAATAAGAAATATAGTATTTAAAAATGAAAACGCCAAGTCAGCGTCTATGGCACGTTGGATACGCCAGTTCCCGTTAGATCACTGAAGTTAAGCAACGTCCAGCGAGGTTGTACCATGTGGGTGTCCGTGTGTTTCGCGCCCTCGTGATATTGACTTTTTTCTGGCCCAACTCATGCTGGGTGAAGACAATCTAGGTAGCTGGTTAGCAGTTTTCCAGCGAATGGAGGGTAAAACCCCCATCTTGAATGACCAATAGACCTTAAAGAGACGTTAAGCCAAATTAAAAAAAAAATGAAAACCCCAAAGGTATCGTTTTAAAGTATCGTTTCTGAATAGATTGACATGATCATTTAACAAAGTGCAATTCTATTCTTTTAGGAAATTTGACATCTCCACTAATTTAAATCTTGTGTGGAAAAGGAGTATGTCCTGCCTCATGCGCGCACATGGGCAGAACATGCTTATTTTTTTAATTTTAGTTTTATTCTAATCTTTTTTTTTAAGAGGCTATTAATCATTTTGACGTTCCGAAAAGTAAATACGGAAACTATTTTATAATCACAAGAAGCGGAGCTCTCGCGACCTCAACATAACTGTATTATTAATCGGAAGATGATTTCAATTTAAGTCTTTTATAATATAAAAGAGGTCACACAAACCATTTTTTAATAAGATCTCAACTAAAACTTGTATTGATAGACTATAATTTTGAGAGAAAGTCTATCTTTGAATGTCAAGGATTTTATTAAACATTGCGATAAGTGTTAAGCTATAGCCTCGAATTTAATTCATTCGAAACACAGAAGATGTATAGAATGGGCATTCTCCAATGAAGTTTATAGTTTTGGTATTCTAAGGATAATATTTAATCCGACCCTGGGTGTCGTTTTTTAGGCAAAGTGCACAAAGAAATAAAATGGCCTAAATAATTATTTATGAACAGAATAATTATATTCTTATTTTGTCTTTCAGGAAATGTGCCAAAGACCAAAATTTTATTCTGAAGATTCTTTAGAAGGCAGATTTGATCTTGAATCTGGAAAATTAGGAGATACTTGGTTTTTAGCAGCAATATCTTCGTTGACTTTAACTCCAAAGTTTCTAGATCGGGTTATACCACCAGAACAAAGTTTTGATCCTGCAACCAACTATTGTGGGTTATTTAGGTAAGTAATAAAATGTTTTTAAATATTTTTTTTTTAGGTAAAATAATATATTTAATTTGCTATTTATCGATGCATTATAAGCAAAAAATAGAATTAGTATTAGGTTAATTAGTTTGATTATTTTCAAATTTCTTCAAATGAAACTGAAAAACATTTTTGGATTTAAAGTTTTTATATTCATGAAATCTTCCCCTTTTGCCAAACTCTTCATTAAAATAAATCTTCCAAAACATTCTTTTCCTATATTTATTTTCAAATTTTAAAACTTTAAAAAATCGTAATAAAATGTTGGCATTTCGCTTATCTTCAATGAAGCTTTATACTCAGAAGACCTGTGTTCGAGTAGGAGTTCAGAATTTTCAAGGTAATTTTCAAGCTATTTTCGAACATCTCAAGTTTACAATAAAGATTCTAGTTCCTCTTGGAAAGTTGAAAAAAAAACGATTAACTTTACAGATGTTAATATAAATGAAGTTACTATAAAATGGAAAATATTTCATGGACTGAAATTTTCGTTGTCCAGTTTTCAATTCAAATACACGTTTTGAGGTCACCAGGGATCAAATTTCGCATTCAGCCATTGTGGTTCGTGTGTCTGTCTGTCCGTCCGTCTCTCTGTGAACAAGATATTCTTAGAACGGTAAGAGCTGAGACTTCAAATTTGGTATCGCAGATTACAGATTATCAATACATGGAACATCGTACAAAACTTTTTATTTAAGTCAAACTACTGTCGGCGGTTTTTGCCGGCTTTTTGGTGGTTTTCACGAATCGTTTCTATAAAAGAAGGTGAAGTTTAGTGCTAGAGATTTGAAATTTATCGCCTATACATTTATGGATGTGGAAAGTCGTGTGATGTTCACACCATATTTTTTTGAAAAAAACTAGAAAACTTTAGTTAACATATGAAACTGATCTTTTTAATGGAAAGTTTAATGCTGAAAAGAGTTAAAATAGTATTGAAAAGAGAATCATAAATATTTGTAAATATTTCATTCATAACAAACATGACACACTCTCTGCGACAGAGGATGAGTTTATATTATTGATCTAGTTGGCTCCTGTGCCCTATAATTACCTGTTTCATTTGGCCATTCAGAACTTAGATTAGGAGTATCTAATTTTTGCAGATAACTTTAGATTATAAATGATGATGAAGAACTACTCCCATCTTTGGTATCGCCTCATCTTAACGTCTTCACGTCCGTTCCGAATAAATTGAGATATGCGTATGTTAAGATGGGGGTTTTACCCTCTATTCTCTGGAAACATACAGACAAGTTACTCAGGTTGGCCTCACCCAGCCATCCTGGGTAGGACTGGGAATAGCTAGCATCACGAGGGCTTTGATATATACATATGAGTGGTCCATCACAAAGTAAAATTTCGCTGGGCGTTGCTTAACTTTACTCATTGTGTACTCAACGTGCCACCGATGCTGCTTGCTTGTTGCTTTAGATTTCTATAGTTTTCCATTGATTAATAAGACATTCAAGAAATTCGACGCATGACGCATGATTTTGAAACATTTGAACAACTTTAAATAAAAGAATTGACAGAACGAAGTGAGATCTAGATTTAACACACGGATTTTTCTTTAAATGTCTGTTTGTTCCACGATACCTCACAAATACGTTTGATTAAACTTGGTTCGGATATTCATGTATGTTTATTGAATTAGAGTCACCAGGGGCTTCATGGTATCCTATTAAATGAGTGAGGTCTACAGTTCACAGAACAACTATTAAATTGTGTTACGAATGGGGAATAAAATCGTAATAATTAGAAGGAATGCTCGTTTGTTCGCACTCAGGACCTATCAGTTACTAAGAATTGAAATACATAAAAAGAGGAAAATATTATATTTAACAAATAATAACCGAAAGGACGGTCCTTTCTACTCACGTACTGTTTTTGTTCGTTCCAAATGGCTTGGATAAAGATGATTTAGACCTGAACAGGTTAAAGATATTCTTATTGGGCAATATTTCATGCAACTAGTTGTTCTTGCATAACTAAATCATTTTCTACATTTCTTAAAATACTGTCGATTGTACCTCTGGATGTAATTACTATTATTTCTTTGAAAAATATATTATCTATCATTAATTTATGTGTATTGACATTTTATACAACTTTTTTCACACATTCAATGCTAATTCTATTGAGTTGAATCTAATTTATATGGAAAGGAAATGTACGTTTTTTAACACGCAAACCATGTTAACAAATCATCCGTTCGTACACTCGTTTCAACATTGCATGTTTTACAAAAGTGCCTACCCTAGATATTACAACTATAATAGCTACCAGTAGACTGTAGCATGCATCAACATTTGTGGGTTAGCCCATGGCTATTTTAGAGGCACGCATAGAGCATGACACCCGTACATGTAGGACCACCAATTTTGGGGTCAGACCCTAATAAAATGTTAATGTGTATTTGTGTTATTCGAAACAAAAAATGTTTCGATTTTTACAATTTTTTAGCAAAAAAAAATATGTACGGATATTAGAGTTGAAATAATAGAGATATGAAATAATCCAGGTTCTACTGCACCTTATAATGGTACCACTTATCGTTATTGAACTTAATTGTCCTCAAGAGGCTCAGTTACCTGACTCTAAATACAACCAGACCAAGTAGGAAATGCGAGAAAACCTTTTTTAATTTTTGACTGACCAGGGTACGAATCCGTTGCCTCCCTGATGCAAGCACACTCTGCCATGGAGACTCCTGGTCAGTCCCTAACACACTGTACAATTTAGTGTTCATTTCCTTGACAATTTTCAATAAAAGTTAGTTGAAGGATTATGCTGCAATCGATTGATTTAGTTTTGGGCGGATTTGGGAGAGACGCCTCAGAAATAACTCTGTTGTCATTAAGTGTTGCAACTAACTTCATATCTTGGTGATATAAGTACTGCAGTAATTGCTATGGTTCTGAATGCCTTTGTCAATTTTATTAGCTCACAAAAATAGATATTTCATTCGAGACGAGACGTTGCCCCCCATTCCCTGGAAACTTACATACCAGCTACCCATATTAACTTTACCCTGCCTGGCTAGAGTTATCACGAGGGCACATACCCTCCCGGGCAAATTACGTGCTCACCCACTTAATAAGTTCAGTTCACTGGTCTAACGGACAAAGTGTTATGCGGACGCCATAGTTCAAAATGTTTCATTCTCATTCGTCTTTAATATCTTGCTTCTTATTTAATTAGAGAGTCAAGCCTTATTTTACTTACATGTTTAACATGTAGGCAATTAAAATTGAATCAAACAAATGCATTAACTTTTAACTGAAAAAAGTACAAGAGGTTGATAGGAAATACATGACAGACACCTTATAGGTGGTACTTCATACAGGGTTAATCAACTAATTATTGGTCACAATAGGTACCTAGAGGCCGCTATGAGTAGGCATTGTTTGACTTCAAGATTGACATTCTTTGATACCTCCTGTTTTACTTTCCATACTTCCTGTCCTTGCCTGTTACTATGGAATAAACATACACAACTGACGAGGAAGTAGTGAGAAAAAAACAACATATGAGCCAGCTTCAGAAAGTTAGTACCTACATTATTTAGAGGCGTCCTCATATTCAGTATTTAAGTGGCACTGTTAGAAACTGGAACTAATTTTACCAATATGATTTTTATTTTAAGTTGATATCTCAACACGTTCGAAAGATAAGGTATAGGGAACGGATTTTATAACCACCCTGTATATTAAGCAATAAAATAATTCACCCAACATACGCAATGATAAAATGGGCCTCTGCATAAGTACACCCGGTATAATTATTGCAGAATTGAACGTGTTGCATTACATGATACGAAATATGTAGTTTAAAATGTTCTAAATGTGGCATTCCCGAACAAGATATAGAAAATTTTTTTTGTAATACAGGACCAAATAGGGAAGTAATATTTGTGCTTTATTATAATTTTAATAATGATATTAGGTTTGTATAAATATTATGTAGACTGTTCTTGTTGAACTGTCCCAACAGATGAAGGGGTCATGCAATTAAAGGAGAGGAAATTACAAAATGAATTAGATTTAGAATAAAGATGTTGTCAACACGTAAATAATCATACAGTGGATGGACGACTGATGGATCCATAAAATTTTGAATTTTTCGGTTCATGGAGATAAAATCGGATATTTTTTTTTAAAAAAATCCGACATTAATATCGGAAGTTTCCGCGATTAGCCGACTGATTGATCCATAAAATTTTGAATTTTTCGGTTCATGGAGATAAATTTGGATATTTTTTTTAAAAAAAATCCGACATTAATATCGGAAGTATCCGCGATTTGCCAACTGATGGATCCATAAAATTTTGAATTTTTCGGTTCATAGAGTAAAATCGGATATTTTTTTAAAATAAATCCGACATTAATATCGGAAGTATCCGCGATTTGCCTACTCTGTTTGAAATTCGGATTTCAAACAGAGTGCATATAGTTCTTACAAGATTTTGAAAATTGTATCATCAATGTAAATCAGTTCCTGTAACGTCAGCATCTTGTGAACGGTCATTTACTAATTAAAATTAGTTTTAAATCATTTGCGAATAACAATGGGAGATGATTGTTTGAAGTCCATGAAATCTATGAAAAATGTTTGCCCTTAAAACACCGCAGAATTCGAATCTCCCGTTGAAAAATCTGTCGATTCGGCTGCGGACTTTGCTTTGTAGTGATAGTATCTTTTAAAAAGATTTAGCACTTTTAGCAGCCCTCCGCTTTAGACACTGCTCTTTAGTGATAGTATTATTTTAAAAAATATACCCATGTGTCACATTAGCAGAGTTTTTTTTATTCTTACAATTATAGATGGCTGAGTAGGTTGGAACCTGGAGTGGCAGTTTTCAAGGGCGCAAATTTCAATTATCAGGGTCCGAAATTTCTAAAAAAAAAAAAACAATAATTGTCAAATATAATATTTGGGTGACTGTTATGTGTTTTCATTTGTGGGCCCCTACCGGGGCCTAAAACCAAAATTCCTGCAAAAATTGTCAATACTTCGGTGACTCTACACACCAAATTTTATCAATATCAGACAAATTTTATATTTTCTACAAAATATCAAAAATTATCCAATATAATTCTCTGGTGAATCAGTATAGGTACCAAATAATGTCAAAATGTGACGACTTTTGTATTTTTACATTTGTGGGCCCCTGCCGGTGCCCCAAAACCGAAATTTCTACGAAATACCAAAAAAGATTCAATAAATTACTGACTGTGCATACCAAGTTTAATCATAATTGGTGATGTGTTTTGGATTTTAGAGATTTGGTCCCAAAAAAAAAACTGTTCGGGGCCCTGAAGGTGATATCGAGAAAAAGAAAAATATGGGTCGGGCTTTTTACCATTGATCAGACCAGCGGTTTGGCTCCCACAGCTCTGCACACGATTCCGTACGTACGCCATACGTGGAACGCCGGACATATCGGTTTTTTGGATCCCATGGCCCCAAATATTTCCAAACTTTAAAAATGAAAATATGGCCCAAAAGCAATAGGAAATGACATATATGATCTCTATTTTAGGATTCGGGTTCCGGTCAAACGTTTTTTTAGGCCAAAATATTTCCAACTTTTCTGCAGGATTAATATACTTTTATAGGAAGAGAAAATTCTGAATAAAAAATCTAAAAAATACCACTAAAATGGGGACTATTAAATCTCCATTTCATTTTCATCTCCGAGGGGGGGGGGAGTGACCCCCCAATTTCACAATAAAATTCAGTGATAATTCATACCTACAAAGATTTTACTAATTTCATTCCTATATGAATTTATGCAGTCGGCACATTGCAGTGGTGAGTCGGCATTTTCATACATTTTACCCCTCCCACAGTTTCCATCCTCGCTACGCCCCTGCCCCCGGATTAACTTTCATACAACCTAATAGTATTTAGGATGATTGTTCAAAGGAATCCGAGCAGAATTTTCGACGATCCAGCAAAAGAAAAATGTCATGTTAACATATTGAACCCTAAAATCGATTATTATTTATCTCTGAACTCCTGTGCACCACTGATTTAATAATTCCTATATGCTCCTTCAGGATATAACGTAGTGATTGCCATGTTTCGGTCAAGTTATCTAAAGCTTTTGTAATTGTATAGTATCATCGAATACCAGCTGATGTTAGTCAATCTATATTTTAAATCATCTAGAAGTTCTAACTACAGCAGGAATTTTATATAAAGTCTATGGCACGGTGAATACACCAGTTCCCATTAGATCACTGAAGTTAAGTAACGTCCAGCGAGGTTGTACCATGTGGGTGTCGACGTGGGTTTGCGCCCTCGTGATGCTGGCTATTTTTCTGGCCCAACTCAAGCTGGGCGAGGTACCTAGCTGGTTTGCACGTTTCCAGTAAATCGAGGGTAAAACCCCCGTCTTGAATGGCCAATAGATGTTAAAGTGACTTAAGACAATAAATAAGTGTGGACATTCATAAAATTGGGTGACTAATTTTTGGCCCTTAATTTTCTGTATAACACTTTGCTAAAACTACATTCTCAAAAGTCTGTTCAACAAGAATTCATACTGGTAAATCTTCTCTGTGATATTTCCAAACACTTTCCACTCAATTTAGTTGATACAGAGTGTTCCTCAAACAATTTCATTAGGATACTGTTAAAGATTTTTTTTTTTTTAGGAACAACCTGTTATAGGAAAAGTATCAGTTAAATAAATTTTGACTTTAATTTTGCTCAAATTGATTTACAATGAGTTAGTGTTGGGATATCGAATAGAAATTTCGATCTGTCAGTATCAAAAGAATCAATATAAATATCAAACAATATGATCGAATTAAAATAACGATATCGAAAGAAAACCTCAAAGAAATCTAAAATATACTAAGAAAATAAAAAATGAGAACATTAGAATATACGGCAATATTGCGATACAAAATTGTTAGAAGAAGTTCCTCATAAAATTTGTCCTCAAAAGGCTGAGTGGGCCCCATAGTATAGTTCAGTTCGGGTCACATGATGTACGGCGCGTCGGCGGCACGTTTTTGTCACCACCAGTCTAACAATATTGGAAACCGATGTGTCTAAAGGAAATATCGATATTTTCAATATTATCGAAAAGTCAAAATATTTGATATTGAAAGATTTTCCGATATACCTATCGGGGCCCAACTCTACAATGAGTTCCTTTTGTTCATTCAAATGTTGAACTTCTCGACAACTAAACACTAAGCATTGTCCATACGTATTATGTACATTGTAGGTACATGACAGAATGTAACCTATTTAATATCACGAATCTGCACTTAGTTCTATTTACTTTCATAATTTGGTCATTACAGTGGTGGTCAGATGGGAACGTTACCAATATGGTCATTACAGTGGTGGTCACTCGGAATTATTCCTAATTTGTCCATTACAGGGGTGGTCAGTCGGAAATGTTCCTAATTTGGTCATTACAGTGGTGGTCAGTCGAAATTATTTCCAATTTGGTTATTACCGTGTTGGTCATGTGAATTATTTCCAATTTGGTCATTGCCCCGTGTTGGTCAGTGGGAAATATTTCTAATTTGGTCATTACAATGGTGGTCAGGTAAAATATTTCCAATTTGGTCATTACAGTGGTGGGTAGGTGAAATATTTCCAATTTGGTCATTACAGTGGCAGGTAGGTGAAATAATTCCAATTTGGTCATTACAGAGGTGGGTAGGTGAAATATTTCCAATTTGGTCATTACAGTGGAGGGTAGGTGAAATATTTCCAATTTGGTCATTAGAGTGGTAGTCAGGTGAAATATTTCCAATTTGGTCATTACAGTGGTGGTCAGGTGAAATATTTCCAATTTGGTCATTACAGTGGTGGTCAGGTGAAATATTTCCAATTTGTTCATTACAATGGTGGGTAGGTAAAATATTACTAATTTGGTCGTTACAGTGGTGATAGTCGGAAATGTTCTTAATTTGGTCATTACTGTGGTGGTCAATTATAATATTATTGACCGAACCAAATGAAGTCTAGTTTCAACACCAATTTTTTTTCTTTTT
Organism: Pachypsylla venusta; assembly: GCA_012654025.1. NCBI lineage: Eukaryota > Metazoa > Arthropoda > Insecta > Hemiptera > Aphalaridae > Pachypsylla > Pachypsylla venusta. The sequence continues at coordinate 30,185,901 of CM022874.1, forward strand.
GTCTGTCCGTTTCCTCCACCATAACGCTCGATTGTCTTGTCCCATTTTGATGAAACTTATTAACTATCATAAAATTGGCTGATTATTTTTTGGGCCCCACCTGGCGACTTGGTGTCTGTTGGCGGTATATTATTTGTGTAAGGTCTTCAGTTCCCGGAACTACCTGTCCCAATGATATAAATGTTCTTACCCTGATTTTATGGTATTCACTTGTACATAGGTTCGTAGGTATGTATATAATATATAATGTATAAAATAGTCAAAATACCAAAGCACTGTGAGATCCACATAAACAAAATCTTATAGACTTGTGTATTTATTTTTTAATTGCCATTAAAATCACACGTATGCTGGTATGTATCTTGTTCGTATTTCCGACGATTTGGTTGTTCGTTTCTTTGTTAGGTTTTGGTGAGAGTTGTTTTTATTAGATCTTTAAAGTTACTTCCAATTTTTTATCATCGCCATTATTCCTTCAGAGCCTCTCTAGTCAGGCCTAAAATGCAGATAATCTAATGTAAAATTCTTATGCATTACTATTATTTTGATAATTTCCCATGATAACAACCTATGCATGGATAGTGAAATAGTAGCTAGACTGTGGTTTTACGCTCTAACTAGCTGTTAGAGATATTTTTGCCACTTGAGTCTTTTAAGAAGAAGAAATAGAAAGTTCTGGGAAAGAATCTTTATCTGGATGTTGTATCTTTATTTTTTGTTATCTGGTTCAATAAGATCACAGTTCAATCTCAATTTTATTCCCGCACGATCAGCATGAACCAGTAAACATTTGGGCTTATAGACTCTTCCAATATATAAACTCTGTCAAAGTGACACATGGGTTTATGATTTTACTGGCTTTAAAAAAATACCCCCCCCTCCACTTGACGAAATTAACGATCGCGGAGTGAGGGAGGTAGAACTGAATCATTAGAGGGGGATACATATAAAGGACAAAGGACAATTCGATTTTTATTTCCAGATACAATAACAGGGAAAAGGCGTTCCTTGAGACCACAAGGAGTTTATGGTAACGTAAAGGATGGTCATGTATATAAATAAGGCGTTTTTTTCTGGCCATCAAATAACAAGTCGAGGCTATTTCAGTTGTGCAAAAAATTTGAGAAACCTTGATCACGTTTTTTGAAATCCTAACCTTAAGTACTCTGGTCATATAACATAATATTTTTGTTCTTTGGGTTTTGGGGGTCCAAGCGCTAAAATTCTCTGCCAATTTTTCAACAACAGAACTGATTAATTGTCTATAAGATTTTTAAGAAAGATTGATCCGAGAAATCGTGATAAAGCCGTGACCTGTTCAACATGATACTAATTTTATATTTATTCTGAATGTCGGAATTTTCTTTTCCTAAACGTAATTACCGACTTAATTATATTTTTATATAAATGGCTTTATTCAATATCTAAAAACCCCATTGTTTAAATTATTACTACCTATATTATGTTGTTTTCTTTGAAAATATCTCTGTTTTTGCATGTTACCTAGAATCTGCCCCAAAGCTATTACTTTACAGAAGCTTGCTGCCTCTACGATGTTAAATAACCCAAACATCATTTTTGTGGTATCCATTATTTATGTAAAATCATTTGAACACCTTGCACTATCGGGTTCGAATCCTGATCGCGTCGAAAATTTGAAAAAGGTTTTTTCGAATATTCTACTTGGTCTGGTTGTGTTTGGGGGTAACTCAGCCTCCCGAGGACAATAGAGTAGTCATAGTAATAGCGACAAGTGGTAGCATTATAAGAAAATTGTTAAGTATAGTTTGGTGTATTGCAGCAATTGTTAAAAACTGCCTTGTAATGCTACGATGCCCACAAAAGTTTGATATAATATCGTAAAGAAATATACATCCACATATTTAAATTTGAGCAGGCCGAAGTATAAAAGATGAAAAGATTTAAATTTTATCTTTGCGAATATTTTTTTACAATTAATTTTTCTTCTTCTTAAACTTTACCTTTTCCCCAATTCTACTTTGGGTTTGACGTCGATTTCCTGAATTCTACCTACTCTCTTTAATCCCCGCTTGCTTCTCACAATCACCATAGAAACTGCATTTTGCAGTTGACTTTTCTTTTGGTTTGTAGCAGAGTTTTTAAAGGATGGATGCCCTTCCTAACACCAAGCCTTATGTACCAGCTATTTATACAGGCTTAGAATCAGGCTCGTATCTAGAACAGGGTTTCGGGGGTTCAAACCCCCCAACCGAAATTTTTGAAGAGCTTTGATTTTTCCTATATCATTATATGGCAAAACTCACTTTACACGACCCGCCCCNAAAAGTCCCCCCCCCCCCCCCGAAATAAAATCCTGATTAGGACAGTAACCCCCACGGTGGCTACATTTTTTTTTTTAAATTATTCTTTTTCACATTGTTGACGTTTGGTTTTAGGTTTAGATTTTGGCATTTTGGTGAGTGGAAAGAAATTCTTGTGGATGACAGATTGCCTACATTTCAAGGTCGATTAATATATTTACACTCAACTAATCCAACAGAATTCTGGGCTGCCTTGTTAGAGAAAGCATATGCAAAGTAAGTTTCAATTTAATTGTGTTAAGTTATTATGCTTCTCAGAATGTAGACACGAATTCAACAGCCAGGTTACGAATTTACCAACCGTTATGGCAAGTGGATTAAATCGCCACTGATTAGTATAATTTCGCTAATGAATCTGAGAGTGGTCTGGCCACAATGTTATATTATCAACTTGTCAAATGGTTCGCTCAAAGTGAAATTATTCTGTTTGTTTCGCTAGTGTTAATTATTCTGTTTGGATCGCTGGTGTAACTGAGAGTGGTCTGCTCTATGTGATATGACCAACTTGTTAAATGGTTCGCTCAAAGAGAAATTATTCTGTTTGGATCGCTAGTGTAACTGAGAGTGGTCGGCTCTATGTGGTATTACCTACTTGTTAAATGGTTCTCTCAAATTGAAATTATTCTGTTTGGATCGCTGGTGTAACGAGAGTGGTCTGATCTATGTGGTATTTCCTACTTGTTAAATGGTTCGCTCAAAGTGAAATTATTCTGTTTGGATCGCTAGTGTTAATGAGATTGGTCTGATCTATGTGGTATTACCTACTTGTTAAATGGTTCGCTCAAAGTGAAATTATTCTGTTTGGATCTCTAGTGTTCATGAGATTTGTCTGATCTATGTGGTATTATCTACTAGTTAAATGGTTCGCTCAAAGTGAAATTATTCTGTTTGTTTTGCTAGTGTAACGAGAGTGGTCTGATCTATGTGGTATTACCTACTTGTTAAATGATTCGCTCAAAGTGAAATTATTCTGTTTGGATCGCTGGTGTAACTGAGAGTGGTCTGCTCTATGTGGTATTACCAACTTGTTAAATGGTTCTCTCAAAGTGAAATTATTCTGCTTGGATCGCTGGTGTAACTGAGAGTGGTCTGCTCTATGTTGTATTACCTACTTGTTAAATGGTTCGCTCAAAGTGAAATTATTCTGTTTGGATCGCTAGTGTAACTGACAGTGGTCTGATCTATGTGGTATTACCTACTAGTTAAATGGTTCGCTCAAAGTGAAATTATTCTGTTTGTTTTGCTAGTGTAACGAGACTGGTCTGATCTATGTGGTATTACCTACTTGTTAAATGGTTCGCTCAAAGTGAAATTATTCTGTTTGGATCGCTGGTGTAACTGAGAGTGGTCTGCTCTATGTGGTATTACCAACTTGTTAAATGGTTCTCTCAAAGTGAAATTATTCTGTTTGGATCGCTGGTGTAATTGAGTGTGGTCTGCTCTATGTGGTATTACCAACTTGTTAAATGGTTCTCTCAAAGTGAAATTATTCTGTTTGTTTCGCTAGTGTAACTGAGAGTGGTCTGCTCTATGTGGTATTACCAACTTGTTAAATAGTTTTCTTAAAGTGAAATTATTCTGTTTGTTTCGCTAGTGTAACTGAGAGTGGTCTGCTCTGTGTGGTATTACCAACTTGTTAAATGGTTCTCTCAAAGTAAAATTATTCTGTTTGGATCGCTGGTGTAACTGAGAGTGGTCTGCTCTATGTGGTATTACCAACTTGTTAAATGGTTCTCTCAAAGTGAAATTATTCTGTTTGAATCGCTGGTGTAACTGAGAGTGGTCTGCTCTATGTGGTATTACCAACTTTTTAAATGGTTCGCTCAAAGAGAAATTATTCTGTTTGGATCGCTGGTGTAACTGAGAGTGGTCTGCTCTATGTGGTATTAGCTACTTGTTAAATGGTTCTCTCAAAGTGAAATTATTCTGTTTGGATCGCTGGTGTAACTGAGATTGGTCTGCTCTATGTGGTATTATCTACTTGTTAAATGGTTCGCTCAAAGTGAAATTATTCTGTTTGGATCGCTAGTGTAACTGAGAGTGGTCTGCTCTATGTGGTAATACCTACTTGTTATGAGGGATGATTACACTTGAGATGAACTCTGAAAAAATAAAAATTGTCATTAAGAGTAGCTTCAAAACATAATACCTAAAGTGAACTCTTTCAGAGCCTGGCTACATTATCAATTTCCTAGTAGCTTTATACCTACAAAACATAATGTCAGTTCGATTCAAACACCCTTGTGAATAACATATCTATTGTAAGTTTCAACAAAAATTATTTCATTTAATTTTTAAAACAAAAACAATTAATTTTTAAAGACAAATTTAGTTACTGTCCCTATTCCGGAGAAATAGTTACTAGGCTTGAGATAGGCACTTTCAAAGTACTATCTCAGGCCAGATACTCTTCACTTTGGGCAAAAGATGATTGAAGAAGATGAAGGATATAAAAATTTTCCGTTGGACAAACGCAAACAAAATACAGCTAATAAGCCCGTGACTACATATTTACATACGAATCAAGAAGCTATTAAAAATAAGTTTCCGAAAATTCTTTACTCGGAAGATATAAAGGTAGATTCTTATAAGGTTATAATACAGAAACAAATAGAACAAGGTCAAAGGATGGTAATCAGCACATTAAAAGTTGGAGATATTTTATATCGAAAAATAAAAGTTGGTGATCAAATTGATGAGATTAAAAAAATTGGAAGAAATAGAATTATAGCATATTGTAGAAATGGATCCGTTGCTAATAGTTTAGTTAACAGTGAAGAATTCAAAAGTCTGAATTATGAAGTATACATTCCCTTTTCTTTCATATCGCGGGTGGCGGTAGTGAGAAATATAGATACAGACTATACTGAAGAAGAAATTCAAAATAATATTGATAGTCGCCAATACAAAATAATTAAAGTAATGAGAATGAACACAAGAATGTTTAATGAAGATCAGGTGACGTTCGGACCCAGTCAGTCTATGAAGATATTTTTTGAAGGAACAGAATTTCCACAATATGTATATTTATGGGGAGTAAGGTTGGATTGTGAGCCGTTTGTTCAGCCTCTCATCCAATGCTTCCAATGTTTACGATTCAATCACACAAGCAAGCAGTGCAAAGGTTCAAAAGTGTGTAAAGTGTGTGGCAGCAAAGAAGAAATCCACGAATGTAGAATGGAAACGTGCATTAACTGCAAAGGAGCACATAAAGCTGACAATAAAGACTGTCCTGAGAAGAAAAGACAACAGTCGATTAAGGAGATGATGGCTTATCAGAATTTAAGCTTTATGGAAGCGTCAGCAAATGTACCGAGGTATAATGATCGAAGTATGTACTCTGTAATGACGAAAAATACATTTCAAGTCCTTGAAAATTATGATGAAGAATACCCACCATTAAAAGAAAAAAATACGCTCCCGTATAAAGATAAACCAATAGATCCTTATAGACCCACTGCATATGCGAGAAGAAGACTTTTTGAAAACAGGGGAAGCCAGCAAAAGTCACGAAATAACTCCAAAAGAAGAAGGTCAATTCCAAACAGCCCTGATACACCGATAAATAAACAACAACAGGAAAAAAAAAACAATGCATTGTAGGGAAAGAAATAGAGATTAAGGGGAATGAAGAAATGATGAGAATGGACAATACAATGAGACCAAAGATAGGAGGATACGAGTCAATGAGAAATGATAGAAATTATTCAAAATATGAAATGAATAGAGGTAGTTATCAGCACGATGCACAAAACAAGTTAGAAGATAAAAGCAAAGCAGTGGAAACAGATCAAGAATTTGACGATACCACGAGATATCTCGGGCGATGCCATTGGTAGCGCCTCACAGAAATAAGATATTCCACAATTCAAGTTAGGTATATTTTTATCATT
>CM022874.1:30199417-30217733 GCA_012654025.1 Pachypsylla venusta
TGAAATAATGTTGGCAATTAATTCACAATGAAATAATGTTAGCAATGAAATATTGTTAGCAATTAATTCACAATGAAATAATGTTAGCAATTAAATCTCAATGAAATAATGTTAGTAATTAATTCACAATGAAATAATGTTAGCAATTAATTCTACCATATTTGTAAAACTTGATGCACTATCTGTTGAAGATAACCAATTGCAATTGAATCCATTTGGTCCAAATGAGGCACAAAAAGGAATTTGTCAGGGGTCAATTATTTCTGGTCTTCTGTACATAATTTACTGTAGTACAATCGAAAAGCAATTAAAAAACACCTACACAACAATACTACAATTTGTTGATGATTTGTGTATTGGATGTTCGGGGGCAACCCTTAGTACGGCCCACAAAAGATTGCAAAAAAAATTAAATCAACTGTCCAAGGTATTGCGTGATTTACAACTCGAGGTATCGCTGGAAAAGAGTAATATTTGTATTTTTACTAGGCCAGGGTAATCTGGAGTCCNTACATACGAAATAGAGACATGGCCGTAAAAACGTTTCCTAAACTCTCTAAAAGAGGGTTATTTTTTTTATATTTTTTATTTTTTCCCCTCTCAATTTAATTGTCTATTAATATTTAATAACAAATTTATATAAATTATTATAAGATTAATAATGTCAAAATTTAATGTCTAAAATATACTAGTTGGCCAGAAGTGGGTGGTTAACTCACTCAGGCCATTTAAATTTAAAAAAAAAGAAAAAAAAACATAATGTCTAAAATGAACTCTTTCAGAGCTTGGCTACATTATCAATTTCCTAGGTGTGCAGCTTTAAACCTACAAAACATAATTGCTAAAGTGAACTCTTTCAGAGCCTGGCTAAATTATCAATTTCCTAGTAGCTTTATACCTACAAAACATAATATCTAAAGTGAACTCTTTCAGAGCCTGGCTACATTATCAATTTCCTTATTTTCAGATTTTATGGGTGTTACGAGAATCTAACTCACGGAGGATCGACAACAAGGGCATTGCAAGATTTAACCGGAGGCATAGTTCAAAGTTTTGGTTTAAGCAATCAGGATAGATATTTGACATTTCAAGTACTGAATAGTGCCGTTCCTAGATCAAGTTTGTTAATTGCTAGTATCAAATTGGTAAGAGAAAATGATAGTAGGTACCTAGTGGACCAATCGTTCCTGGGAACATTACACTGCCCTTGTTCCATACATTTACACAGAACGGATAAATTTAAAGAAATATTTAATGGATGAGTTGGACCATGATAGTTCACTCAATGAGAAATGAGAAATTATTCCAATTAGCAATACGAGTAAACATGAAAAATGATTTAACCAGACAGTTGAAAAAGACTGAATTAAATGAAGAAGAATTGGCACAACCTTAAAATAGGTAGCTTTTGTCTTGGCAATGTTGATCCTCAGATTGGGCTGGTTTTCTATTTCGCAAAATACTAAATTTAATATTCTTGCAGTTAGCTCTTGTTTTTCTTTTAGGTAAAGCCATCAATCATTGCTGAACATTTTTGGTTAACTTTCTATTTTTTCTTCTTTCAACTACGCGTTTTTACGCTGTTCTAAAAAAAGCGGTTCGTGTCAATCACTCGTTTTCACATTTTGTTGAGAAGATTAAGTTTCTTTAAGACTTTAAAGGGAGTCGAGCCTGGTAATTTTCATCTAGATAGATTCCTTGCGATGCATTTATGACTAAGTTGGCGTGTTTCAGAGATTTACAGAGTTCAGATCTCAAACGTGTGCAATGTTTGAGAGTAAATATGGTAATAGTGACAAATTGATTCACTATAGGGTTGATGGGGTGATGAGAATAGAATTTTTGTGAAGTAGGTATTCGTACCTTCTAAATCTTGTAATACTGTAATGGCCAATAAAACTTGTAACACAATTTCATAAGGAAATAATATTCCAATTGATTTTAGGAAAAAGAACAGAAACGTCAACTTAGGTTAAGAAATGGTTTGATCACGCAACATGCCTATAGTGTGACTGGACTGGCGAGAGTCAGAGGACCACTTGGTGAAACTCCACTTGTAAGACTGAGAAATCCCTGGGCAAGAGGAGAATGGACAGGTCCTTGGAGTGAACGAAGCTGGGAATGGGATGGACTATCTGAAAGAGACAAGGAATTACTCAGCATTCGTGTTAGCAATGACGGGGAATTTTGGTAAGTTGCAGATTTTAAATTAAGAGATTTATCTGAATATTGTGAGGAGATCTCTGTAGCAAAGTGTGCTTCACACCCGGAACACATCATGGAGGTGGCGGGATACAACATGGAACCCTGGATGGGTCAAATATTTTATCAAATATAACTGTGGCAAACTCAAATATAACTGTGGCAAACTTGTCGCATCCTTGAATCGTACTTGTTAAATTTGGTGGGAAAATTCAAAAAAATTAACAAACGTTTGTAACGTATAGTTTCCATCTGTTAATGTATTNCCCCCTCCCGACATGAAAATCTCAGCTGCCCCCCCCTAGACCAGATGCTGGCTACGCCCTTGTATACATCTATGATAATAGCGACAAGTGGGAGTATCTATATATATAAAAGAGTCATAATATAATTGTTTAGCATATCTCTGAGTGATATTGGAATGATTGTTGAAAATATCTTGTAATGCCATGATACCCACTAAAATTGTGCCATCATAACTAATCTTCACTAACGAGGAAGTGGTTTGTGTAATCGGCACGGCGTATGTATTGGACTCCTCCTTCCTGTATTTGTAAACATCGCTTTAACCCTGCGAAGGTTTCATAATTTCTTTGCATATTTTACTCTCCAGGATGTCTTTTGAAGATTTTGCCAAACATTTTACTCATTTGGATCTGGTACATGTTGGGCCTGATGACTGGATGGCGGAGCCTGCTCTTCAGTCAAAACAACCTTGGCGGGCTGTATTAGCTCGAAGACGATGGAGGACGGGTTATAACGCTGGTGGCGGTCCCACTTATGTTGGTAATTGAGTTTTTCTTATGACTTTCTCTTTCCTTTGGTATAACCAATTTTGATGATTAAGCGAATCACAGACTCCCCACAACTGGTGGCATAAACGAGTTTAGCAAAATTTATTTCGACTCTAACACGGTGTCTTGTCTGGTGACAAGATAGGAAAATTCAAGTGATAGGAACTTGAATTTTTTTTTTTTTTACGGCTGTTGACCGTTGTTTAATATTTTTCTTTTTTTTTTTAGTACGGAATCTTTTCTATGTACTTAACTGACTTTGTCGAATATTTTGAGGATCATTAAAATGAAAATTACCACTCGCGGCAGATGGCGATCGAACGGACTTTTTCATTTTTTTTTTTTATTCCACACAAATAATCAATTTTGAAGGGGTAAGTATTTTTTTCGTGCTCAATTCAAAGGGTCCATTTTTAAAAACAATAACTCAAAAAGTCTAGAGACCCATCGTAAAATATTTTTATTTTGTGAAATTAGTGATCCATAGATGGGCCAGTGATAAATAATCTTCTCCATTAGTGTCGAATTGTGGCGAGGTTCGTAAGTAGGTACCTACCTCGGGAACACAAATGACCGCACAACCGCCATTACTTCAAATGATCACCCATATTTGTTCTTTACAGAGACCACTTCGGTGAACCCACAGTTTCATATCCAGATCCCTCGCTCCTCTAATAATAAGTGCCATGTTGTAGTGTCCGTCACTCAATACTATGAAACACAAATTGACGACAAACAGAAAAGGCCTTTGTTTGCTATCGGTTTTGCTGTTTATGAAATACCAACTTCTATGACGAGATTGACACAGCAATTTGTAGCACATACGGTAAAGTATATGATTCTCATGGCAGAAAATAAGAAATAGATCATTAGAAATTGTTCTTCATAAAAAAAAATAGGATCCAGGCGAACCTTTGAAATCGGTGTTGACTCTTTTGATTCTTCAATCTGGTCCACGAAGGAATTTATTTACTTAGTTTTATCTGGATCCAAATTTGGTTAGCTATATTCAATAATGAACCTTTAGAATCGAAATTTGAAATTTCACGTTTGAAAGGTACGTAGAATTTATAAATAGAATAAAAAAATCGTTCGTCCATCGTATTTTTGCCAGTTGGCGTTGGTCAATTGGCAGGATTGGATTTGATACCTATGTTTGTTCCACATATATTCAGGGCCGTACCCAAGATTTTTTTCGGGGGGNGGCTATTTTTCCGGTCCAACCCAGACTGGGTGAGGTCAATTTGGGTGGCTGGTTTGCAAGTTTCCAATTGGGGGGACTGCACCCCATGGACCCCCCCCTACGTACGGCCTTGGATATATTATTTCATCTCCGAAACAGAAAAGGACGCAATGGAAGCTGCGGGAATCAGCACTTAAGTTTAAATGTCATTTGAATACACCAAGGACCGATTTAACAGTTTTCACCAATATTTACTCTTATTGTTTTTTCAGAAACCCCTCGATGTTACAAACCACTCTATCGCCAGAGAAGTTGTAACGTTTTTCACTTTACCTCCGGGTGATTTTATTGTCGTTCCTCAAACCAATGTACCTGACTGTGATGGAAAGTTCCTTCTGCGAATATTTACTGATGAACAAAGTAATATTTGGTAAGTTGGAGCTGTAGCAAAAGAAAGTGGGGTCTACAAGTTCTTAATCTCCTAGCTACTCTTTAATATTTGGTATTTTGGAGGTGTAACAAAAGAAAGTGGGATCTACAAATTCTTAAGCTCCTACTTACTCTTTAATTTTTCAACTTTCCAAAGGACACACCAGTAGGTTGGAGTACTCTTTAATAAATAATTTAAATATTTAGACAATATCGATTCGGAATAAATTTGGTGGCAAGCTTTCAATAGTACTCAGGCTATCATCGTCAGGCCAATGTTGACTCTACGATGTCCAGAGTAGAATGATACTACTCCGGACATCGTAGAGTCAACTTCGGCCAGACGATGATAGTCTGAGTACTATCGAAAGCTTGCCACCTTTAAATTTATTCCGAATCGATATTGTCTAAATATTTAAATTATTTAGATATTATTTTACGATTCTCTTTTTTAAAATATTTCTACTCTTTAATATTTGGTAAGTTGGAGGTGTAACAAAAGGAATTGTGGTCTACAAGTTCTTAAGCCCCAACCTACTCTTTAAAATTTGGTAATTTGGAGGTATAACAAAAGAAATTGTGGTCTACAAGTTCTTAAGCTCCTACTTACTCTTTAATTTTTCAACTCTCCAAAGGACACACCTTATACGTGAGATTTTTTAGTGATTTTTAGAAAACGTTTCAAAGCATAGTTTAGGTTTAAATAACCACTCACTATGAGTTACACTCTTGAATCCTGAAGCCATTTGTATAAATGGTTCGTCCCAATAATTGACATCATTTTTTTTCTCCGAGATATTGCATTGAAATTTGGCCTGGACTTTTTTCTTGGATAAAACATGTCCGTACTCTAAGCTGCTAAATGAAACCAAAATCGACTCATCATTTACATTTTTCTCGGAGCAATGAACGGATATCTACCAAAAAACTTTTCAAATTATAATTGAAAAAAATGTGATTTTTTAATTTCAGACATTTGCATTCATTTGCCAGATGCGTTATTCCGGTTATTTTAAAGATACAACATTTAACAATTTAATAGTTCCGTTGTTGTTTTTTGTTTTATGAAATCCCGTAACACATTGATAACTTAAACACATGGGACTCCATCCCTGACAATACAAAACTGCTCAAAATTAAGGTGTCACATCCAATAGTATGTGGAAGAAAATTAATTTAAATCTAATTACTGTTCAGAAATAATTGCCAAAAATCACGAAAAATATATATTATCTTTGGCGGGTTGTCCTTACGTTAGAAAGCGTTCTACTTGCAGTTCTATGAACATAACTGTAGAATTCAAATGGGCACTATATTGGCTCAATAGGTCCTAATCAGCAAATTTTATAAACCTTATAATATAAAAGTCAGCCTTCTCATTATTTGCAAAACCAAAAGGACAAAGCAACAAAAATTTTGACCTCTCTTAATTCCTGGTTCATTTCCAACAAGCTTTGTTTAAACACCTTGAAAACATCCTATCTATATTTCAATAACTGTTCAATTACACAACTCCTTCGGATACCTACCCATTCAAAATTCCCAGATTGAAGCAGCGTCATCAGTAAAAGTTCGAGGACTCCACCCCAGCAATAATCTGAAATGGAAAAACCACACAGAAACTTTGGATCTTCTATATTTGCAATAAAATCAATCGGAAGCCATCTCGGAGAAAATTCAGCTCGCATCACCTACTTTTCATAATTTCATTCAATCATGGGTTACGGTATTCGGTATTGCTTTCTGGGGCCCTTCTCATCAATCTCAGGAAATATCCATTCTTCAGAAAAGTGCTCTGCGCGCTGTCCATGGCCTTGAGCACATAGCTCATTGCAAGGAATATTTCATTGAAAAAAGAATACTAACATTATTTGGTCAGGTAATATTAGACATGTGTCTCCTGATACATAAAAACAAACACCTACTACCAACAGTGGCACATTCATATAGCACGAGAAACGCCAAACATTTAATTCACTCGAGATTATCAATTTTTGGGAAATCAATTTAGGATCAGGGTATTAAAATTTATAAAAAAATAAATAATGCTAACAAAAACGTTACCTACAAAGATTTTTAAGATGTACTTAAAAAATCGTATTCTAGAAATCGCTCCATAAAGTTTAGAGGAGAAACAACTAACCATTCCTTCTTTTTCAGGTACCTACTAATTACAAAGTCATTTTTCTTTAGAGGTCCTTTTAATTTTGTTCGTTCGTTGTAATTTTGTATTATCCACTTATCTGTTTTGGTTAACATTTATTTTTTTCATATGGGGGATTGGGTAATCTAGTTCCCAAATTGTCATAGGTTTATAACCCCTGTAACACAATGAAAATTAGAAATTACGAACTGAGAGTTATCCTGATACAATGACGATCGCTCAATTATTTCTCGTTCATAAAATAGTGAACACATAATTGTCTTCCATTATTTCAGGGAAGTGAATGAAGACAACATGGTGTTCAGAAATATATCAACAGAGTTCTTGGAAAATACTGTGGTTCTAGTGAGTATTTCAAACTGGTCGAATATTCATTGTTTTTCTTGGACAAACGAAAGTTTATTAAATTATTTTGTGGAGAAAAAGAAATCTGAATTTTCACTTTGGATTGACGATTAGGAGAAATCATTGCAGACGTTTTCAATGTTGTTTTTAACGTGTACATCTGACGATTTGGATTTGTTCATAAAAATCGGACAAGGGGTTCGAGAGTTATCGCGGTCCAAGTGAATCTGATGAACTGATTTAGTTTTTAAAAAAATAACACCTATAAGTTTGACCTCTTAGACATCAGACATCGCTAAATTCAAAATAGGTATTCGAAAATCTAACTGACCTCATGTGAAGGAATGTTATTTCAAACTGAAACATTGTTGTACTGAATTGTAATGAGAAGGAAAAAGTTTATCTTTCTGTCAACAGAAATAGAATCTAATAGAACAAAGGGGAATCATTTTGCATCCTTTCATCATATACAATTTTTTTTTTGCTCGTTGCGCTATCTCCACTCTTCTAACTATTGTTGGTCCTCAAAGCTTTTGGACGAGTTGTATTTTGAAAGCGAAAAAATAGGACAAGACAATGTAGAAACTCTTTTATACTCGCGACTTTAAGAGACGTTATTGTGAGATTGTAATCGGGCGTAATCAGTAGCAAAGGTCGGCCAACCTTATTATACATTATTCTTACATTGGGCCTTATAGAAACAGGTTTTAAGTTTCCATTGAGTCTATTGCAAAATTATTAGTACGACCATTGAGTATTGTGTGTGTATCTTCGTGTGAGCTTTTGACGTTACTGTGAGTTATAACCAAGGAATTCAGAAAGTTGACAAGTGTTTTTAAGAAGTGTTTTTTTACTTTATAATCATTTCAGCCAGATGGTAAATCCCTGATAGCCAAATTATTAGTCAAATATCCAATAGAGGTCGATGTTAGTCAATTTCAAAAAATATTGCGGAGTCATTGGAAAGGTAACAAAAAAATCTTGAAAACTTTGGATTTTTCATCATCACTATTGATGGGTGGGGTCTAGAATAGAATAGAATTTTTATTTTCAAAATAACAATATTTGGTTACAAAGTGCTTTCCCTAAGCTGTGCTGAACATCTTCTAAGGAATACACTTTAATAAGTCAGCCCTGTTTAAAAAGATGTTCTGAGTAGAATAAAAATATATTCCCGTTCCCTCTTATCAACATGTCTGTTCTGTCCGACATTCATCAACCCCGAAAATTTAATGCCTAAGATATAATTTTTACTGTGGCGGAAAGAGGGCTACTCTGTTGTCAAGGGCGTAGCCAGCATCTGGCCTAGGGGGGGGGCAGCTGAGATTTTCATGTGGGGGGGGGGGGTGTCGATAAAGTAAATCGTGACTTGTTTAATAATAAACCCCTAGGGGTAACTGATGATTCAGTTATTGGGGGGGGGCGACCCCAGGGCCCTAACAAGTGGTTGATGATCCCTGGATAGTTACAAGTATCAGTAACGTCCCAGGAAGTAGTGTGGTAACATTTTAATACCACATGAACATCAACTGCTATCTCCCAATGGAGAAAAAACGATAGTTATTAAGACCTCGGAAAAACGCTACCTCCTGGGGCGCAGCACCAGGGCACTTCTGGAGCCACCGCTAGAAGTGACAGCATGCGAGCCGGTAGTGATCGCAGGGAGACAAGAAGAATGCAGTGAACTGCGACCGGAGTACCCGAAAACAATCAAAGTGCCGACACAAATGATAACAGTCAAAATACATCCAGAATGACTGTGACTGCTAGGAGTGCTTCTCAGTTAGGCAGTGTCTTATTACCTGAGAACACCTTAGCAGGAAGAAAACGAGTGCGTATGAAGTGGACCCAAGATATTAACACATACATCATGCGCACATATTACTACAACACATACATCATGCGCACATATTACTACAACACATACATATTACTATATCAGACGACCCGAAACAGACTCAAGAGCTTTCCGCCAAAAATTACACCAAGCGTTTGTTGTAGAATACCCCAATGTCACGGTTACTGAACAAAGAATTGCAGATCAAAGACGAACAATTGTCAACAACAAACTTTTAACCGATAAAGCTCTAGAGACAAAAGTTATGCGCGAAAATTTTGAAAGAGAAGCAGTTGCGTCATCTGAAACAAACCAAAACAACACAATGGCAGAAACTCAAAGTGACAACATAAGAGTTATCGACACTCAAGATGTTACAGAAAATATCGAAACGAGAATAGAATCAACCAGTGACAGAATAAACGCCAACGATGAGATAACTCTACAATGAAGAAAACCATAATATAATGCGTGAGGAACAGAAAGGATGCCGGAAGGGCGCTAAAGGATATAAAGAACAACTTATCATAGACTGAGTACCTAATACTCAGAGAAGTCAAGAAGAAAACAAAAAAACTATCTTGTTGTTAGGTGGATTACCAGAAATCTTATTACAGCGTACCCCATCAATGGTTAATTAAGATTAAGGTCTTGCAACTATATAAAGTCCACCCCATATTGATGGAATGTCTTCACCAAATGATGCAATCCTGGAACACCACCGTACACCTAACGACAAAACAAACATCTATAACCAGGGAGATTCCTTGAGTCCATTGTGGTTTTGCTTAGCATTAAATCCGCTTTCCAAAATGTTCAATAGAACGAAAATAGGATACACCTTAAAAAAACAAGTGAAACACACCATCTCACACCAGTTATACATGGATGACTTGAAACTATACGGGGTATCTCATTATCAACTGAAAGAACTAGTCGGAATAGTGGAACAGTTCTCCAGGGATATATGTATGTAGTTTGGGCTTGACAAATACAAGGTGAAAAATATCGATAAAGGAAAGTGCCAAACCGGCGAAATTCAACTAGCAGAAGGAGGATTGATTCAGTCAATAAATGAACGAGATCTTTATAAATAACTGGGATATCAGCAAGCTAGATCAATTGACAAAAAAAATACGAAAGAGACTTTAACTGAGGAATACATTAACAGATGGAAACTATACGTTACAAACGTTTGTTAATTTTTTTGAATTTTCCCACCAAATTTAACAAGTACGATTCAAGGATGCGACAAGTTTGCCACAGTTATATTTGATTGTTCACAGTGGGGCTGTTGGATTAGGGACAAAATGTGGCATTTATCGTATTTCGGTACTTTTGATGACTTTTTTGCTTCCAAGAATCATTTTATCTAGTGTAAATCTGAGATGCTTCCGTGCTGCATACTCTTTAGAATTTCTAGGGGGGGCAGCTGCCCCTCCTGCCCCCCCTTCCTACGCCCATGTCTGTTGTCCTCAAGGAACTGGTGAAAGCTTAAAGAAACAGCCAACAATTACAAGGTGTACCCAAGCGGACTCACATTAGACCCAAAATGGCCAACTTTGCTTGACTCCATTGACGGGAACAGGTACCTGTAAACTGTATTCAAACTAGTATCGATCGTCAGCAAAAATTTAGGAGCCTACTTTAACCAATAGCAAAGGCTATGTCTTTCGCGCGGGAGGGTAGATAACAATAGATACTTGGTACTTAATGGGCTCTTAAAATTCGATAAATTTAGGTTTTAAGATAAATTTAAGCCAGCGTCTATGGCACGTTGAATACACCAGTTCCCGGTTGTTCCATGTGGGTGTCCACATGGGTTTGTGCCCTCGTGATGCTGGCTATTTTTCCGCCCCAACCCATGCTGGGTGAGGCCAATGTGGGTAGCTGGTTCGCAAGTTTCCAGCGAATGGAGGGTAAAACCCGTGTCTTAAATGAACAATAGATTTTAAAAGAGACGTTAAGCAAAAAAAAAAAGATAAATTTAATTGGGTAAGTATTTTTAGAGGACGTCATATTTTTCTTCATATTTTTTATTAATAATTATTAGTTCTGTGATCGTTTGGACCTGAAAAGTGATTAATCTTTTTTACAGCTTATCTTCTAGAAAAGCCCAGTTTGGACATGTGCAAAAGTCTGATTATGTTAAGAGACACTAATATTAGTGGTAGACTTAATTTGTTGGACATACCTTTGCTGATGCATATGCTTCAATTCTGGAGGGTAAGTCACAATGAATATTTTGTTCCATCAATAGTTGTGAGAACTCGCTTCCGCTTAAACTTTCGATTTTTTCCTTTCTTATTTGGTATCTACATTGTCAAAGGAAACTGTGTTCCAAATTTCAATCATCAAGTGTCAAAATTGAACATATATACGCCTGTTCATGCTTACCGTCATATGCCAACAATTCTCACTTCAGTAGGAAGTCTTTTTCAGATGAGAAATATTACGAGACTGACAAACGCACATGCCAAAACTATACGTTTGAACGCGAGCTATTTTTTTTTTTGAGCATTTTTCTGCTCCGACTGATTGGGCGTTCTTAGGACTATTGAGTAGAGTTATTTGAAAAGAATGAGGAGAGTTATGAAAAGGAAAATCCAATCATCAGAATCATAAATTTGAAAATTCAGAAAATTTAATAAAAATATTCTGTTGGTCCCATTCCATGTTAGAATTCCGAGAAATGAGAGGGTAGATCAACACTCGCCCACAACAGACCACTGGTTTCCAATTCTCAAATCACCCCATAGAACCTCAAACAACATGTCAGAAAAACAACACCTACTCAATTATTGGCAAAAGACTGGGAGCAACAAGAATCGAATAAGCTCAGACTAAAGAAAAACAATATCCTTCCCACCAGATACCCTCCAGAAAAAGAACAGGTGGCCATCACTAGGCTGGGTCACATAAACCTTACCAACAATACATGATGACGAGAGATATGCCTCCAACATGCGACAAATGTGGCGTTATCTTGACAGTAATACATATACTCGATGAGTGTAGTAAATTTAACTCATTGAAAATAGATTTGAAGTTCCCCAGAAACTTTCAACAGTACTGGGAGAAAATAAAACCAAGGAAATTTTCAAAGTAGCACCACTATAAATTAACAAAAAAAAATATATACCCAGATACCCACCCACTGTGTTTTGTAAGATTATTTTCTATTGGATAAATCTTTATTTCTTCCAAATACATAAATCGGATATGTGTACTTATGTATGTGCTAGGTCTGTTCAAATACCACGGCCCAAACGATATCAGATAGCGAAAAATTGATGGGAATGGACCCCCCCCCCCAAAATCATGGTCTACGTCCCCGGCAAAATTATGAGAACTAATATTATGTCAAGCCGATTTCGAGTTACGGTAAAATTTCTAATTTATTTACCAAAATCGGACAGTCACGGATATCTTAAATTTTGTCGCGACGACATATCAACTCAAATCGAGAAAGTTTTAGGTGGCCGTTTAGTCCTTATTTTAAGACATTTCCTGCAAACTGGAACGGGCAAAATAAAATTTAGAAAATACGAAACGTTTAAATCTTGTTTTTTTAAAGGTTGTAATATACATGACGGACATGGNCACACAAAAAAAAAATCTATGATATAAGTATCGTATGGAAGCACGGGCGAAAGAGTGTTGTGTTTGTTCGGAATTGTTTGGTCAGAAGATTAATAGATGGATAAAAAATTATGTAAATGGACCTCCCTCCAAACCATAGGCTGGGACTCAGGAAAATGATCAAAACTGAATTTTTAGATCAAAATTCCCAGATAACAAGAAATGTGATACATAATCTATCAGCTCAACGCTGGGAAGTGTAATATGGTTAAAAAAAAAATGAAAAGTTTAAGAGGTCACCACTGATGAGATATTTATTGATAATGTTTACAGATAGCTTTTCAAAAATTTGAAAAGGGAACGCGAAATCGAATGTCAAGTTATTGTCTGAGGCCTTTGCTCTGGGAGGCTGGAAGTACAGTCAGCAACAAAGTGTTGGAATGTCTTGTTCTGAGGTTCACCAAAAATAAGATATTATCTTGGGAGAATTTTATTATGGCGATGGTGCGACTACACTTAGCCCATGGTAAGTTTGGATACAATATGAGTAGGTATGTGTATAAATGGGGTCCTAATAAGAATAAGATATTATATTAAGAGAATTTTATTAATGCGATTGTGCGACTACACTTAGCCCATGGTAAGTTTGGATACAATATGAGTAGGTATGTGTATAAATGATATTGTTTTTCTTTAGTCTGACCTCCGTATTAAGCCTCTATTAAAGTGAAACTATCTTACAAAGACAATTTACTTTTGTTTATTTCCAGAACGTTTCCATAGTCTGGACACAAAGCTCAAAGGAAATCCACCCCTCACTTTGGAAGAAGTAAGTCAAATAGAACATGTTGGATAGAGAGCTCGAATTCCGAGCCCCAATCTAGGGGGTGCAGAACATTGCCTATGGCTAGGTGTCTTGCGTGACTTGACACATAGACGGCGGCTACGAAAAAGGAACCAAAAAAATCAAATAGAACAAAAGTGCAACAAGCCAGAATTTAATAATGAAATATTTATACTTTTCAGTTTTTAGTCTTCTTTCTTAAATCAATATAAAACAGTGTACAAGCCAACGATCATACCACGTTGAATACGCCAATTCCCGTCAGATCACTGAAGTTAAGCAACGTCGGGCGTGGTCAGTACTTGGATGAGTGACCGCCTGGGACTAACACGTATCGTTGGCTCTTTTTTCCGGCCCAAACCAGGCTGTGTGAGGTCAATTTGGGTGGCTGGTTTGCAAGTTTCCAGCGAATGGAGGGTAAAACCCCTGTCTTGAATGACCAATAGATGTTCAAGAGACGTTAAGCCAAATTAAAAACAAAAAACATGTTGTTTAATAAGAGTGTTTCAAGGAAAAATACCTTTTTGCATAAGCTTACGAAATAGCTGATTAAAATCTATGAACTCGAGTCCATCTGGAGATCTTCCCTGAAAATCTCAATTTCGGATGAACCGTACAAGAATTACCTATTTCATATGTCGAACGCAATAAATAGGATAAAGGCAGACAGGGAACCAACCTTGAATCTTCATGTCTAAAACTCATTTTAATAAATAAACTAAATGGATTTTTCTATTCGATTTTTGGATACGCAGACGAATAGAAACACGTCTATCACATAACAGCATTCAGTACGGTGATTAGTATTTTATGAGTATTTTTTTTTCGGTTTAATATTTTTAGAAAAACAACTTTGGAAATGGCCACCAAAAAGAACTTCCCAAAATTTTATGTTTTCATGCACATAGAATCCAAAAATCGAATAAAGAATCCGTCCGCTGCCGTACTTTGCAAAAAATAATAACAATAACCTATTTGTTTTTCGTTTTGTTGTTGCAGGTTATTCTGATGACGATTTACTCCTGACGAACCATCGAAAAGTTTACAACTGGCAAAGACGACCTTTTTTCTGTTTTCAATTTTTTAATCAAACCAAAGAATATTGTTTTTCTTTTATTTTTATTTTTATGTACATTAGTTTTATCAACCTAAACTAATCAGTTTTCCCCTGACAGTGACTTTTGCCATATCGACTCTCAACAAAGGCATGTTACCTATTTGATAGACCCCACTTGTATTTTTAATTGATATGAAATTTATCGGAGAACGTGACCACCTTGTATAATTCCAATAAAATTTAGTGCGAACATCAAACGACTTTCCTTATCTACAAAAGAAGAAGCAAGTAACTTAATGGGCTGAAATTTTTAATATCAAAACACGTTTTGAGGTTCCAGAGCCCAAATTTCCAATACATATATTATTAACATACTAGCAAAATTTCAAGTCTCTATTAATTACTGTTTTCCTTTCAGGCAGGATTCGTGAAAACCGCTAATGCTAATGGTGTATTTTTCAGTGTTGAAAATAGACCATAAATCGGGGAAAAACCGGAAAAATTCAAATTTCATATTTTCTTGAAGTCCTTATGTACTGTCTGGGGGCGGGTCCATTCTCGACATTTTTCGTTATCTCCTTTATTTTCCCCTATTAAAAAATTGGAATTGGTGACTCTTTGATAAAACTCAGTATGGAAATTTATTACGTTGGCTTATCATATTTTGGGCCACCCGATGCCAAAGGTAATTTGTTCACAAAACTACTTTTATACAAAATATGATCACAAGGACTTTCTGTGTCAACTTTTTTTCTGATCCGCGGCGAAGTCCATCGTTGTGAAAACACCCTTACAAGTCAAACTGTAACTGATATTGTTTAGGTTGGTTGTAAGATTTGTAAGCGCCATGTGCTCAAAATTTTAATTTCCTAATTATAACTGTATTTGTTTTCCTTTATCTGTTATTTTATTTATTTTTAATGAAATTAATAAAAATCAATATTAAATAAATTACCTATTCTTTTTTTTTTCTAACTACATCCTCCCAGTGAATCTGATATCTGTCAAACTGAAGTCCCTATCCCTCCAAAATAAGTGTGCAAGGAAGCTACATCCTCCCAGTGAATTTGATATCTGTCAAACTGAAGTCCCTATCCCTCCAAAATAAGAGTGCAAGGAAGCTACATCCTCACAGTGAATCTGATATTTGTCAAATTAAAGTGTCTATCCCTCCAAAATAAGAGTGCAAGGAATCCTCCAAGTGAATCTGAAATTTGTCAAACTGAAGTCCCTATCCCTCCAAAATAAGTGTGCTCAGAACTTCATTCATTGTTTTGCAATTATTTACATTTGAATTTCAATAATGTCGAACCAACACGACGTTGATACGTGCCGAAGTTGACCCCTGACGACGTTGACCCGTCATTTCCTTTTTGTAAAGTGAAAATTTACGTTCAAACGTTCTTAATTAAAATGATTTTTCGTTTGTTATTTCATGTAAAATAAGAATCGCTCGTAATTATTATTTGTAATGAATTGGACTTTTGTAAAATTTTATGCTTGCGAATTAGTTCTCTTTGTTGTGAAAGATAATGTTGCGTAGTTAGCCACCACGAGAGCGGTCGCAGCGTGCTCGTTTTTTGACATTTCCCATCACTTTTCTCAAACTTTCGTTGTGAATTGCTGTTATTCGTCGAAAAAACAACATTCGATTTTAACAAAAATATCAAATTATTAAAATAATAGGTACCGTCAGATCCAAGTCCAAAACTTTCAAATAACGACAGAAAAGTCTTGTACGGTTTTCTATACCATTTTAATGGCTGATAAGGAAAGTCTTGTCATCTGTTAGTAGCTCGATTTGAATATAATTTACCTTATTTTACATTTTGTAATCACAATATTATGTAGACGGTCTGATTAATTCTAATTCACTCATTGTATTTACCGAGACGTATTATAAAAGTTCACCTGTGTCATTCTGATGAAATATACAGGGTGAGTATATGGAACTGATCAAAATATCATCATATCGGGGGGATGTCATGAATCCTTTAAAGGCTGACCTCTATTGCCAGGGCCGTGGTGAGAATATTCGGGTCCTTGGGAGAAGTCTCGAATGCAATATGTATACTTTTTAAATAGTGTGAAATCCAAAGGAAAAAAAACATATGATTGATGTATTAATATATT
Organism: Pachypsylla venusta; assembly: GCA_012654025.1. Lineage (NCBI taxonomy): Eukaryota > Metazoa > Arthropoda > Insecta > Hemiptera > Aphalaridae > Pachypsylla > Pachypsylla venusta. The sequence goes on from CM022874.1 coordinate 30,215,988, forward strand.
TGAGAAAACGTCAATGCAGATATAAAAAAACGCAACTAAAAATTTTGAATGTTTTATTAACTTAGCCTTACAAATTTTTCCAAATAACTGCGTCGACGCTTAGAATTTTGCCTTCCGTGCTTTATCTGAGGCAAAGGCTCTTATAATATCAGCAAAGTCGAGTTTCCTTGCTAACGCAGATTCCAAATACAAAGTTGCCAACCCTAAAATAGACTTACTTCAAACTTAAACTATTAGAACCTTAAATTCTTATCAGTTAAACTATTCATCACTAAATTAAACGGCTATACAATATAAAATATTATACTCAGAACTCCATAACATATATTTTTGTGTTACCATATTCTATTATATTATTGACAAAAAGTATGTTACGGAGCTCTGGTTAAATTATAATTTACTCTATTTTTTGTAAGGGAAAACTTCCTGAAATGACTCCCGAGTCCGGGGCCCGACTGAGAACTCCGGGCCCGGGGTAAAAAGTCCCCCCCCCTGTCTATTGCAATTTTTGAATTCGATCTGTTTTTTTTTTTTTTTTTCNTTTTTTTTTTTTTTTTTTACCTTCATTCACTATTAACTCTCTCATGTCGGTATCGACCTAGTAGTGGGTTATTCATAATGAACCGAGGTACCTACACCACCAAGACCGCATTTTGGTAAAGAAATTGAGGAAATCAGGCAGAAATCAGAGTGGATGGCGGGCCTAAAATCTAATATATAAAATTCTCGTGTCACAGTGTTTGTTACCATACTCCTCCAAAATGGCTTAACCGATTCGGTAGGTCTGCGAACAGGTTTTTATCTATATTTAATAGAACTGAACACCAAGTTTGTAGGGTAGGACGTTTTGGGAGTAGTAGGTATTGAGTTAGGTTCAAAAAAAAAAAAAAAAAAAAAAAAAAAAAAAAAAAAANTTTTTTTTTTTTTTTTTTAACCTCACCCAATACTACTCCCATTACGTCCTACACAGCTTAACAACCCGTTACTACTCACCATGTTCTCTCATCTTCCCGAAACGAAGTGCGGGTACTAAGCTAGTAGATTTCATTTTTTTTTNTTTTTTTTTGGGGGGGGGGGGTGTTGATGACTTGGCGAGTAATTTTTATAGCGGGATTTGAAATGGGATATTCTCAAAAATAAATAAATAAATAGGTAGTCTATTTTACCTTTGTGGATTTTGATGGAAAATACTAATATGTAATGAAAAATACATGTCTTCACTGTAGGAGGTCGGGACTACAAAATATCATGAAACTTTGTTTGGAATCAAATTGGTTGAGTCTCCAACAGGATCGATCCAAGACATTTTACTGTACTACTTAGTATGAATCACACTGTAAGAATCAATATGAAATACAAATTTATTTTTCTATCAATTGAAAAGAGAGAAAGAAACATCTTCATAAATAACTGGTACGGAAAACCGTACTAGACTTTCTCTTCCTTAATCATTCCATCAGACTACCACCGAATGCAGATGCTGTTCTTCTAAAGTTTTAAATCTTTTAGTGACATTATTGTTATATTTCTATTTTGTCTTGATGTTGACCATTATTTTAAAAAGGCTACAAGCCTTCGGCTGCGGACTTTGCTCTTTTGTGACTGTATTATTTTGAAAGATATTGCAGCCTTCGGCTGTGGATTTTGCTCTTTAGTGATAATATTATTTTAAAAAGATTTTGCAGCCTCCGGCTTGGACTTTGCTCTTTAGTGACAGTAATATTTTGAAAGATTTTGCAGCCTTCG
>CM022874.1:30230316-30250104 GCA_012654025.1 Pachypsylla venusta
GTTATCATTAAATTACACTGAGTTTCCTGAGACAAGTTTCCCTAGCCTCTGCTCCGATGGACTGAAAGGAACACAATAATTGACGTTATTTGAAATTCAGTGTGTCAGTTATCATTAAATTACACTGAGTTTCCTGAGACAAGTTTCCCTAGCCTCTGCTCCGATGGACTGAAAGGAACACAATAATTGACGTTATTTGAAATTCAGTGTGTCAGTTATCATTAAATTACACTGAGTTTCCTGAGACAAGTTTCCCTAGCCTCTGCTCTGATGGACTGAAAGGAACACAATAATTGACGTTATTTGAAATTCAGTGTGTCAGTTATCATTAAATTACACTGAGTTTCCTGAGCCAAGTTTCCCTAGCCTCTGCTCTGATGGACGGAAAGGAACACAATAATTGACGTTATTTCAAATTCAGTAATGGTCCTTTATTAAAAAGTTTTCCTTATTTTATTTTTTTAAATAAATATTCAGCTCTTATTTATTTAAAGAAACAACATAACTTCCTCCACAGTCATCGCTGAGGCATTATACCCACTACAGGTGGAGCGATTTCTATGAATAGCCGCTGACAAATAACTACCACTGCGGTAGTTCTCATAGTGTGGATGAAATCTTTATCCACATCATTTTCCTTTCCTTCCACTACATTTCTCTTCCTTGTGGAATGACAATGATGCTTCTCAGGAAATTGTTTCAGAATTTCTAATTGTGAATCAGCTTTATATTTCAATAATGTTTTGTTGTTCTTTTCAGCAGATCAATCGGTATTTTGCCGTGACAATTGTTGTTTTGGATTGGCATCTTTGATAGCCATAGTAAGGGGTCCAAATGGCTCCCAGTGTATCAAGTCATTTTCTTGCCGAAGCTGAAGTCATAGCGCCTCAAACCAAAAACTACCCAAAGACAGTAAATTTACAGTCATATGAATCTACTCATTCTGCTAATGATCATGACAGGAAATATCAGTATAGGTGGATCATTTGTTGGAAAAATGTACTCGCTTTCTTGTATCTACATATTGGAGCTGTTTACGGAATGTATCTGACGTGTACAAGCGTTCAATGGAAAACTTTTTTTTGGGGTATGTTTTCAATAGATATTTTTTAACTGATAATTATACATTCGGTATCAAATCTAATATGAGTGATTTTGTATTTTATTAATTGTGATGTAAAAAAAAATATATAAATGTAGAATTTCTTTGTGGTCAGGAACGACCTTTGTGGGTATCACAGCATTACTAAGAGACTCCTGCACTAATAATATAGTCTCTTCAATTTTCTGATCTTTTTACTCTAGTAATTCCGCCACTAGTCACTACCCACATTAAAGTAGCTACTCAGTCGTCCTCATGAGGCTGAGTGTACCCCGAAATTATAAGCTCAAAGTCGAAAATTGTCTGACCCCGGGTTCCCCAAGTGCAATGCCAGTGTGGTAACAATTAGACCAGTAGGACTGTTTGTATTTTAATAACTTTGGAGCAGTATTGGGAAGAACCTAATTTTATAACTCGGTTATAAAAATAAAATACACAATATCACGCGTTGTCCTCGAAGGGAGTTACCCGAGTACTAAACATGGTCGAAAGTAGCCTATTTTTTTTTTTTTTGGAATAAAGTTACAAGTTACAACATACCAGTTAAGTATGTATATAAATTTGGAACGAGGCCTAGCGTACTGCCCCGTACATCATTGTACATTCCAGTTTTGTAGTTTTCTGATGATGCTGGCCTAGCGTACTGCCCCCTACATCATTGTGCACTCCAGTTTTGTAGTTTTCTGATGATGCTGGCCTAGCATACTGACCCGTGCATCATTGCAGATTCCAGTTTTGTAGTTTTCTGATGATGTTGGCCTAGCTTACTGCCCCGTGCATCATTGTACATTCCAGTTTTGTAGTTTTCTGATGATGCTGGGCTAGCGTACTGCCCCGTGCATCATTGCAGATTCCAGTTTTGTAGTTTTTTGATGATGTTGGCTTAGCGTATTGCCCCGTGCATCATTGTACATTCCAGTTTAGTAGTTTTCTGATGTTGCTGGCCTAGAGTACTGCCCCTTGCATTATTGAACATTCCAGTTTTGTAGTTTTCTGATGATGTTTAATTTTTCTCAAAATATCTCCTATATTTCAAAATTGTTTTGATTCCAGCGTATTTGGTAGCGTTCATATCTGGGCAAGGTATAACAGCAGGTGCACATCGGCTTTGGGCTCATAGAACATACAGTGCAAAATGGCCTTTAAGATTTCTTTTAATGTTGGCGAATACTGCAGCCTTTGAAAACCATTTGTATGAATGGGTTCGAGATCACAGAGTTCATCATAAGTTTACTGATACGGATGCTGATCCCCACAACTCTAAGAGGGGATTCTTTTTTTCTCATATGGGCTGGTTGATGGTGAAAAAACATCCAGATGTGAAACTCAAAGGAAGCACAGTAGATTTGAGTGATCTCGAGAAAGATTGGGTTGTGATGTTTCAGAAAAAGTAAGTTAACGAATTAACATTTCCCAAATTTCCTTTAGGTATACATATACGAATGTGTATGTTGGGGCAGGGATGTAACTAGAGGGGAGGCATACGGGGCGGCCGCCCCGGGCGCGAGGTTTTTGGGGCGCCAAAAATAAAATAAAATCTGACAGTTCACGAGACAGGTGAACTCGGCGAGTGACGGGCGTGGGCGGAGTAGGATGAGTCGCCAGGAAGTTTGCGCCCCTTATGCTACTGTAGACAATAGTTGATACGCACCATAGCCATCCGGAATAGAGATGGGGAGGATCCGTTCATTTTGAGAAATCTTTCTCAAAGCTCATGTTCACTGAATTGAAATGTTCTGTGATAGAAGTTCATCTTTCTTCTTAAAGTTCACTTCACTCATCAGTACTTTTTACTTTCTTTGAACTTGGTTATATAGGATCCGTATTTTGAAGTAAGAAGTTCAGAATTGAAAATTATATAAAAGTAACTCTGAGCTTCGAGAGTTAATTTGATTCTTTTAATTCGATAATATTTTGATTTATTATAAACATTTTGATTACGGATTAAATTTTTTAGTACACTTTGAGTCAAAAAATTACTATCACTACCACTGTCCAACAATAATCTCAAAAGATGCACACGACCTTTAGAGTCAATAGTTTGAACCCTGACTGTAGACAAAACGACAGCGTTCGGAACCCCACGATGCACCGAGTGAGAAGTCACACCTGTAGTAGTGCACATGGTACGAGTCACACAGATCCCTGATTTTCAACACTATTAGGTGTATCAAAATGCCACCATGACTTGAAATGTATCAAGAAATCGACGAAAGTGATAAAGACTTTCTGTTTTAATGTGTTCAAAATTTAACATTTTGTTGAGGTGGTTATCAGCTAGGATTCCCTTTTTGGTGAAAGGGTCAAAAGAAATAGCCACCACACATGCCAAAGCTGCATTTTTTAAATACGTGCGAAAATAACTATACTTCTGAATATTAGATAAATTTTGATGAAAATGAATCAGTTGGTCATACAATGACTACCAAGCTGGGAAAGCTGCAACATCTCCATCAAAAATAGGAATGTTGATAGGTGGCAACTTGGTTTTGACATTACTATCAGTCACAGAAGCTGAAGAACGTGCTTCCTCTTAATAAACAACCTTCACTAGCCCTAATCTTAAAAAACATCTCCTCAAATGCTTTTGAATATTGCAAAACATCCACAAGACTCACTTCGGACCCTAGCTGGGAATTCAAACTCACAATTTTGTCATTGAGTTGAATTTGTCATTTATGCTTCCTGCAACGCTTGACAACGAACCAAGAACTCACCTTTTTTGCTGGTTTTTTAATCAAATCAAAGCACGATTGGATTTTTTGAAAATATCTTTCCCTATTTTTGACACACGTTTTGAGTAGTTTTGTTACAGGGGAAGGAGGCATTGTAAAGTAAATTACTTACCTACTATACAGCTAGAATCAATTTCAAAATTACACAAACACAATTTTAAGTAAACACAATAGTTGATAAGAATAATCATTCAAATTTCAATAAGTAATTGAAAAAAAAACCGGTATAGGTACCTAGTAAATTACAATGAAGAAATAAAGATATATCACTGCAAAATATCAATAGAAAATCAATAGTAATTATCTCTTATCAAAATTCAAAATATTGTTAGTCACTATCACACAACTCAAAACAAAATAATGTCAACAAAGAAAGAACACGAATGTTACCGAAGTTTACAAAGGTATTCGGGTAATTAACCGAGTAATTATAAGGTGGTAGAAACCAAAAACTCATTTCTACAGGCTTGAACAAAAACCTACACTTATATTGGTACTATGTAAATTCATTGATAGACACAATGAATTGAATTTTCAAAAATTGGGTGATCTTTGAACTTAGAAATATTATTTTATGTATAAAATAATTTAAAAAAAATATGATCTCTTTTTCCAACGAAACAAAAAAATAAAGATAGTTTTTTTAGATCTTAATTTATTTAAGGAATAATAAATTATAATTATATCATAAAAATATATTANTTACCATGCCCCATACAGAATATAAAATAAAATTTGCAAAAAATCATCTGGAAGTGGCAGAAAAAAGGGGGTCCTCATACCTACAAACTATATTTCGTGTTAATATAGTCGGTAGCTTTGCTTACTCTTGACGTAAGCATATCTACCGACATGCTTGATTATGTATAGGTATTTTTTTACAAGGTTAATAATTACAGATTAACACAGCCAAGGACTAACTCCGCTCTGCCATAAAATCTCAAAACATAAGAATCGCATGAAATATAAAAAATTAACGGGTTTTTTCTTTTCTTGAAAATTTGAACTGGTTCCCAGAAATATCGAGTGATCTTAATTGGCGATCATCCCCCGTATATGTGACTCAGAGTTACGAAAAATATCGAGTGATCCTAAATTGACGACCATCCCCCGTATAGGTATATGTGACTCCGAGTTGCGAAAAATATCGAGTGATCCTAAATTGGCGACCATCTTGTATATGTGACTCAGAGTTACGAAAAATATCGAGTGATCCTAAATTGGCGACCATCCTGTATATGTGACAGAGTTACGAGAAATATCGAGTGATTCTAAATTGGCGACCATTCTGTATATGTGACTCAGAGTTACGAAAAATATCGAGTGATCCTAAATTGGCGACCATCCTGAATATGTGACTAAGAGTTAGGAAAAATATCGAGTGATCCTAAATTGGCGACCATCCTGTACATGTGACTCAGAGTTACGGAAACTTTTGGCGCACAATTAGATCACAAATGCAACCCACATACCAAATTGTATAAAAATGGCAAAAGTGCCCTTCACGACATATGGAGCGCGGTGTACACTTTTACAGCAGAGTACGGACGACGGGAGATAGATTAATTTTGGTTTTTCTAATAAAATAAGTTTCAATTCGAGGGTCATTATAATATCTCTTTCTCTTACAGGTACTACTTTTATCTAATGCCAATATGCTGTTTTTTCATACCATCAATAGTGCCATGGTATTTCTGGAATGAGAAATGGGTAAACTGCTGGTATGTTTGCGCCTTATTACGATACTGCTTCACCCTTCACGGTACATGGTTTGTAAATAGTGCTGCCCATTTTTACGGAATGAAACCCTATGACAAGTAAGTTTTTCCGTGAGTACCTAGATATTTTAGGAGCTAAATTAAAAATAAATTTATATGATGTTCAAATATTGTATCTCATTTATTGATTGTACAAAAAAATGGGAAATATTTGGTACTAGCGGGTTTTACCCACCGAGGCATGGTCAGGGTTTAGTGAGGATTAATTAATCGAGAAAGAAAAATCTACCAAACACACTTTACAGCAAAGGGTGATTTGTGGTTCATTGCAAAAGTTCATTATTGAAATTAAGATAAGATCGGTTTTTATCGAATATTGTAGGGTTTGTTTATATTAGTGTTTCTTAGCCTTATAGATAATTTAAAATCAATTCAGTTATTATCAAAACGATTTCACAGAAGAAGAGCGTGACTACAATCCCAAGCTGGGGCAGGGACTACTTAAAAATAGAACTCTAACGGTTAGGTGATAGAAAATGTTCGGGCACTTTCTACTCAACTCAAGAGAATATTTTTTTTACAAAAAATATTTTCTTCAGTGTTATTTCTATACAGCGCGGAGATTAACGTACTCTGAAAACGGTTATTTTCGGGTAGAACGTTTTAAGTAAGGTGGAGATTACTTAGGAAAATGTAATCTGAATGGGGAAACATAAAGAGGATAAAATACTACCGTGTACCTGACTTAATAAATCTTAGTTCTCTGGCACCTGCCGTGCTCTTTCTAGAAAAAACGCCATAAAAATCGTATTAAAAATGAAATTCTAACAAAAGTGTCGTTGTGCAATGCATAAAATTGATATGAATAGACATATCAATGCATATTTTTAGACAGAATTTAATAAAAACCGCTAAAAGCGGCCGAAAACCAGTAGATTCCATTTCAAATAAAAACTTATCGTGGTTCTTTCTTGGCATAAATTTAACATAACTATCTACGTATAAAATTTCACGTTTCTAGCACGTACCATTCATGAGATATTTTATTCACATACACGGACCAATGGCTGAAACTCGAGATTTGGGCTCAGGGGCACTCAGAACATGTTTTGGCATTGAAAACTCGACATCAAAAATTTCAGCCCATTACAATACTTCCTTTTTTACCATTCATGAGTAATTTTATTCACACACACGGACCAATGGCTGAAACTCGAGATTTGGGCTCAGGAGAACTCAGAATATGTTTTGGCACTGAAAACTCGACATCGAAATTTTCAGCTCATTACAATACATACTTTGCTTTTTAAAGGATAAAAATAATAATAAAGAGAAATAAAAAATGATATTACTTTTGCCCTAACAAAATATTATTTAACTCAACAATCTTTAGTTTGTCTGTTATTCGTTCCATGATGGACAATTTCTTTCACGGAACTCGTATATTTGTGTTCAACCACAGGAGCCTCATAACGATAAGTCTACAGTTTACAGAAATACCAATAATTTGTGTTTTGGTTTTTTCAATAAATCTATTTTTTCTTCTGGGAGTGTTTCAGTAAAACTGTACGAGACACCAGTGGTGGAACGGACGGCTCTGCCTCTTCCACTTTCACCTGCCACACTGCATTATTGTTCACAGAGCCATCAGTTCAGTGGAAAGTAAAATGGTTTCCATTTTGGCATTTGGTGAAGGATGGCATAACTATCATCATACTTTTCCTTGGGACTACAAAGCTGCTGAATTGGGCACATATTCATTCAATATTACGACAGCTATCATTGATATGTTTTATAAAATTGGTTGGGCTTACGATTTGAAATATGCTTCTCATGATATGATCCGGCGAAGAGTAGAAAGGACTGGTGATGGATCTTGGCTTCAGAAAAGCCATAATCATGAAAATCAAGTTTGGGGATGGACGGATAAAGATATGAGTGAAGAGGATAAACAGATGGCCGTAGGTTATAAGAGTGATTTTAGTGATTGTGATGAAAACTGTATGAAAAATAACATTAGAAACAAGAAATCTATCTAAATAATCAGAAGGTGTAAAGAAAGGCGCGTCCACTCTATATTGATCGTTAAAGCCGAATTAGTGTGACGTGTATGAATCGAATCTAAACCGAAACAAGTCGATACAGATCAAAGAAAGCCGAGTTGAATTGAAATATCATCATACATCCATCTCAATATAGGTGGGTAATGCAGGTTTTTAGGGACACAATTCCGGGTTAATTTTAACGATAAAAAAAATCAGAGTAGGATTTATTTTTTAAATATTATTTTAATGATTTAGTTTGTAATAATAGTAGGCAATAATTATACATATTTAATTATATTGAACATTGAATTTGTACAAAACTAAAAATTAATTTGTTAGGTACCTATATGAAATATTATGAAGGTTAATTATTGAAAATAATAAACCTACATATACACAAGAAACGCCTTTAACTTATTTATACTTTTGTGTGTAGACTATCTGTGATGGAGAAAAAAAACACAGTTCATTAATCGTTCTGGAACCGGGGAGGAGTATATGGCGTCCTTTGAATTTTTTAACAAATTTTAACCCAATTAGAGGGTAAGAAAACGTTTTTACGACCATACCTCTATTGCGTATGTACAACATCCAATATGGATCTATGGCGGCCAATAAAAAAACGAGCTTAGAAGAAAAAAAGCTTGAAAAGGACGCCATTTACCCCCCCCCCGGTTTCAGACCCGTTTGTTCATCTCTTAAGAGACCATTTTTAAACCGACCCAAAACGATCTATTTTTTTTCCTTTTGGAATTGAAAGTTTTCCTTTTTGAAATCTGAGTTTCCTAACCCCTTTTTTTGCTATCGAAGTTTTTATTTCTTGCGTATCAAATATTTTGAAACTCCGACGTATATTTATTTACGTCGTTACTTAAAACAATAACTGTGGTAACACAGTGGATGGAAATTCCTTTGAATATTTTAACATTTCTCATTCTTCTGGCTCTAATGTGAAAGAAAAAAGGTTAATATTTGCTATTTTTTTTACTAAAATGTTTCCATATGTAAGTTAATTTCTACTATTTGTACTAAATCATAACCCTACTTCAGCCTTTCTACCCAAAAACGACCGTTTTCTAAACGGCCTCCTGAAGACAAATGACATTTAACAACAATGATATGAGTAACCTTTTTTGGAACACAATAATTGAACCTATATATCAACGTTTGAACCCCCCTATGCCCGTCTCTGATTATTTTTTTCAAAAAATCTAAATTGAAGTTAGTCCCTATTTTATTCCGACTTTTGTAGTAGAAAATAAAATTGGTACCTACCATTCCATTTAAAATTCTTGAGAAAACGAAAGTTTTGTTTAAAAAATGTCATTTCCTGGGATCGAACCTGGATTTTACTATCACTAATCGAGTTACTCTGGTCTCTTTTCTGGCCCTAGGATTAATCAGAATTTAAAAATTCCAAGCAATTTAAAAGTTATTTTATGGACGTAAAAAATTGTGGAGTTAATATTATGATTATGACTCACTTATCTATGTTAGACCATATTGAGTTTCATCGATAAAGGGGTTCGATGGTTGTCTGGGAACAAACAGACTTTATTCGAGTTTTGTCATGCGAAAACTATTTTTCTTCTTTTTAATACCTAACTAGGTAATTGTTATTAGCCACCGTCTATGTCTATGGTACGTTGAATACACCAGTTCCCGTTAGATCACCGAAGTTAAGCTACGTCCAGTAAGGTTTTATTAATTGGATGGAGGGTAAAATCCCCGTCTCGAATCACCAATAGATGTTTATCAAAAATCCGACCAAAACCAAACCAAATTTTTAAAAATCTCGATTGATTATTATCTTTTTAGGCATAGGCTAAAAGCAATACAACGTTTATGCCATTAATTTATAGGTACATAACGAATATTGATGACCTAAGTAATATTTGGTCTTTTAGATGATAGCTTGAATTATCGCATCTCTACGAAATAATAATAACAAACATTACGGATTTATAACCGGGGAGCCCACGTGTGGCTTGTTTAAATTTTTTTTAACCAAATTAGAGGAGTTAGGAAACGTTTTTACGGCCATGCCTCTTGGCGTATGTATATCCTTGAACTCATGACGGCCAATAAAAAAACGAGTTTTTAAAAAAAATTGAATTTTTGTTTAAAAATTTACCACAACCCGGTGTTCTCCCCGGTGTAGGACTCTAAGCATTATCAGCTGATAAAATTTTGCTGTGACAAATGTAAACAAGACTATTTCCAATTTTTATTTTCTGAGTTTATTATTTTAAGTAATTTTTTATCCAATTTGTCACAAATTTTATCTCAGAACTTTCATTTTATCAGTTTTAAAGTAAGTTCTTATCATATGTAGACTCTTCCAAACGTCTGTCTTTTAAAGGAACTTAACTATGGCTGGGGAAATCTCGAGGCTCTTCTCACCCTACGAAGTGCTCTATCTATTCACAACCCCAGAAAATATCTTTATACAACCCGTTAGTGACCTAGCCAAGGTGCTCACCATTGATCGAATCACTAAGGGCATCACAGTCTATGAAAATCTAGAAATACCTCAGTCATGTCGCAGACTTATTTTTGGTGTGGTCGGCATCATAAATCTGATAGCCGGTCCATATCTTGTCGTTATAACCGAAAGAAAGAAGATAGGAACCATTAGTGACCAAGACATCTACCAGATCCAACAAACTGAACTTATCTCCATCTCCAGCACGGAGAAACATTTGTCTCAACTGCAGAAGAATCTTAACAAGAACTATGTGGAAATGGTCGAGAAAGTGCTGTCAACGCCCTTCTTTTATTTCTCTTACACATACGACCTTACCCATTCTATGCAAAGACTTTACAATATCTCCCCAGAATTTTTCAAGCAGGCCATGCACATCAGAGCAGATGAGCGCTTTGTGTGGAACAAGCATCTTTTGGAACCGTTTTCAAATTTTGCCCTCGTTCGATTTTGCCTGCCTGTCCTCCATGGGTTTGTTTCAATCAACCAGTGTCAACTGAATGGCAAAACTTTCTTCTGGACACTTGTTAGTAGGAGGAGTTGTAAACGGCCCGGGACAAGATTGTTCACCCGTGGAATAGACTCAAATGGAAATGTTGCCAATTTTGTGGAAACAGAACAGATCATTGAGTTTGAGGGTTATCAAAGCTCCTTCGTTCAAACAAGAGGGTCCATTCCTTTGTTCTGGCAACAATTCCCTAACCTAAAACTGAAACCATCTCCAAAAGTTATTCATGAGAGTAACCATATAGAAGCAGAAGGCAAACATTTCGACTCTCAAGTGTTCCACTATGGGCGACAAGTCATCCTGAATCTTGTGGATCATCATGGGTCCGAAGGAGCAATGGAAAAAGCATACAGAGACAGTATTAGAATTCTGAATAACGAACTGGTCCAGTATGAAGCATTTGATTTCCACAGAGAATGTAGAAAGATGCGGTGGGATCGTCTGCAGATTTTGATAGACAGAGTAGCACAAACTCAGGACGCATTTCAGACATTTTTATTACTCCAGAAAACCAAATTAATATCCGAACAAGAGGGTGTATTTAGAACCAATTGTATCGACTGCCTGGATCGTACCAACGTGGTTCAAAGTATGCTGGCTAGACGATCGCTAGGAGGAGTTCTCAAGAAGTTAGGTATTTGTGAGACAGGGGAAATTGCAGATTCCTTCGAGTTTCTTTTCAAACAAGTGTGGGCAGACAATGCCGATTACATTTCCTTGCAGTATTCTGGAACAGGAGCTTTAAAAACTGATTTCACTAGGACAGGGAAACGTACTAAGGCAGGAATGATCAACGATGTGAAAAACACTTTGGTGAGATACTACAAAAATAATTTTCAGGACGGGTTCAGACAGGATGCGATAGATTTATTCGTTGGAAACTATAGAGTCAATGCTCTAGAGGGCCTATCTGTAAAGAGTCCTCTGGTGATTGACAGGAGTTGGAAGTACGTTGTCTTTCCGTCTCTGCTTTTCGTTTCTATTACAATGTTCTTCTGCAACTTAATCATTCCATCAGAATATACTACAAAAAGTTTACTTAGTCTTTTATTTTGGGGGTCTATGATCAGCATAACCTTCTCTGTCACATTGAGAGACGGGCCTTTGTTTGTTGACAGGCCTAGATTGTATAGTAAGTCTATAACCGATATGTACTATCAGAAAAGCGTGGTTTAGTAAGGTGTGGTAATAATACTTCTCTGTGATCGGGTTTTAACTGAAAAAGGGAAGTACTCGGGGCGTAGATTCACAAATCTGTTGTGTGTTGACAATTAATTTTATTTTCCTATTGACACTACAAGCAATTCTTTTGAACAAGTACTCATCTTGAGACTATGCTTTATAAAAATTGACATTGCTTTTTTTAAACTACAAAAATATTTTTCTATCACTTTAAAATTATTTTGTAGTTCTTTTGAATTTGTCTAGATTTTGTTACCTTATTACAAATTATTATTTTTTTATATTTATTTATCTATTTATTCTTCTAAGATCTTTTGTTTGAAGAAACAACAACTCGCTAATGTTCACTTCTGTGGTCATTTTTCTTCACTCTGTTGATAGGTACGTGCCGTTGAAAGAATTTGGTGGAAAAAGGGGTTTCTATTGTTTTCTCTCTCATCTCTCAGAATACATTTAGCATTTACTTAGTGCGGTTCGATATATTAAGCGTGTAATAGCCGAATCATCGTGGAAAATCACTTAAACCCCAGGACAGATTTCGAGCAAGAGTGAGTTATCTACTGTAGATAACTCATTTTAAATTGCATTGGGTGCTTCAAAATCAACACCAAATTTGATAACAGATAACATTCTGTTAATATCATTAAGGTTTTGTGATGTGCTCCATAATTTATCTTTCCATGGCGATACACCAAGAACAACGAAAACCCCCCTTAACACGTTTGTGTTAATTGATAAATACAAATTGGGGTTTATCAAATCTGGTGTATTTATAACTCATTTTTGCAGCAAATCTTTATTTTGTGCCTCTGTCAAAAATAAGAGCGTTTAACGCCGCGTTAATTAAACATATACTACGAGGTTTATTCAATTTTATATTGGTAATACAAAACTCTGCGTCAAAACGATTTCAGAAGTATTATTGTTTATCCTAAATTAAATGTTCTTCCCATTTCTGGATTAGTTTAGAAAAATGGTAGGAATAGGTTGATATGAGGTTAGCGAAAAGGTTTTGATGACCCCTTGTCATGAACTGTGCATGCATGCCAGGTGCCAGCAGAACATTTAGTATTATCATATAATTTGCTATGCTTATCGAGTGCTATTCTACTTTTCAACATTATATTTAGGGTTAATTTCTTCCTTGTTCTTTATAAAATGGTTCTGGTCGGGGTCGGGGATTTTAGTTTACTCAAAGTGCTCTATCTCCAGTCCATAATAATGTTTCCTAAAATATAAATAAATTATTTCCTTTTATTTATTTTGTTAAAATAAATTCAAACGACCCAATATTTTATCTCATCATTGTTTTATTTTCCTTGAATCTAAATTGTATTTGTCCCCTGTGGATAGCGGGACTTAAAAAGAATACTTCCAAGGCACTTAAGTCCATGTCAGTCGCAAAAGGCGACTACGGGCAGGGTCGGAAACGATATGCTTTCCATTACCCATACAGAATGTAAGGAGAAGCTAAGTACTGCATAATCCGCAAGGATTCTCAAGTATCAACTCAAGTCATGACGAGTTGTTGCCAACGAGCCCCATGGCTGTTAACTTATAATGAAATTATATTTAACACACATCGGCTCAAAACAGTTTATGTACATATACAGGGTCCACAATTTCTAGTTGTCCCATATTATTTTACATGGAAATTTCTACTTATGGTTGGCATATCGTATGTCACAAAATAGAAATGATAGTGATTTTTGGAGTATTTTTTAACGAGGATTCCAATAAGACCATTATCACGAAAATCGGACCTACGGTTCAGGACTAAGAACCAATATAGTGGACTAAGGTTTCTTCATAGTATAATGGTTAATACTTTTGATAATTTGGGAAAAAAATGTATGTAGAAATCTAGTTACTTTTTTGAAATTGTAATTTCCTCACTTATCAGAAACTGTGTTGCCTAAAATAACAGTGACGTACATACCTAGTAATACAAAGGGCGTTGGTTGGAGTAATGGGACAGTCCCAAAAAAATTTTTTTTTCGAGTTAGTGATGGTTTCTTAGGTAAAATGACCTGAAAAACACGAATCCGCTGTCAAAAAATCAAAAATCTCCCTTCTAAGGGTAGAAAATGCCTCTCAAAAGTCGTCTAAAAAATAACGCAATCTGATTGGTTGTTTACAGTGACGTCATCCGCACATAAACAAAGATTTTGAAATTTTTTGATGCACCATTCCTGGCTTGTATTGTGAATCGAGTAGTACTTGTTATTTGTAATTTTGATTTTTAAAATATTATTTTATTTTATTTTAAGTTATAATTTTAATTTAAAATGTCGAACATATCACTAGATGATGGTTTCGTAAAGGCAGACAGCAGAAATCTGCCAGTTGTAAAGACCTTTACAGTGGCAAATTTTTTTAAGTCCGCAAACTTTTACATTGTGTAGAGAGCCAAAATACAGCTTTCTAAACACCAAATAATTTGTTTTTTTTTCTGAATTGCAATATGTTTTAACATCACCAACGCCTATACCATGTTGGGTTTTGAGTACATCAGTTCCCAGCCGATCACTGAAGTTGAGCAACGGAGGGTATGGTCAGTGTTCGATGAGTGACCGCATGTTCACACCCCAACATCTTGGACTGAATACGTAGTACGGTACTACTACAGTGTTGGTTTCTTCAAGTTTCGTGGTGCATATTCAGCTTCTGTGAGGTCCGAATGAGTAGCTTTGATGCGCGTCACAAAGAACACTTTATTATTAATTTGGCTTAACGTCTCTTTAAAACATCTATTAGTCATTCAAGACGGGGTTTTACCCTCTATTCGCTGGAAACCAGCTACCCACATTGACCTCACCCAGTCTTGGTTGGGCCAGAAAAAAGAGCCAACGATACGTGGTGTTCCCAAGCGGTCACCCATCCAAGTACTGACCACGCCCGACGTTGCTTACTTCAGTGATCTGACGGGAACTGGTGTATTCAACGTGGTATGATCGTTGGCTACAAAGAACACTTGAAGTGGGTAAATATGTATTTTAGGGTAACTTTTCAAAAATGGTCGAAAAAAAGGGAGGCATGGCCGTAAAAACTTTTCCTAACCTCTCAATTTTTTAAGCCAAGGTCTGTTACGGCTCCCTTAACCCAATTAGAGAGGTTAGGAAACGTTTTTACGGCCATGCCTCTCTTTTTTTTCGACCATTTATGAAAAGTTACCCTAAAATACATATTTACCCTTGAAGTGAATCATACTCATGATCTTTGATCATACCTTGGCGTATGACCAAATGTCTAACTATATTTTGATAGTTTGGTTCAAATCAAATAAATCTTTTTTCCATTTTTTGGATTTAGCAAAATTTCAGTATGAAACTCGCTATTGCTTTTGGGTCGATAACACGACCCAGAGTCGGAAGGTCGGTATTCTGGACATTTTCTAACTAGAACAAACCTACCAGAGCACTTTCAGGAAATCTACTCATTTTCAAAAGCTGACTTGAGTCAAAATGTTCTCCTCCACCCGTATTTAACTAACACTGAAATTCTAATTTAAAAAAAAAAAAATGACTCCCAGATGCTTTGCGATATTTTGATATAGGAATCAGTAAATTTAAAAAAAAAAAAATCCTACTGGACCCTTTTGGTACATGAAAGAATAATTTTCTTGGTGTTTTTATAGAAGTGTTGGTGCATTTCGGCACAAAACAATTTTTATAATAGTCAGACATACTTAGTTTAGAATCACTTGTAACTGATATTATGAGTAATAATAAATAATTATTGACTAAATAATTATTATTTCTTATCACACGACTTTTGATAAATATGAAAATGTTTTGTTTATGTGTTGATGACGTCATTCCGATAAAAAATGGCGACCCGCAAAAATTACGCCGTTTCAAATTTTCAAATGAAAATTTCTCAGTGATTTCGGCCCTAAAATTAAAATCTGAGAGCATTATCATAATCAGCGAGTTCTAAAACATTTAAACAAAGTGTTTTTGAAAAAAGTGGGACTGCCCCATTAAAATGCATGGATTTTTTGAGTGAATATTATATCTCCAGTTTACGTTTGATGAAATCTTGTTGAATCAAAATGAATTCAAACAGTCTTGCTTGCTAGTCAAGTAAGGACACTTGTCTCGAGATCGATTCCCGCCTCGAGGTGGATTTTCCTCAAAAGGTGGAATTAAGTCTCAGATCGACATTTTTTCTTTCTCTATCTTCTTCGGTTTCGGACACCAATAATTACAAGATTACATCTCTCTTTATCAAATTCTAGACCATTCCCTCTCCTCACTCCGCTCAATGGCTTTTTGCTTTGATGACTTTTGACTGTTGATGACACGTGAAGTCGAAAATAATGAAAGAAAATGTTTATTGTATCACATCCAAATAGGTTAAATATACAATAAAAACGTCCATTGCATTTGAATTTTGAGATAAACTTCAACCCCATCTTGACCATGCACCCGCCACGTGGCGCCACCACGAGATTGCAATATTTTCCAAAGATAGTTCATTATCGATTTCGTGATTATTTTTCAACCCAAGCTTCTATTTTGAACCGTTTTCGAGAAATATAGTTATCGGTAGGTTTGGGACACCCTGTAGAAGTAAATAGCTAGTTTATTGAAAATAATAAAAATATATTTTAAAAAAATATTTAAAACCGCAATTCTCGTTAAACGTCAGTTTGTCTTTCCATTCCACGAGTTCATTATTGATCGCCTTGTCAGATTGGTATGGATATGAACATTCGTTACGTTCATGGAATGAGCTGAATATTTTTACAACCAGGGGCCTGACGGGGTTTCATTATTTTAGTGAGGTCTTCAATTCATAGAACTACAAGTAGATATTTATTACTCAACATTAGGTTCTTCTCAGCCAGCATGTTTGAGGCAATACATTACGTTGACTTGATATGGAGAGTGAACCAAGAACTGATTAAAAAAAAAGTTGTCTCTCAGTTCAAATTTAAATATAATCACAGTATAATATGTTCATTATAGTGACGCATTAATCATTTCCTTGTGTCAAAACAATGTGTGCAATTGTGCATCTATAATCACTTGTACCCCGGAAGAGAGATGAGTCCACAATAGGCCTACTTTAAATTTGGCTCCCAAACGACACCCCGCCAGTACTACTGTCAGGTGAAATCTAAATCATTGGGAGATCTTCGGTATCCTTGTAATAAATGACCAAGATTATTTAATTTTATTTGAATTCATGTTTGCTGTCTGTGTTAATTGTTTAACTCTTGTTTCTTACTGAATGACACTTCGGTGTAATTAAAAAAATATGTACTGTACTTTCTTAGCTGTTGAATTATTTTGATCAAGGACCGATATCTGTTGTGGCATGGTTCATTAATTAACTAGTTTCTTTTATTTGATTTCCGATTTTACTATGTATAGTGTTTTTTAAATAATAACAGGTCGATGTTGGCAGCATATGGCGGCCATGTTGCTTCGCTGGCGTCTGTCAAATCTGTTCATTATTCTATTGCACATACCAATTCTCCAGGACAAGTTACACGATTGAGCAGTATATGGTGGCCATGTTGTTTCGCTGGCTCTGTCTAATCTGTTCATTATTCTATGGCACATACCAAATCTCCAGGACAAGTTACACGATTGAGCAGTATATGGCGGTCATGTTGTTTCGATGGCGTCTGTCTAATCTGTTCATTATTCTATTGCACATACCAAATCTACATGATAAGTTACACGATTGAGCAGTATATGGCGGTCATGTTGTTTCAATGGCGTCTGTCTAATTTGTTCATTATTCTATTGCACATACCAAATCTCCATGACAAGTTACACGATTGACCAGTATATGGTGGCCATGTTGTTTCGCTGGCGTCTGTCTAATCTGTTCATTATTCTATTACACATACCAAATCTATATGATAAGTTACACGATTGAGCAGTATATGGTGGTCATGTTGTTCCGTTGGCGTCTGTCTAATCTACACATTATTCTATTGCACATACCAAATCTACATGATAAGTTACACGATTGAGCAGTATATGGCGGTCATGTTGTTTCGCTGGCGTCTGTCTAATCTACACATTATTCTATTGCACATACCAAATCTCCAGGACAAGTTA
This sequence comes from Pachypsylla venusta, assembly GCA_012654025.1. Classification (NCBI taxonomy): domain Eukaryota; kingdom Metazoa; phylum Arthropoda; class Insecta; order Hemiptera; family Aphalaridae; genus Pachypsylla; species Pachypsylla venusta. The sequence continues at coordinate 30,248,172 of CM022874.1, forward strand.
CACGATTGACCAGTACGTTCAAATGATACAACTTTTCAGCGTGAACGATTTAGGTTATTCGTCGCGCAGAGATACGTGAATTGGCCACTAAAGTTGTGCGCCTGGATACTGTTAAACTTTTCGTTATGTTTTTTTTTTTTTTTTTTTTTTTTNTTTTTTGTTTTTTTTTTTTTTTTTTTTTTTTTAAGTCTCAGGTCTATGGCAATTTAAAATTATCCTTACGACAGAGTCACTGAAATTTGGACTTCATCAACTACCGCTAATTTCATGAGCATAATAAATGTCCATACCAAGTTCCATCAAAATCATACAAGGCGTTCGGGAGTTATCAAACAAACAGACGAAAATTTATTTCACTTCTTCGGAAATATATTTTTTTTAATGCCAAATTCAAATGGTCCACTGGTCCACCCATATCAAATTCATGAAAGTAAACCCATAAAGTCTAACTTATGAAGGCGGACCACATGTTCCTCAACGGGTGGATTTTGTCACTCTTCACTATAAACATAATTAGTGCAATCATCTTCCACTTTTTATAAATTTGACATAACAACAATTTCACACATAGTTGCATAATTTCAAGGTTATTAAAACCAAGTACCCAAATTAAAGTGTGCCAGAAAACTTCTGAAACATGTTTAGTGCACAGAGAATACGTAATTATTTTTGGTGCATGTTTCTGTATTTCAAATACATATTACTAATGCTAGAGTTCCCAGGTTGATATATACCCTGAGCCGGTAGAATCATTGTTAAATCAATCATTTAATTTTGGAATTATCGTTTCCGATGGTAGAATGCATTTGTAAAGAAGTTTTTGTTTCCTGCTAAAGTTTTTAATTGTCTTCATACATCTAATAATTGACATGAGCCCTCTGAAACATGTCAATTATAGTGAATTGCTTCAGTGCTGGATTTAGCAATAGGTTGGAGCCTAGAGCGGCCGATTTTTGGGGCGGCAATTTAGTTTTATAATACATGAAATGAATATGAATTGGAACCAAATTACAAGCACTTGCTCTTATTGTGTGTATGAAATTTCAAGTCTATAGCGCTTTCCGTTCTTGAGATATCTTTTTTCTTGAGATTGCAAAAAGGTTTTTGTTCTCTTTTTTGTAATTCTTGCCTAAAATGAGGACGGTAAATGCTAGAGCTTAAAATTAGGTGCCTATTTATATCAATTTTACGCATGGAATGCAAAATGACACTTTCGGTTGAAATCGAATATTCCCTTGGCGTTTTTTTTGCCGCTTTTTTAGCGGTTTAAGTCTGGCATAAAAAGAAAACGGTAAGAGCTAGAAATTGAAATTCATATTAATTTTCTGCATGAAATACCGATTTTTAGCAGGTTTTTGGCCGATTGGCGGTTTTCACAAATCCAACCTAGAGGGAAAACCGACTTGAAATTTTGATAGTATGTCAATTGTATTTATTGGACGCGTCACGAAATTTTTAATTTAAGTCTCTAATGTTTGCCTCTTTGTATTTTTTTTTTGTATAGCCTATAGGCGGCAAATGTGTAAATCCGCCACTGAATTGCTATCTGTATTATTTTACAACATCAGCCCTGATGAACTAAACCCGTGAGGATGTCATATTAAGTAACATCTCACAATGTCAGGTCTGACCTTCTTTCACCACGGAAGTAAGTCATAATAATTGGATTGGAAGAAATTACGCGTTTGAAAGTATAACAATTTTAGACTGGTTGATACTGATGTGCATAAGTCCATGCGCGGATATAGGGTGGGGTCCGGGGGGCAGGTGCCCTCCCAGTTTTTTTAAGCGGGCGGTGTTTCTCAAATTTTATTATGAAATGAATGGTGATCCATCCGTCATGGCACTTTTTTTCCGTTTCCTACAAGGGTTATGTGTTGAGGCTGGAAAGTTCTATATCGGCGATCGGCGGCACGCCCGACACGCGTGAAGT
>CM022874.1:30261370-30280649 GCA_012654025.1 Pachypsylla venusta
ATAGTAACCTCCAAATAGAGGGTGTTCCAACAAGAAGCAGTATGAATGACTACTTGACTAATAGTAACCTCCAAATAGAGGGTGTTCCAACAAGAAGCAGTATAAATGACTACTTGACTAATAGTAACCTTCAAATAGAGGGTGTTCCAACAAGAAGCAGTATGAATGACTACTTGAGAAATAGTAACCTCCAAATAGAGGGTGTTTCAACAAGAAGGGACGATGTTAAATGTGTAGGTATAGCTTTCTAATGTGAAATGATTTTTGTGTTCTGTCTTCAGTTTCAGTGAGTTAACCCTTTAGCAGTTTTACTTAGAGAAACATTTTCACCTGAACAACGAGTAAATATGTTTTTGCCGCATACTACTAAAATTGGTATCCTTTTGTCATTTCTTGCGGGTAAATGACGAATCAAGGTGCCAAGATTTATCACATTCTCTCGAAACTGTACGGTATTTACGAACACCAAGTATTGTTTTCACATCTTCTACAGACCTAGTTTATTCAAATTTTGCTACAATTGCCCCCAAAAACTTATCTTCCATTGGTCGGCTATGTTGCCCAAATTATCCCGAATCGCACGATATTTTTTTTTATTTTAAGGTCCATTTCGGTAGTTACGCTGCAAACATTTTTACGCGGTTGCCAAAGGATTAACTCAATAAATCTGAAAACAGAAGACAAAAATCATTTCACATTAAAATGTTATACCAACGCTGAATGCGTACAATTTCGGCAAACGCGTCTACACCTCAATTGTGATGGCGATTTTCCATCGCCATCGAAGAAATAAGAAGACGCGAGTAGGCAAATCCATCTAAAATATATTGGGTTTGTTAGCCATAGTATTATAGGCGGTCAGAGCCCGTATCAAAGGAGATCTGAACACCTTGGGGACATCAAACAGCGCAGTATTTGAGGATCTTAATCCCGAATCAGGGATCCTCAGGGGCACACGTTCAACAATATAGGAATGATTTACAGAACCAGTACTGATATTTATGTCTGAGGAATTTCATCTGTGCTTCCTCTCTTCTTTTCTCCAGATTATTGACAGGGTTGCTCTGTCAATAATCTGTATTACTCGTGTTTACAAAATAAATCATAATATTTCCTATAAGTGTTGGAAGATTCTTTCTAAATGTTTTCTAATAATACACCATATTTTCTGGTACTTGTAAAATTCAATAGTGAAACAGACTTTAAAAGTTAGAAGTGCAAAATGTGCACATCCATCAACCCAGAATAAATAAATGACGGGAAACAAAAGCAATACCTCCACTGTGGTTTATTCCTTAATCACTGAGAAGTGCCCCGATTGTCATAGAACTAAATCTCTTTGCAAATACTCAAAGCCTGTTAATTGTTTCGGATAAAATTTGGAAAACATCAAACATTTTAGAAAGTATTTTACAAACCTCTTCTTTTTTTAATATTTTTCATTTACTCTTTCGATTTTTTCCATTGACTTTTACTTGTAATGAAATCACGTACCTAATATTAATTTTTCCTGTAAAGAAAAAAATTATGAGTGTCATCCGGAGAATTTTGCTTTTTCCTTTTTTGGAAACTTTAGATTCTCAAATTTTTATTTATTATGGAAAAAAATGACGCATTAAAAAAAAAAAAAAAAAATAGCTTTAGTTTAAATTTTACGCCAGACGTTAGGATAAAAAACCAATTTGATCTGATAATGAAATTAAATATTAGGCTAGTGTTAATAGCGTCATTATGTTTGAACAGCTGGGATGGCTGATGCTGGCTTCCATGTAGCTCTTCATTGTACATGATCATTACGATATCATGTCGCACGTCTTAATATCTCTTTTTTTATAGTTCTCCTAACTGAACGATGGTGTTTTTCATATTATGGTCAAAAGTGTTTCCAAGATTTGGCTAATTTCGCAACATTATGATAAAATGGTTTTGTATTAACGTGTTTCGATTTTTTTTTTACAAATAATTAGACATATTATACTCTTAATAAATGAATCCTTATTTTTATTTTATATATATGGATTCTGTGCAGGATATAGCTTCCGAAGCCTTCATTCAATTAATATCTACACATAACATCCACATTATAGGTATCACTAAATAAAATTACTGTCACAATCAATTAAGGTTATTCGGAGACTATAGATAATTTATTGATTATCCCGTGAACGCTGTTTTATCTGTTCTGTTCTCAAATAGGAGCGTTTATAAATTTTACATTTACTGAAGGGTATTGCCAGATCCAGATTAACAATAGTAGCACTTGTAGCACGTGCTACGGGCCCCGCGTCTTAGAGGGTCCCGCTTTGACAACTTACACTAGATATTTCGACATTTCTAGGTTGAAGTGCGACAGGCCCCGCGGAAGGTTAATCCGGCCCTGGGTATTGCGGACCAAACGCACCAATTTAACTTCCGAATTGTTTCTCTAAATGCCAGAAATAAAGAATTACGGGAAACGAATGTATAAGAAAGTTCTTTTGTTTTAAAAAAAATAGTTCTGTTAACTGTAGACTCAATAACGAAGACTAATTAGGAAATAGTTCATAGGAATCGGACAAGGCGCTCGAGAGTTATCATGGAACAAACAGACAAACGAACATTTTAATAAAAATCGTGATATTAAAACTAGAAATAGTTCGTTCGGTCAAATTGTACAACACGACGCCTTACGCCTTCTCTACCAAATTCGGCAGATATATTAACCTGATTTTTTATGTGCCCAGTAAAGTAATTATTTAATCAAGTTGGAAGTGAAACGAGTTCGATTAGTTCTCGATAGATAATTTAGTGATGTACAGTTATACAAGGTGTAACAAAAAAGTGGACGTTCCTTGAAACCGCATGTTCTATAGGTCAAATAAGGGGNGTTCGGTCAATTTGTACAACACGACGCCTTACGCCTTCTCTACCAAATTCGACAGATATATTAACCTGATTTTTTATGTGTCCAGTAAAGTAATTATTTAATCAAGTTGGAAGTGAAACGAGTTCGATTAGTTCTCGATAGATAATTTAGCGATGTACAGTTATACAAGGTGTAACAAAAAAGTGGACGTTCCTTGAAACCGCATGTTCTATAGGTCAAATAAGGGGAGTAAAAAGTTGCAAAAATGCTTTCCAACCGAATGACCCGAAATGTACGATTTTTATGAATGGAAATTTGTATCTAATTGATTGTAATTCCCTAATTTTTGGAGGCTTTCACTTTTCCTGAAATCGTCAAATACGGAGGTTTAGGAGTTCGCTCGAGTTAATAGTCCGTTAAAATCATTTAAAAGACCGGAAAAACTACTCTGGCAAAATCAATATACCTACAAAATTCCGAAATTTAGGTTTTTTTTAAAAAAAAAAAAAAACAATGAAAATATTTTTATAATTCTTTTCCGACAAAAGCGAGAGTCGAATTATCTTTTAATTTATAACTAATAGTAGCCTTTTAAAACAGACAAAAAAATAACTCAAAAATAGGACCCTTGGGAGAGTTTCATTTCCATTGGGAACTGATCTCTCGCAATTTTTCAAAAACTATACCTCGTCAAGTTTAACCCTTAGAACATGTGGTTTCAAGGAATGCACTTTTTTCGCTACACTAATTATAAGTCATGTGTCAAAAACAATGAAACATGTATCTTTTGTTAAGTGTTCCAATGGAACATCCAAATCATTGAATTTATTTGTCTGCACATGCGCAGTATTATTTGCAGTATGTTTGACCACTGTAACATTTGTTATTTTTTCAAATTATATCAAAGTTTCCACATCATCTAAATTGCATAATACACATTTGATACGAAAAGATGTTGATGTGGGTGGTGGCGAAGCAGGCGCCTCTGGTGAATTGGAAGCAAAGGTAAAGTATAAACTTTATTCTGAATTAAATAAGAAAGAAAGAAAGAAAAAAAATACATGCATCTGTGGGGAAGAAGCTCTATTTGAAAAATTCAGAATTTTTGAAACATATTATCTTGAAATAGATTTTAGGGGGATTAATTTTGCACTAAAAATTTTTGTGCCTCGGCCAGCCGTTTAGGCTGGGCACCGACTGGATTCAAAATCTTAAATGAGAAGGTATATCAAGTGACATCTTGTTTTAAAGGTCTCGTTAATACGAATTCATTACAGAAAACCAGAGCCCTCTAGGATCTACCGTTCACGAATTACAGGGTAGAACATGTGACATTGGCCCTTTGCGGCAGCACCGAAATGCTAGGTGAAAATGCCTAGAAATAAGTTTTTATGATCCTAAATATCTCCGTTTTTATGAGCTCCGATTTTCTGTATTGAACTCGTATTAATGAGACCTTTAAAACAAGGTGTCACTTGATATACCTTCTCATTGAAGATTTTGAATCCAGTCGGCACCCAACCTAAACGGCTTGCAGAGGCCAAAAAAATTTTAGTCCAAAATTAATCCCCCTAAAATCTAAGGGATACGTGTTTTTGCGTTTCCTTATATTTTCAGCCATTCTCGAGATACGGGGGGTGGGGTGAGACTTTATGGACACCCTGTATATGCAATTATGCATAACCAAAGTATAAGTCGGAGAACTTAAATTTCATCAACCGAGACAATCCTAGTGGTAGGTATTGGTAATTCTGGATCCGGATGATATTTTCAAGACTAATGAGCACAATAAATCTTTAAAGTTCTTACTGATAAACTTGTAAAGGCTCCAAACTAGAGACTCTAAGGAGGGGGGTTCTCATAATGAAGGAGAAATGGAAGCATCATAACATAAGGCACTAGCGCTGAATAAAAATATCTAATAAAATTGGTCAAGAAACTGTTCAAAATATTTTGACGACAGGTAACTGCTTACCTGTCGTAGGAATTGGGGGTGGGCCGTAGTGTGTTGGATAAAGTCCATGGTAGGTACGGGTACGAGAAAATTTGATTAACATGAAATTATTTTAGCTGGAGATTAGTCAACGAAAAAAGAGCAATTTACAAAAAAAAAAAAAAAAATATCACCAGCCAAAATCATCAGATGTCTGTTCAGGATTCTAATTACCCAATTGGGTAGAAGCAAACCTTTATATTATTATATACATAACATTTTCAGAGTAAAAAAAAATCTAAGGAGGAACTAATAGACAAAGATGTAATGAGAGCACCTTGGGAAGTAAATAACAGACTCCTTACATACATCCATCCACTAAACTATGAAATCTTTTTATATCCACAATTGGGAAAAAACATATTTTCTGGCTCCGCAAATATTACAGTTAAATTAGACAAAAATACGTCATTCTTTCTATTTCATAATAAATTAAAAATTGAAGACACCAAAGTATTTTACAAAAAAGACAATTCTCCGGCTGACATTCATAAGTTTTTCCCTTACGACAAAAATGAATATTGGATTATAGAATTTAAGAACCCTGTCGAACGCGGATTGTACGTGATTTCATTAAAATTCAATGGAAAAATGAGTAAGAAAACCGATGGAGTATATGAAAGTACATATTCAAATATGAAAAAGGAGAAAAGGTGTGTAAGAGACTTTCAAACATGTTTTTGAGAATTATTCACGAATTTAAGTATTGGCAAAAAGATTCCTATGACAATCGGGGCACTTTTCAGGGCGGTCGTCCTATGGAAGCGACTGCAAGCTCACGCTACTACGTACTAGCTACTTTGTTCGTAGTAGTTTTGTAGTCGCGCGTCGTCAATTCGTCGTCAAAGGACGACCATGGTCAGTTGTACTCAAGTATTCAAGTATGTACAATTGTACATAGTGCTCATCCAATCACTGGTAAGTAGGTGTAGGTATACCCTATTTGATGAAGAAATAAACAACAGAGGTGGTAGACATTGCTTTTTTTTCATATTCAAAATGTTACTTTCTTGGCAGAGGTGTTTTTAAGAACATTATTCATTTCAAATACATATTCACCTATTAGGTACATTATTTTAATTTCTATTCGTGTTTGGCACCTTAATCTGGATAGATATAATACATATTTGTTTTTCTGTCATATATATGCTTTTCAATTTGTCCCTATTTATTCACCCCTTATCTCTATGACTTAATTAGATTGACGTTTTCGGCACAACGGCTCTTTCCCTGACAAGTTCGACACTTGACAAGTTCATTGCTAATTCTACTCAGTCGATCTCTTGTATCAATGTATCATTTGTATCATATTATTACGCTAATGTAATTTTATTTCAATACCTCATGTCTAAAAAGTAGTGCAGAACACAAATCTATGTGCACGGCATACGGGAAACCACCACCCAATCCCATTAATTTTATTTTCAAGGTTTATTATTTTCAACAATAAACCTTTGGAATCGATCACCAAAAATATAATCACACTCCCCTCAAAATTTATTATTTTTAGTTTCAAGACAGGTGAGCGCCCTAGAGTAGAAAACCATTACTGACGGTCGTCCACTGACCACTTGGTTCTTCATCATTCACAGTTGCACTTCTATATTTAAAAGCTCTCACATATTTCTTTACCCTTCTGTCGCTTATAATATTTTCCCCATATAGGTACTTCACTAATGTGGTGCTCTCAGCATGGTTAGCATTAAAACTAATCACAACGCGTATTTCACAGTCGGCGGGATTCCTAATGGGAGAAGTCATTTCAAATATTCACATACGTAAACACGGTCGAACTATTTTTAATGATTTACTAATAACGTTTAAGGCATCCTATGAGATGGCTGTATGCAGTACGCATGCTCCAAATGACGAAAGCAAGACTGCAGTGTTGGAATTTTAAAACGGTTCCTCCCTGCATAGCACGCCCATTGTTCTATTGCTAAATGGGATTAGGATAACGATGCACTACATTTTAGGTCATTCACAACTTTAGCAACACCCGATAACCAACACATTGCTATACCGCAACACACGTTTGTAATATTGATTTCCTTCGTGTTGATAGCATCCATTAGGATATGATGTCAACGAGACACCTGTCAACATGTACCCCCAGATAAGTCAAAATAGAAAAACAAACATATTATTTTGCGGTACTATAAGTAATAAACCCGTTGAAAATTCAATAATTTTTACGGGACCCTTTCAGAAGATAACACCAAAATGCATTCCTATTATCCAATGAGATCCATTAACCCAAATTGTAGATTTCTAGATTCAGCAGATTCCGAGATATTTTAGGTAGATAAAAGATGATTGGAATTTTTCGCAAGTTGATAAATTAAACCACATTATTCCAAGTTTTAAACATTATCTGCCAACGATCATACCACGTTGAATACACCAGTTCCCGTCAGATCACTGAAGTTAAGCAACGTCCGGGCGTGGTCAGTACTTGGATGGGTGACCGCTTGGGAACGCCACGTATCGTTGGCTTTTTCCGGCCCAACCCAGGCTGGGTGAGGTCAATGTGGGTAGCTGGTTTGCAAGTTTCCAGCGAATGGAGGGTAAAACCCCCGTCTTGAATGACCAATAGATGTTAAAGAGACGTTAAGCCAAATTAAAAAAAAAAAAAAAAACATTATCATTAAAGATTCTATTTTTCTTCTTTTTGTTTTTTACCAGGCGCATAGCTACATCAAAATTTGAACCAACCTATGCGAGACAAGCTTTTCCTTGTTTTGATGAACCTAATATGAAAGCGAACTTTTCTGTGAAGTTAGTTAGACCAAAAGACAAATATATAGCCCTCTCTAATATGAATGAAAAGGTAAGGTCTCCACAATCTTTTTCAAATATTCTCGCTGTTACCTCATCACTATAAGTAAAGTAGGTTATTCGGTCGTAGTCCTAATATACTGGAATCGATTGACAGTAGTTTTTATAGTATAGCGACCAAGTTTAGAGTAAAAATATTAATCTAAATTCATTCTTCAAAAACAAACAAACATAACAAAACAATTGTCTACAGTCTACATCATTGAATGCGAATGAACATATCAATCTAAATTATTCGTCACCAAAAACAAACAAATATAACAAAACAATTGTCTACAGTCTACATCATTGAATGTGAATGAACTGCGCTTCATGATGCAAGATCGTAAGTATTTTAAAAGTGAAGAACCACAAATTTTTTAAAAAGATTGATGTTCCAGATTGTTTCAAAAATGAACAAAGCATTATTTTTCAGCACGTAGAGCAGCACTAGTACTTGAAAAGTAACAGAGGTATTACGTACCAAGGGGTTTTTCTGTCACAATGCTATCCCATTCATGGCGTAACAGCACCCGTACTTGAAAAGTAACACAGGTATTACGTACCAAGGAGTGTGTCTGTCGCAGTGCTATCCCATTCATGGCGTAACAGCACCCGTACTTGAAAAGTAACACAGGTATTACGTACCAAGGGGTGTGTCTGTCACAATGCTATCCCATTCATGGCGTAACAGCACCTGTACTTGAAAAGTAACACAGGTATTACGTACCAAGGGGTGTTTCTGTCACAATGCTATCCCATTCATGGCGTAACAGCACCCGTACTTGAAAAGTAACAGAGATATTACGTACCAAGGGGTCTGTCTGTCTGTGACAACGCTATCCCATTCATGGCGTAACAGCACCCGTACTTGAAAAGTAACACAGGTATTACGTACCAAGGGGTGTTTCTGTCACAATGCTATCCCATTCATGGCGTAACAGCACCTGTACTTGAAAAGTAACAGGGGTATTACGTACCAAGGGGTCAGTCTGTCACAATGCTATCCCATTCATGGCGTAACAGCACCCGTACTTGAAAAGTAACAGGGGTATTACGTACCAAGGGGTCTGTCTGTCACAATGCTATCCCATTCATGGCTTAACAGCACCCGTACTTGAAAAGTAACAGAGGTATTACGTACCAAGGGGTCTGTCTGTCACAATGCCATCCCATTCATGGCGTAACAGCACCTGTACTTGAAAAGTAACAGGGGCATTACGTACCAAGGGGTCTGTCTGTCACAATGCTATCCCATTCATGGCGTAACAGCACCTGTACTTGAAAAGTAACACAGGTATTACTACCAAGGGGTGTGTCTGTCACAATGCTATCCCAGAAATAGTTGTTGTTGTAGCGGTAGACAACGAGTTCCTTCAGATTATAGCCCAAGGAAGTCTGCCACCTCCTTGGGCTTGACCCATAGGTCTTGGACAGTGAGTATTGTGCAAAAACCCAGTGGTCAGTTGAATCGGTGGTGAACATCATGTGGCTGTCCGAGGCAAAAGGTACATTCATTTTTTATGATGGGGTCTAATCTGTTCTCCAATCCCAGAAACAGTAAGAAGTAGTGCCTAATTTGATTTGTTCATATGCATATTAAGTATAGGAGTTGTCGCTACAAATAACGGAAACCCCAAAACTAAAAGAGTAGCGAATACATAATTAGATGAATAAACCAAAAACATTTAGATTGAAAAGTCTTCTGGGTCAAGGGACTGGTGGAGAAGTAATCAGTTGAAATTTTGGTAGATCTTGTATTGGTGTTTTCTTACCATTGGAAAAGAATAAACTTTAACAACAATTAACATTATATAATCACGGGAATAATAATAATACCGATGCCGAACCCTCTATTATGCGAGAACAACTAACAGTTTACATACTTTTAATTTTACAGTCAACGTCTTTTGTCAATTTTATTTCTTTTTTCATTTTCCCAGGCATACCAAGACGACGTTCCTAGTAAAGGATTGACAACAGTTGAGTTCGAAACAACCGTTCCCATGTCAACGTACTTAGTCTGTTTTATAGTTTGTGACTTTCATCATTTACCACCTCAGAAATCTGCGCAAGGTTTTCCAATACAAGTATATGCCCGAGAGGGACAGTTGGACCATATGAATTATTCTTTAACAGTTGCCCTCAAAGCCATCAACTTTTACATTGACTATTTCAAAATCGAATATCCTCTTCCAAAGTTAGGTGAGATTTTTTTCAGCCGATTTGAAACGTTACGAGTACTTCGAGACGTATGTCCCAAAGTGATTGGCGTTACGAGTACTGTGAGACATATGTCTCAAGTGATAGGCGTTACAAGTACTTTGAGACATATGCCTCAAAGTACTCGTAACGCCAATCACAATATACGAGTCATCATCATTAACTTTTTTTTTTTGGGGCTTTTTAGGTCTTGGACAATGAGTATGGTCGGTTTTTGTCGTCAGTTGAATAGGTGGTGAACATCATGTGTTTTACCCTCCATTCGCTGAACACTTGCAAACCGGCTACCCACATTGACCTCACCCACTCTGGGTTGGGCCGAAAGAAATAGTCAGCATCACGAGTGCGCGAACTCTCGTGGACACCCATATGAAACAACTTCGCTGGATGTTTCTAAACTTCAGTGTTCGAACGGAAACTGGTGTATTCAACGTGCCATAGACGCTGGCTTAAGAGTTATTTAAATAACTGGTTTGTCACTGTCTTCCATATTGATTAAATTCAATTTGTGTAGACTGTTTTCTAAGGAAATCATTTTAGGATAATATAATTCTATAGGATAATAGCATTTTAGGATAATATAATTCTAAGAAAAGATAATAGGATCAGGTGGTTTCCTGTTGCCTTCCTCAATTATACGAGTACACCAATCTAACGACCACTATATCATTTATTACTTTTGGACATTTTCTTTTGTGATAACAATTTGATCTTTCAAATATTACAACCAGACGTCATTAGGTAGCTTGGACAAATCAACTGACTCGTGTTCAAATTTTTGCAAAGATCCTACTAAAAAGTGCTTCCCAAAATACGTCATAGTGGACCAACTGATTTTTAAATAGTGTTAGCTATTCCACCATTTTGTCGAAAGTTCTATTTGGTCTCACAATTCCCCTTTAAAAACACTCTTGTCGTTCCAATTTTTTTCCAGATTTGATTGCAATTCCTGATTTTGTTTCTGGTGCAATGGAACATTGGGGTCTTGTTACATTCCGTGAAGCTTCCGTATTGTACAATAAAAATTCGAGCTCGGTTGTAAATAAGAAAAGAGTTGCCATGACAACGTCGCACGAGTTGGCACATATGTGGTTTGGAGACCTTGTTACAATGGATTGGTGGAATGATTTATGGTTGAATGAAGGATTTGCATCTTATATGCAATACAAAGCTGTGGCCATTGCTGAGTCAACTTGGGAGGTGGTAAGTTGTGCACACTCACATATTTCGTTTATTACCAAAATGTGTAAACACCTATAATCAGTTGACTGGTTGATTGAATAATTCTACGAGCGTGTTATTGGTCAATATTTTGGTTCTGGTCAGAGTAACATTATATGAATGAAAGAATACAAATTCGATTCACACGAATTATTATTTTATTAGCTAAAAAAAAAAAAAAAAAAACTAAACTTNCCCCCTCTGAAAATTTGATATTTTACGTTTCAATGTACGTAAAAACCATCCGCCGCCCGTACCCTGAACAGCACACACTCGCCAATTAGCGTTGAAATTTTTTTCAAATTTTATTAGGTAACCCCAGAAGTATATTTCACTGACAGTCACGAAAGGTCTCGGGGCACAATAAGACTCCAAATGGGACATACAAACCAAATTTCATCAAAATCGGTGAACGATAAGTGACAAATTTCCATACCTAGAAACGTAAAACATCAAATTTTCCGGGGGTATTTTTTTTCGTGACGATTCCAAAGGTTTATTATTGAAAATAACAAATAAAAAAAAAACTCCTTCATCAGGAACTGAACTAAAAAATATAATAATAAAAAATAGGGAAGATTAAAGTAGGTATTATTTATATCAAAAGCACTCGCACACATTTATAGGAAAAGAGTATTGATAACTCTTTAACACATGGAACCCTCCACCAAAGATTGTCAACTCGGCACTGGTTGTGAATTAGCCTATTTCTGGGATATCCAAGCTCTATATCATTTGCATTTGTGTTTCAGGATACCCTTTTCTTAACGGACATGTTGCACAATACCCTTCAATTAGACCAAACGCTGAGTTCCCATCCTATCGTACAGACGGTATCAAACCCTGATCAGATTACTGAAATTTTCGATATTATCTCCTACCAAAAGGTAAATGTGACACTTTAAATGGCAAAGGCAGTTTGAGCTTTCCACTTGCTAGTCTCACTCCTCTAAATCCGCCTCTGATTTTTTTTTTTGGACTTTTATTGAAATAAAAAAAAATATTTCTACTATTCCTATTATTATATACATCGAGGGCTGGCTAGTAGTAGTAATTTAAATACTTAAAAAAAAAAAAAAAAAAAAAAAAAAAAAAAAAAAAAAAAAAAAAAANAAAAAAAAAAAAAAAAAAATATTCCTAATATATCGACACTTTCTTTCAAGAAAAATCACTTCCAGGGGTTAAACTTGGATGTAACCATAGCCCTTTTTATATCCTTGGAGATTTACAAAATTTGAATATTCAAAGCCGTTCGTTAAAAAGTTAAGGGAGGAGGGTGACTGGTCAAACCTGAACACGTTCTATATTCTATATTCACAAATGGTTGCAAAAGCATTCAAAAAAGTTTTTGGAAGAAAAAAAATCCAAAAACTCTTTTTATTTTTTCTATCAAATAGTTGGTTTCAATAACGCACTTTTTTCTATCATACCCTGTAGGGAGATTGAATTCAAAATTTAGAAAATTGCCGATTAGTTTTCAAAAATTTGGTGACAAACGGACCAAATAACAAATCAGGGACTATCATTATTCACCTACTCTATCAATGGGAGGAAATTGATTTTCTGCCATAGCGTCTGTCTGTTTCTGTTTCAGGGTTCTTCGGTTATTCGAATGTTAGAAAATATGATTGGTAATGACAACTTTGCAAAAGGTGTCACATCCTATCTCAGAGAATTTCAATTTAAAAATGCCGAAACCAAAGACTTATGGAATCATTTAGGAAAGTATTCCGGAACAATAAAAGTTTCTGATGTTATGGATACGTACACGCGTCAAATGGGTTATCCTCTAATTACTGTTAAAAGGGATAAAGACACTGTGACCTTTACACAAAATCGATATCTTGGTAATCAAAAAGCCAAATATAATGCAAGTGATTCTCCGTACAAGTAAGTCCACCAAAATAACTACCAAATTAGCACATAGGTTCATTATTTTTTTCTGTTTTTCGAGTGCGAAAACCCTTTGTATGGGTAACGTCAATATTCAAGAAATTCAATGGAATCTACATGCCAAAAATCGGTCAATACTAAGTGGCAAAAACCACTCACGCCAAACGAACGTATTTTTATTCGACTTTTGGATTCTACATACCTAGATCGGTAAGTATACAGATTGATTCCTTATCAACGTAACTCGACAATGGTAAGGTACGTACGAAATAAATATGAAAAAAAATGAAAATTCAACTGAAAGTTAGTTATCGCCCAATATAAACGTTTTTAGCGGTAAGATTAAAGAGCCCCAACTGTTAAAAATGTCTGGAAATTGCGGTTTGGTTGTTGACACATTACAATTACACCTGAAAAAATAAACTGATAAATAATAATTAAACCTGCAAAAAATATTATACATATAAATTAGAATAACTGAAATTCATCAGTCACTCAACCCATGTTTCAGATACACCTGGGATGTGTTCATCACTCTGATTTCGTCATCTAATCCAAAAGAAACTCAACAAACATGGCTGTACCGCGACGATAAGGAAGGTATGGTGCTCACAGTTTAACCATTTTTATTGAAAAACTCGTATAAAGCCATCGTCTGTGGCACGTTGAATACAACAGTTCCCGTTAGATCACTGAAGATAAGCAAAGTCCACCGAGGTTTTACCAAGTGGATGTCCACGTTAGTTCGCGCCCTCGTAATGCTGGCTCACCCAACCCAGACTGGGTGAGGTCAATGTGGATAGCTAGCTTGTAAGTTACCAGCGAATGGAGAGTAAAATCCCCGTCTCAACTGACTCATAGATGTTAAAGAGACTTCAAGCAAAAAAAAAAAAAATCAATGACAGCTGTGCAGTTAGTTTCCGCAACTCAACGTAATATTAATTGTTTGGGAACTGGTGGGCTCTTAAAATTTTGACCGTGTCAATTTTGGATGGAAACGCCGAGTACAAAATAATTCCTTACAGTCGACATCACGTTTTAAACGTTTTTCGCCAAGAATAAAGCCACATCCCTATACAATACACAACGTGCTTCTAAGATTGGTTTCTGAAGAAAAGCCCTGTGGCAGATGCCCGGGCAAGCAGTATGGAAACACTTTGGTTATGTTCAATCTTAATTCACCTAATATTTATTTGTTCTCGCTCCAAACAATAGACAAGTCAACTTCTTCCTCATTTTTTTTTTTTTTTTTTTTTTTTTCAATATGCGAAAACAAAAGTGCAATACTAACAACTTGCGTTTTCCTGTATATCCTCCTGAGACCCGAGTAATTTTTCCACTTTATCGTCATTGAGACCTTGATGTACTTTTAAAAGTACAGTCGGGAGTACTGCTTTGAGACACCAGATGTTTTTTTTATTTTTTGTTTTTGATTTTTTCTGTGTAAGGAACTTCCACTGAATGGAATTCTATAAAAAAAAAATATCAAAAACCGTCTAGAAGACACTATTCCCTGTGTACTTTTAAAAGTACATAAGGTCTCAATCAAGTCAAACATACTTAGATGACCCTGTAATAACTAAGGAGAAAAAACATTTATTCTCTATAAAATTAAGAAAAATGGAAATCTTTTAGGGAAAAATATGCTTTAATTATGTTAAGAAACAAAATAATCTTACATATAAAATAAGGGAAACAAAACAAAGAACTTGGGGTGTTTTTTTACCCACAAAAAGGTAACTTGCATTAAAAATAATAATAATATTAATAATAAGATGAACTAGGTACCTAAGCAATAATTTCCACAATTCAAATAAAAAATGTAGAATCTTGGGTGTTTATTCTACTTGATTAAGACCCTATGTACTTTAAAAAGTACATCGAACTTTTAAGCTTTGTACTGACTCAGAAACAAATGGGAATGGATCCCTGATGATTTCAGGGGAAAATATAAAGTTTCAAGAGCATTTAGACTAGGTCATTGTGTCAAAGACATTTCAAAATCATGCACTTATTGTTTTTCAAAGGCGTTGACGTTTTTGGCAGACGGCAAGACATCTTTTCCCTCCTAGAATTCACGGTGAAAATGATTTTCTTTTTAGAAAATGATGGTTTGTTTACATTTAAAAACACTTGAAAAAATATTGTAGATAACTTGACACCGGTATCTTAATCTATAAAGTTGGTGGCTCACAGTCACAACATACCTCAGCTCTCAAAGCACTAAAAAATTCTGTACTGTAAAAAGTACACGGGGTCTCAGGAGGATAATATACATTTGCCTCCAACTTTCAGCCACGCTCAAAGTTGCACCTGATTCAAATTGGATTAAGGTGAACAAAAATCAGTTCGGGTATTTCAGAGTAAACTATGATGAAGACAATTGGAAGGCGTTGATAGATCAACTCAAGACAGACCACATGGTGAGTAAATTATGATGCAGACACGTGGAAGACGTTGATCAAGACAGACCAAACGTTGAGTAAACTATAATGCAGGCACGTGAAATACGTTGATCAAGACAGACCAAACGTTGAGTAAACTATAATGCAGACACGTGAAATACGTTGATGCAGACACACGATTTGGTAAAATGTATTAAATATACAGGGTGTCCCAAAAGTCCGAGACCACCTGAATATCTTTTGAACGGATTTATGTGGAGTTTTGAAATTTTGCATAGTATTATATCCCAAATTAAACCACCTAATGGTGTGACCAATAGGTGACGGGTCGAATGAGGTCCCTAGGGGGTCCAACTTTTGTTTTTTAAATAAGAACCCCCATCTTGTGATACATGTTAAGAAAGACAACAGAATTAGAAGTAATTTGCAAAAAAAAATTACACGTCTAGCGTGTATAATTTCAAAATGACGGCCATTTGAAATTTCCAAGAGTGTCTAAAACTAGGCGAATTATGTCTAAAAAATAGGTTTCTCTACATTAGTGCCCTATGCAATCATTCAATATCCCATTGCAAATAATTTGCCTCGTTTTAGCACTCTTGCAAGTCATATCTTGGAAATATCAAATGGCCGCCATCTTGAAAATAAACACGCTAGACGTGTAATTTCTTTTGCAAAGTACTTCCAATTCTATTGTCTTTCTGAAAATGCATCACATGATAGGGGTTCCTATTTAAAAAACAAAAGTTGCACTCACTGGGGGCCACATGGGACCCGCCCTGAAAAATTGGTCACACCATCAGGTGGTTTAATTTGGGATATAATACCATACAAAATTTCAAAACTCCACTTAAAGTTGTTCAAAAGATATTCAGGTGGTCTCGGACTTTTGGGACACCTTGTATATGTGTGTGTGTCCACGAAACCTGTTGGTCTTTGGAAATGGTCTGCCACTAAAAAAGGGTTCACAAATACTGCTCTAAACCAAGCCATCAATTTACATTTTGTGAAGAATGATTGCAAAAATATTTTACAATACTTTCCGGAAGTACTTAATGTATTAAAAATAATGGGTTTGTGTTGAAGGTTTTGGATGCAAGAGACCGAAGCAATCTCATAGATGATGCGTTCAATTTGGCCGACAGTCAATGGCTGGAGTACAGTACTCCGTTCACACTTATCAATTATTTGGTTAAAGAAGAGCATCACACTCCATGGACAGTCACTTTCTATAAACTAAACCGGTTGGATGACAGATTGTATTCTCAACCAGGACAGGCAGATTTCAGAGTGAGTACTATTATCTACTCACAATGACACAGGGTGTTTTGGAAATAGCGAACCACTCACAGAACAGATTGGAATTTTAAAATGCAACAAAAAACTTTCATCATAGATTTTAATTAAGAATTTTTTGTGAATTTAAGTTTACAAATTTGTTTGCTTGGTTACAATTTTCGACCCCAATATTATATTTTCAAAGAGTTTCTCATTTCATTACATTTAAATTTCATACTTTGTGTTTCTTTTGTTGCCATATTGGGAAGTTTGCATTTTTTGCTGACATATTTCTTCTACAAAAACGCTTCCCAACGAGAGGTCACATCACCGAGGCTTAATTTTTTCACAACCGCTTCAGAATACACTTTAAGTTTATAAGATCAGTCACTCTTTTGTTGCAATACAATTTGAGTCACGCTTTCGTCCTGAGGGTTTTAGATCAAACATTTTTTTAGTTTTGAACAAAAAAAAACTTAAATTTTAGGCATTTGCCAATATTATTAGTTCGGGAGCTGGCTAGCCATACTTACCCCATAAGGTATAAAATTTTTGACCCGTGGGCTGGAAGTGCATCGGTGGGGTAATGTCAAAACTCGCTTTCCTAGTTGCCAGACCGGGGGGTTTAGAAGCTACAGACCCGCCAAAAATCGAAATTGGGCCAAAAATTACCTCATAAGGTACACGAAAAAACAAATTCCAAAATGATCCTCAAAGAAGGTGCCCAAATTTCAAAATTGGGCCAAAATTTACCTCATAAGTTACACGAAATAAACAAATTCCAAAATAATCCTCAGAGTGTCCTGAACAAGAAATCATAACGTAAGAAAAGGTTTCTGGGGGCTTTTGACTACTAAGAAGCCTTTTTGGAAAAAGGGCCAAACTTTACCTCATAAGGTACACGATGAAACTAAATGCCAAAGTGGTCCTCAGGGTGTCGGGTGTCCCGAACAAGAAACCATAACGTAAGAAACAGAGTTTGGGGGCTTTCGACAACTAAGAAGCCTTTTTCCTGGGAAATAGGCCAAAATATACCTCATAAGATATAACACAAGGAAAATGGTACATTCTGATTAGCAAAATATCGGGTAGTTCTGATTTTTCGATACGTTGTTAGTGTTGTGACTGTGAGCTTACTTTCAAACGTAGGTAATAACAACATTTCTAATCCAGGAATGTTTGGCCGCGCTTTTTGGAGTAAAATTTACGACTAATATTGTTATTGCGTATATATCTCAGGAACGATTCCCCCTTCAAAAATAGATGCTCTCTCCAAAAAGATGACAAATAAAATTTCCTTTAATTTAACTACACATCTTTTTTCTGTAGGATGTAAGGAAGCGCTGCTACAAGCGACTACCGTTTTGGTATAAAATATCGATTTTGACAAAAATATCCTTTCTTGCGGATGTATTTCCTAAACAAAGCTTCAAAACCAAATAACACTCCAACACTCCATTAAAAGTTTTAGGTCTTTACATTTTAATTTCATGTCACTTATCGATCATGAAAATTGCTTCAGCGGCAGCCAAAAAAGCGATAAAATGTGGTTGTCATTCTTACGCCAAAAACCTATATCATTACTTTTTAACCTAAAATTCTATGGCTATTCCTATATCTCAAAAAGGGTAAGAGATACGAACAAAAGGTATAAAACTAAGATTATATGTAGAAGAATTCAAAATCGTTCATATGAGTTCAATTCAGTTCATAAATTTTTTTGCTGAAATTGACCGTTCTCGAGATATTTTCAGAATTCAAGATGGAGGACGATAATCAAAATCTTGTATTTTAGGTACTTTCTTTTATTTTTTGGCGAATATCTCGAGAACGATTAATATTATCGGTTAATGTACCTGTTCCGAGGAAAACTGATAAACTATACTTACCCAGTGGACGCGGACGGGTCCCCCAGAGCCAAGTGTTTGGAACGTTTCGTGGAAATTCGGACGAATTTTTTTTTGAATTTATTTGCCGCTCCCAGTGGTCAGGAGGTCTTGCGGAATTACAGTTTTGGTGACGCTTTTTGGCGTAGGATCATTCTTACGTCAAAAAGCGTTGAACTCATATGAACGACTGTAAATTTTTCTATAATCTTTGTTTTATACCTTTTGTTCGTATCTCTTACCTTTTCTGAGATATAGGAATAGCAATAGAATTTTAGGTTAAAAAGTAATGATATATTAGGTTGTGAATATATTCGCCACTTTTCGCTCGCATTGGTGAGGAGATCTTGCGGAATTACAGTTTTGGTGACGCTTTTTGGCGTAAGAATGACCACCGGAATAATTATTTCTAGCATTTTTAAAGCCAAGAAGTTAATAATTACACCTCAATTAAATTAATTTACTGAGTTTAAATCGAAAAATAAGAACTACCCGATATTTTATCAGAATGTACCATTTTTCTTGTGTTATATCTTATGAGGTATATTTTGGCCTTTTTCCCAGGAAAAAGGCTTCATAGCTGTCGACAGACCCCACACTCTGTTTCTTACGTTATGGTTTCTTGTTCGGGACGCCCTGAGGATCATTTTGGCATTTAGTTTCATCGTGTATCTTATGAGGTAAAGTTTGGCCCTTTTTCCAAAAAGGCTTCTTAGTG
>CM022874.1:30280749-30301971 GCA_012654025.1 Pachypsylla venusta
CCATTATTCAGGTAGCAGGTGGTAAACATTTAAATCTCAATTGCCATTCAAAAATGGCTGCAAATGAGCACAAAAAAAGTCTTCACTTTGGGATCGTGAATCCAGATTCTCTCTCAATCATCACCTTATTTCTGCAACCGTACGAAAAATACGAATACGAATCGTATTTTTCCCCACCCGAGTTCTTGCTATCAACTTTTCAATATCTCATAACCAGAACAGCTAAAACGACAAACAAAGATATATACAACCAATAGTTCTGTGAACTGTGGATCTCACTCAAAATGGCTACCATTTGGCCCCAGGTGGCCTAGCAACGATCAAATCTATGAATATAATATCTCGTTCGGCAAATGATTTTTATAAAATAAGATTATTCAAAATGTTGTTTCAGAAATACGTTCGATGCATCTTGAGTAAGAGACAGTCCGATGATACTTGGACGATAAATGAAAATGATTCCTTCTTAAGAATAAACTCAAAGCTCATAATCAATGAAATATCATGTAACTTTGGAGTGGAATCCTGTTTAAAAAAAGCGCAACAATTATTAAAGACATGGTTCGACACTGAAGAGAAACCCGAGCCAAATTTAAGAGGCTTAGTTTATAGATTTGGTGAGTATGTTTGGACTGAATGAAGTATACAAAATCTATAAAAGTAAGATCAATGAAGTTAAGCAAACATATGTTCCGGCCCAACCCAGGCTGGATGAGGTCAATAAGGGCAGCTACTATCGAATGGGGGGAGGGGTAACCCCCCCTTAAAACAAAGCTATAGCCTCACCAGGATCACTTCAAATAGATGGATTTATTGTGATCTGCGATTAAGACAGTAGTTTGGTTGATCCTAGCTCCACTGATACTATTTGATCTAAGTAGCAGCATATTGAGTAACCCAGTACTAATCAACCACTCCATAGTCGAAATTTAGTTGTCGGAACAAAAGGAAGGCGATCTTTGGTGGGAAAAATTCCCGAATGAAACAATCGGCTTTGAAATTTGGGTGTGGCTCTTTTTTTATACACCTTATGTTGATGGTAAAGTATACTTGTGTTGATACTCAACATCCGTGGGCGTTTCTTGATCTTAAAATAAGAGTCATGTGATTTAATTTATAGGGATGGAAAAGGTCAACACAGAGGAAGAATGGAAAAAAATGTGGGATAAGTTTAAAAAAGAACCAAATCCTCAAGAACAAATCAAAATGCTAGGAGGTCTCTCATCCGTACAGGAACCTTGGCTGCTCGAAAAGTAAGTCATTGGATGTAGAATTTTACGTTTGCCTCTTGCGGCTACGGTAGCTGTATGGTTAATACTCCTAGTGGAGACCCTTTGCAAAGTGGGGGTCGGAGGGAAATGGTTGAAATTTAAAGTCTCTTTAATTTGTTTATGTTTTTTCTTATAATTGTAGTTGTTTTTTTATACTTTTTATTTCTTATTGTTATTTATTATTATTGTTTTGTTGTCAAGTTTATGTAAAAATAAAATATTAAATTTTGAGAGGTTGCTTGTCGAAGTCGATTACATTGAAGTTTCATTACAGAAAATGATACACCAAAAGATAAAAAGAGTTTTCCTATAATTTTATAGGTGCCTCTATGAGAACCAAGATGGCCTAAACAATAATCAGTCAATTCTGTTGTGAACATAATAACTGTTCATATCACGTTTCACCGTAATCAGACAAACAAATAAGTAGAAAATGCATTCGAACATTAACTAGCAGCAGGGCCGTACCCAATTTTTTTTCGGGGGGGGGAGTTCCGAAGGATTGACAGCCAAGCCAGGACTAACACCTGAAAATGATGATCATGGAAGGTGATGTTGCTGTTGTTGTTCTTGTTGTTGGTGAAGGTGATGATGAGTTACACCTTACAATATTACATAAGACATAAGTCATGCATAAAAATAATAATTAAATTTCGGGGGGGAAGGGGTATGGAACCCCTGGGTACGGCCTTGACTAGCAGTTCTGTGAAGTGTAGTACGGACTCGGTTAAAATGGCGACCGTGAGGTCCCATAGGATTCAAAAACTAATCAACCAATACTATGAACATTTATTAAAATTTCCTCAGAATCGGATGAAACGTTATCGTGGTACCAAAAGACAAACAGACACACGAATAAGTTAGTGAATTTCGCATTGCAAGATTCCGATCTTGTTAATTTATATCGATTGCCGCCATGTTTCAGACTTTTAGAAATGGCCAAAGATGAGAAGAACATTCGATCCCAGGACTACTTCTCCACGCTAATCATGGTGGCAGGAAACCCTAAAGGGTTAGCAGTAGCATGGAATTATATCAAGAAAAATTGGGATTATTTTGTAAAGAGGTTTGGTTTAAACCATAGGGTTTTTGGTAGAATTATACCTAGCGTATGTGGGAAATTCACCACAGAAAGTCAACTTCAAGAGGTAAGTTGAACACTAGTCTTTGTCAGATGACTTTAGTTAATCA
Organism: Pachypsylla venusta; assembly: GCA_012654025.1. Taxonomy (NCBI): domain Eukaryota; kingdom Metazoa; phylum Arthropoda; class Insecta; order Hemiptera; family Aphalaridae; genus Pachypsylla; species Pachypsylla venusta. The sequence continues at coordinate 30,283,212 of CM022874.1, forward strand.
ACGTCAGACGTTTTAAGTACCCGAATGGGTTTAAGATGGGGGACACCGCGTGTTCTAGTTGTCATAGCTAAATACATAAAGGACATCCCCTTGAGGACAACTTAGTAGCAGTTGTTGATTGTAGTGAAACAGCAGGGGAGGCTATAACTTATTTAAACTATGTATATTGTTGTAAAAATAGGTGTGTGTGTGGTGGGGGGGGGGCTCCCAAAATCCCAAAGCTGTTGTTGTAACGGTTACTCTAAAATTCAACTGTTCTCCTCATTTCTGGATTTAAGATTGAAAAAAAGGTAGAAAAAGGTATATGATATGAGGTTTCTGAAAAGGTCCTTGACTAGCATTGTGATAATTCATTCTCGGTCGTCATGGTGCGTAGATTCAGCCATCCTGAGGATGTAAATGCTGGCAGGGGCAAAAGAAAATAAGCCGTACCGAAATCTCAAACTCCACCTTGGGCAAAAAACAGAACTTCTTGACCACCAAAGTTTTGCTACCATCGGAAACGATGATGTTTGATTTGTTTTTTTACTTTCCCCATCCTATAAAATAGAAAGTATTGTGTTGGGCTAAAATTTTCGAGTCGTGTTTTCAATGCCAAAACACGTTTAGGTCTCAGAGCCCAAATCTCTAATTTTAACTACTGTGTATATATCTGTCTGTGAACAAGATATTTCAAGAACAAATCTAACGTTGGCGGTTTATACGAATACTTCCTGATAAGAGAACGGCAGGAGCCACAAATTTGCTATGTAACTATATCAAGTGATAAGTATACATGACAAACTGTTCATGAGACATTCTGTTATAAACGGACACTCACCATAATTTGAGCTCTGGAGACTTCAAAACGTGTGAGTCTCTGGAGACTTGGCATGAAAACTCGACTCAAATATTGAAACTCATTACCTACAATAGATAGAGAAAGTCGTGTACTATTCATACCAGAAAAATAACTATTTTATTTCGGTCGCTTCCAGGTGAAAGATTTTTTCGAGCAACATCCTGAAGCAGGCGCAGGAGCAGCCGGTAGAAAACAAGCGTTAGAAATGATATCCAATAATATTAAATGGGTAGATAAACAAGGCAAGAAATTACAAGAATGGATCAAAGAAAATGTTTGTAGAAATGATGTTTGATGAGATGTTTCATAAGGGTTGGGTGGAAGAGAATTCCTCAGGAATTAACCCCGCCCTTTGAATTAACTTTTTTCTCTCTCTCTTTACTTTGATTCCTCCTTTTATTCTCTCTTTCCCCTTCATTCCATCTTTATTTATTTTATAAAGTTAATTCAATAAAGAGTTAAATAATAATAATAATGAGAAGTCAATAATAACAATGGAGTAACATAAATCACCGTTTACATTCAGCTCACTTTTGTAGAAGTGAACAGGAGACTACTTCTCTGTACTACCTTGATTGTCTGTTTTTAGTGCACGAGTCAAAGGCCTGGCAAGAGAAGTGGAAGGGAAGTATTTACATTCTGCATAATGACTGCTGGGAGCCAGAGTCGTGAAAATAATCTTCGACTTTTACTTCAACTACTAACTATCAAAATTTCCCGACCCTAATTCCGACTCCTCATATTTTAAAATTTTGACTCCAACTCTTTCTGTTAAAATAAGGAAAACTCAGACTCAGAAGTCCTGTTTATGAGCACACCAACATCCTTATCGTGAAGGATAAGGACAGAGAAAAACAATTATTACTTGGTATAAATTAATACGTGTGACCTTACCTTATGGAAGAGTGCGGAGGATAGTTTTAGTTAATTTTAAGTGGGAGAATGTCTAGATGTAATGCCCGAGTAACTCATTTTTGTATCAAAAAACTGGAGTGTGATACACAAAAATTTGATTTTTAAAGTTTTTTACAATTCAATAGTTATATATTTAAGTTGGACATGCTGTTTATTTTATTCTAAATATCTATACTAATAAAAGCAGTCCCCACCACAGATTAATTAAAATTGAATCATACACTACTAAGTAAGGTATACTATACTCGTACCTACATAACTTTTTGTAGTTTTAGGAATTTTTGTGCTTAAGATACAGCATGTCGCAGATCTGTGCTAAAGGAATATCGCACGCCGCTGGTACCCCACCCGGAGCCGTATTTTTCTTATCACTCAATGAATAAGAGTCTGTTATATTGTTTGAACTATTTCTGGCTGGTATAAGCATCATATTTATACATGAATAAATAATTATAGCAAGTACAAATGTGAACACTATAAAATAGATTGGCAATGCCAATGCCCAGTATTTCAGTGGAAGATAGGTTAAACCCAAAAAATTTAGAATAGAATCAGGAATGAATGCCCAAATTAGATAAACTACGAACATCATACTGGATGCTAAGTAGAGGACAAACCCATTGTTAGCTCTACTGGGAGTAGGCGCTGGAGTGCTCTCTACCATCTTCTTATAATTATCTTAAGAATGCTCTTAAAAATGAATTAAATTTCTAACCATATCTTTTATTTTGACTAGCTTTGGACTGAGCTTTTCAAATCTATGGCCATGCATAAGTGGGAATCATTTGAACTTACTCCTGAAATTCACCAAATAATAATGTTAAAACATGATGGCGATAAGTCCAGGTTGACAATAAGTAAGTGACATCTAGCAAAGAAATAAAAACACTTTTTTTCCTTCTTCCCTTTAAAGTTAGCCTGCAGTCGCCCGTTGATAAAGTGTCACATTTGACTGACAGCAAGAAAACTCCACGTGACTCCACGTTATGTCTGTTATTGTTGGCATGATATGGGCCCAAAGGGAAGTCCTTTGGGACATGTACCTGTAGATGTCTTTAAGGTCCCTCAGAAGCATACGTGGGCCCCTTTTATGACTTAAAAAAATAAGTCATGATATACATGCTGTTTCCAGATCAAGAAATTTTGCAGCTCATAGAAGAAACTGTCTCCTGCATTTGCCACACTATAATCATGAAAAATAAGTTATGATATAGGGTGCCTATTCTCGTACTAATTGATGGCATAAGTTATGATAGGAACCTCCGCAAACGTTCACTAGGGGATCATAACAATTTATTTTCCCCAGAGATCTCCTGTCGCATAATATTGTAAGTAGTATTGTCCACCTACGGGGTTTATTGCAGAGGTACCAAAACTGTTCGACAAAGGGTCATGACAGCCCCATTATAACCAGCATATCATTATGCCCCACTGGATTTTAAAGCTAAAAATAGTTTGAATGGCACTCAAAGTATTTTAATTTACTTTCATTCGGGTCCCCGCAGATGTTCCTGGGGGATATTTAGGTTATGGCATAGAGGGCCCCTGGAGGATTTTATTTAGTGTCCACCGGGAGCCCACATATGCTTCTGAAGGACCTTAAAGACATCTACAGGTACATAAAGGACTTCTCTTTGGGCCATCTGGGTTTGATGTTTCTGAGAAATGTTGCTATTTCTGAGAAATGTTGCTATACAGAAATGTGCGCCAAGTGCCCAGGGTAAAAAAAATATGATTGTAGTTTTTGTTTGTAGCTCTCGCATATCCTTGAAGGTAAATCATTTTCAGTTGACAAGAACTTGGCGCTGATATTACCTCCTTTGTGGAGAAATTGTTTACAGGTGAAATGAACTTGGCACTTATATGATATCACTTCCTTTGTGCCTACAATTTTCAGGAGATTTTTTTGGGGAGAGACCAACCATATGAATTTATTGTTTGTTAAGGAACATTTTCTTGGCGTTTATTTTTGTTGCACACGAAGTGTTTTCTTTGGGGGAGGGGTACTCTCTTAACTCGATTTTAAAAAATGGACCCCCATCGTTTTCCCCGTGGGCTGTTCACATATAATTGGACACCAACAACAATAATAATTATTGAGACATTTCTCACCTTCATGAGATATATGGTATCAGTAAAAATCATAACTACCGCTAACAGCAGGACCAAACAATTCGATAGTTTCCTTTGACAGCAAAATGTAATCCAACAAAGAGTTAAAACTTGGCTTTAAATTCTTCGCGTTTGATGTACGCAGAGTTCTGAAAAAAACAGAAAAAATCAATCAAGTTTTTCTCATCATGGCCTAGTTTTATACACCTGGAAGATCTCACAATACATTTCGCAATTCCAGCCGGGGGGCTATTAAAACCTTTTCGGCAAATTTATATCAACACCATTTTGATATGAACGGATATATCTGTGCAGTGTACATCACAATCAGCTTGCACTTGAGAAGTGTCGAATCCCCATCGATTTTTTAAAAAAAATCTACTTCGTCTTATTGCGTAACTCAGACTCCTGAGGACAATTTAGTCCGATCCTAATAGAGACAAGTAACGACATTATCATGATAAACATTCTTATTAACTACCCAACATTTTGGGTGGGCGCCGCTTTCCTCATTTCCACCATGTCACAACCTTCTGTTCGGTGCCCACTCTCTTAAGCCATAACCCTTTCCTGGCACGCAACCTTAGCTTGATTTTCACATTATCAATTGATGAAACTGCGTAGAAATAAGCTTCTTGCCGATGACCTCTCATCGGCAAAAAGCTTCACTGTGACAACGTTTCTTACGTTCAATGAAATTCGTTATTCTTGTAAAAATACCTTGGAATGCTATGACGTTCACTAAAATGTGTGAATAATAATACAAAGAAATAATCCTAAAGGATAGGTAACTAATAATATATGTTGTGTAAAATGTATAGGCACAATTATTGTGAGAATCACAGCTTTACCAAGAGTAGTACTAATCTCCCCTACCGAACCAAATCTCTTTACTCGGCTAATCCCACAACTGGTCCTACTCACATTAAATTAGCTAGTCAGGAGGCTGAGTACAACCCGAAATCACAAACTCTTAAGTCGGAATTTTCCGACCCCGACGGGATCCAAACCCGGGTCCCCTGCGTAAAATGCTAGCGTGATGTCCCCTCGACCAGGAGGACTAATTAGGTAATAAGTATTTTGACTACTCGTCGTAGCTCAAGAGTACACCCAATCCGTGGTCACTTACACATAAAGAACATTATTGGTCACTGACAAAGTTTTCTCAACACAACTTCTCTGGGGATCCTTATCAACTCTCAACACATCATAGAGAATAACCGCTTCCCTCTCATTGCTGCAAGGATATTCAAATTTTCTGTTTATGATATAACTGTTAAGGATTACACTGTTAACATGATGATTAGGTACTAGTAGTTCTGTGAACCTCACTCAAATAATTGGCTGCCATATGGCCCAAAAAATTTTATGAACTTAATAAATGTCCATACAAAGTTTTACCGAAATCAGACAAGGCGTTCAAGAGATATCGTGGAACGAATAAACAGACGTTTAAAGAAAAATCTTGGGAGTTAAGCTACTCTCAGGCGGGGCGAATTATTTCTGTAGCGACATGCTACAATAACCAATTTCGGATTTAAATACATGGGGATCTGCTAAACCTTTCACACGTCGCGACAATCGAGTTTAATCAAGGTACACTACAAAAAAATGAAGCTAGAATTCAGTTTTAAAACAAACCTGAGGTATGTTTTAAAACTGAATGACCTGAGATGAACAAAAAGTAATGATTTAAGAATATCAAACAAAACTTTTACACTTGAGATTGGGAGAAGTTACTTGAGGACGAAATACTCAAGGGCTGAGTCCATCTGATCTGATGGTGTAAAATAATACAGAAAGCAACTGTGCTATGTGATTATATTACTGTCATAATTATATTGTAGTGATTGACATGGTTCCGGGGGCCCATGTCAATTATTAGCATCCAAGATTTTAGGTATTGAATCGTAACAATTGTATTATCCAATATAACATTCGTTCGTCCGCCATGCAAATTATTTGCCTCTAAGATGAGATGTATGATGACAATTCAAAACTTTAGCAGCAAACAATTGATGATGATTGCTTTCTCTAAAATGTAGGAGTATGACGTAAAACAAACCAAAAATATAAGGAATAACAGGTTGGGTTGGTGGACATTTTGTCAAACTGATCCTAATTTTATGATAAAGGATACAGGAGGAAATCTTGTGGTACGGCTGAACATGTAGACATTGAATATCTTGAGGTCGTCAGTACTTCTACTTCAATTTTGACGGCGATGGTTGTTGTTAGTGTTGAACTAATTCTACTTCACCTTCTCGTCTGGATTTATTGGTGATTCACAAAAAAAGAAACAGGAGATTCAATTGAAAATTCTATTAGTATTTATAATTATTACTAATAACGCCGAAGCTTTCCGAGTTCAAATTAATACGTATTTAAAAAACATTATTTGCAAATTAAATAACTGAACAAAAGATTAAAGAACAAACATTCATGTAAGATTTAAGTATTCTGACAAGATACATTAATTCAAAATTTTCCCGGGCCCGGTCATTAAAAACACACTGCACAAAGTATATTAAAATTAAATGTAGGAGTATGATGTATATACGAAAATATTATTTTATGATTGACTTGCTACGAGTCTTAGGAATCAGGTTTTGCTCAGAATCTTATTTATAAAGCAAATACGATTGGTACCCGGGGGAGGGGGGGTCTATTCCATCAATTTGCTAGCTGCTTCAGATTAGTCCGTGTATGGCCGGCCTTATCGGAACAGACAACCCCTACATAGGTAGGTAAGTACACATATATATTATCTACTATTTAGGCTATACAATCGTACCGCTATTTTCCTTGCAAAAACATTTGTGAAAAAATGCCGCGTCCATAAATAACATTTTGGTCTATTTTCTACTTATTGGGACTGAAATAATTAGTTTTTTTTTCTCTCCTGAAAGTTAGTGGTTTTTGGGCTATGACGGTTGACGGTATTGTATTAGGTGTGCGATGTGTTTGTAGAAAATGTGCAGGGTTCTATTTGTTTCACCCTATATACAAAAAGCTGTAACCTTCTTAAAGACTAGGCGTAATTTTGACTACACGAATCGTAATCCATCATTTTAAGCCATTATCTCAACGCGTTCAAAAGTTATGGTAGGAGCGTATACAGTGTGATCATTGATCCCCCTGTATACGAGGTGTGGCTATTAAGTTCGTAGACTCTTTCCATAAAACGATGTGTGTTTAACTTACCCAACTTTAGTAGTTATCCCCTTCAATGTACCCCCCCCCTCTATCCCTACAACGTTCCAGGCGAATTTTCCATTGATCGAAACAGTAGTGGAGCTCATTTTGTGTGAGGCCTTTCATGACTTCTGCCGCTTTTTTCTTAACGGCATCTACGCTGTCAAATCTGGTACCTTTCAGGGCAGATTTGATTTTTGGGAATAAGTCGCACGGGGCCAAGTCGGGTACACACTAAGGAGGGTGTTCCAACACTGGGATGTACTTGGCCAGGAACGTCTTCACGGAGAAGGCACTGTGGGCTGGCGCATTGTCCTGGTGCAGGAACCATGACTTCTCATTCCACAATTCGGGTCGTTTCTTTCTTATTTTCTCGCGAAGGCGAGTTAGAACTTCAAGATAGTAATACTGAGTGACGGTTTGGCCTTCAGGAACCCATTCTAGGTGAATTATCCCCTGGATATCAAAGAAAAAAATCATCATGGCCTTGAATTTTGACTTGCTCATTCGAGCTTTTTTCATCCTCGGAGAATTTGGGCTCTTCCAATGCATGGACTGGCGTTTCGTTTCTGGGTCATAGGTAAAAAACCATGATTCATCGCATGTAATGACTCTTTTTAAGAAGTTGGGGTCACTTTCGATCTGATTTAGGGCGTCTGTAGAGAGATTTTTGCGAACTTCCTTTTGCTCATCTGAAAGGTTCTTGGGCACCATTTTTGCGCAAACTTTTCTCATGTTGAAATTTTCGTGCAAAATTTGTCTCACACATTCTTTATCAATTTTAAGTGTATCAGCCATTAGTCTAAGAGTTAAACTACGGTCAGAACGAATCATAACACCAACTTTTTCAATGTTTTCGTCAGTTTTTGAGGTTTGGGGCGACCAGGACGTGGATCGTCCTCAACATCTTCCTGACCATCTTGAAACCGTTTAAACCACTTATAAAGCGTTGATCTTTTCAAACATGACTCCTGGTACACTGTCTTTAACAAAGAAAAAGTTTCACTAGCACTTTTACCAAGTTTTACGTAAAATTTAATAATCACTTGTTGCTCAACGTTTATATCAATCATAATTCCGGCAAAATTAAAAAAGGTGTCTTGCGCGTCGGGCTATCACAACAGAACTAATTACAGTACAGGCATGCGACACCTATCAATCAAAATACAAGACTTGAAGCTGTCCAAACATGTTCATCATATCTTCCTAACATGCACAGCTTTTGCGTAGCGGCTCGAGTCTACGAACTTAATAGCCACATCTCGTATTTACGAGCAATCATGAAATACTCGCTTCAAGTCTGAGAAAAGAGAAAGAGTTTATATAAATCACTTTCGCGGAATTATTCGTTCAACAATAGAAGTGAAATTTTCATTAGAACTAAGTGCTATTAACCTATTATTATTTGTCCAATGTGTTGTTTTTCAATTCTTCTAATAAAATCAATGAGAGGGGCAATCATATTGAAAGTCTTTTCTTTGTTTTCATAAGAGTTATGTGAATTAGAATTAATTGATGTAGTGGCAGTGACAAGAAGTTTTACGTGTAAAACGAAATCTCTAATTGTAGGAAATTGTTCTCATAAAATAGGCATTCAATTTTATTTTGTTTTGTACGCACTTTAAAATAAATGTGAAAATTTTTGAAAAACGTATTTGTGAATTGTGAAGGTCTTTAGTTGCTCCAAAAAATCGATTGTATTATATGTTTGTCTTTATATTATTGACATATAACGTATCTAGTAATGTTCTGTAAGCTCCTTAGAGATCTTGCCAACATTTTCCTGAATGTTAATCATGACATTGCAACCATACGAGCTATCAAAATAGTATACGCTTACAGCGCATGTCTCGCTATTGTTCCTTTGAATATCAACACATTTCAACTCTCCTGTTCAATATCTTTTTTGTGTATGACCATGTACTGCATTGATGGCTACTTTGCTATATACTACATGAAAGAAACCTTCAACTTTAGCATGAACAAAATGTTAGCATTCTTGGTACCAAAAGCATTTCGTACAGTAGAAACGTTCCTTCAAATGGTCATGTATACGATTATATTAAATACTCATTTGTTCCAGAATACCAAATTGAAGTTTCTCTTAGAGAACATTGAGCGAATTGATAAGCGGCTCACCTCCGTTCATGGTGTTCGACCAAGGGATAGTGATGAAAAATTGAAAAACAAAATCCATACCATTTTTATAGTATTTTTTATTTTAAGTTCATTAGCGATGGCGTTCCGTCATTTAACTGTTACGCCCTATTCTGCAACAGCTATATTTGGTTTCTTTTTACCACATTTTCAACCGTACGCTGTTACAGCACAGTTCATCATTTTCCTGGACATTTTGAGCAACCGATTTGAAGCGATAAATGCGTATATCAAACAACTGAAACGGGAACATAAGAACAAAAACCATTCTCCTGTCACTTTGGAGCAACTCAAAAAAGACTTGAATATTCTAGCCTGCGTTCATAATGATATCTGTGGTGCTTGCTATCATGTGAATCAATATTTCGACGTTCAGATCTTGTTAGTAGTCGCTTGTCACTTTTTGTCAATTTCAGTTGCAGCATACACATTTCTATCCTCACTCGGACTCTCTTTTACGAGTGAACTCTTCTCTCCGTTGTCATTGGTCTTACTTGTTTTTCATTCCTCGATTTGGGTTGTTCAACGGTTTGCGATTCTCATCCTTACAGCTCAGCCTGCCATTCGTGCTGAAGCTTTGGTGAGTTCCCTTCAATATTAAGATCAACACCAATCACGGTTCATTGATTACTATGAAATTTTTCTGCGGCAGAAAAAGGTTATGACCCTTTATTTTGAGCTCTTATTTTTGTTGCCAAATATTGTTTCTATTCGTTTGGAATAAGGTTTTTAGGAAATAAAATCCATAGTTTAATTTGACCAAAAAACATTGTTTCGAAAGCCATAAATTATAGACTGACAAGCAGGCTCGTTTTGCTTTGTCAAGCGCCTCAGTGGTAGGAGGCATGATCTTTTATACTAATCCATAAAAATTATCTCAATGCAAAAAAATCAGGTCAATCAGTTGTTGCGTGAAAAAATTACCAACAAACTAACATCCATCAAAGATTTCAATGCTGTTGTCATTGTGTCCGATTTATAAAGGATAATAGGTATTTAGGTAACGTTATTTTATTTTGAATTATTCCAGAAATATTAACTTTTTATACGTATACGTGTCGGTATACTCGTTAGTACGTTCAATTTCACTTAGAAAAAAAATCTCTGTTTTTAGGCTCAGAACACGCACCAAATAAGTCACAAACTTTTAATCAAGGAGCATGTACCTGCTTTAGCACTGGAGGTAAGGACTGTAACATTTGACTTGTTATAATTTGGTGATTACTTATAGAAGAATTAAATTCGATTAATCGAAGCGGAAACTAGAAAATAATGTTTCACATTAAACAATGAAGAAGTAATTTATGATTTGCGAGACCTCGTTCATAAAGGAAGTAGGTGTTCATTTAAACTGCGAAAGCGCCATGTGCAGATCAGTTAACTTTCGATTTATATAATTTTTAAGTACGTAACCCTTTTGGTTGTGGGGTATGTTATGGTCCCTTGCATTAAATAAATGGCATGGAAAACCGTAATATGTAAATCTGGTAATTTTACCTAAATAGTATTTTGTCTAAAACCAAAGTATTTTACCCAAATACTTTGGTCTTTATAGGCGTACCTTCACCAGAGCCTATTTAGAGACCCCAGCAAGGTCCCTAAAACAAATACATTTAAAAGTCCTCTCATTTTCATCAAATTTGGTATTCACAGTCACCTATGTATTTTATTGGTCAAGTCGTTTGATTTTGATAAATTGGTATGCTCAAATCACACAAGTATTATATTGGACAAATTTTAGTATTTTGTGGAAATTTCGATTTTGGGGCCCCGACAAGAGGTCCACAAATGTAAAAATATAAAAGTCGTCTCATTTTGATAAAATGATATACTCAGTCACCCGGGAATTATATGTATGAGACAATTTTTTGTATATTGCGGACAATTTGGTTTTGGGGCCCCGGTAGGTGCCCACAAATGAAAAAATATAAAAGACGTCTCATTTGAATAAAATTTGGTGCATTGAGTCACCCATGATTTATCTATATTGGATAATTTTTGGTATTTTTTTTAGCATTTTGCTTTTGGGGCACCGGCAGGGTGCCTTAAATATAAAAATATAAAAGTCGTCCCATTTTGATAAAATGATATACTCAGTCACCTGGGAATTATATGTATGAGACAATTTTTTGTATATTGCAGACAATTTGGTTTTGGGGCCCCGTAGGTGCCCACAAATGAAAAAAATTAAAAGTCGTCTCATTTGAATAAAATTTGGTGTATTGAGTCACCCAGGATTTATCTATATTGGATCATTTTTGGTATTTTTTTTAGCATTTTGCTTTTGGGGCACCGGCAGGGTCCCTTAAATATAAAAATATAAAAGTCGTCCCATTTTAATAAAATTTTGTATAGTCACCCAATTATTGTAATATTTTAACCAATGAGCAATGTTAACAGCCGAAGGCGGCCTAATCTAATTAAAATAATCTTTTGAACAATGAGAAATGTTAACAGCCGAAGAGCCGAAGACTGCCTAATAATAATTAATTTTTTAATAATAATATTTTTTTTTTATTNAAAAAAAAAAAAAAAAAAAAAAAAAAAAAAAAAAAAATCATATTAAGAAAAACTTACAAGAAAAGGATACTTAATAAATAAATTAATCTTGTAAATATGTGATTTGGTCACAGAACTCTCCCACACTGTATGTACATGAATTTCTGACAATCAAGTGATTTGTAATTGTCGGGTAATTTATTGTAGATGGAAATGCCAGAGTTTAGAAATGATTTGTTGAAGTGTGATTGTCTTGAAGGAACAAGTTTGTCTAGTATTGTAATTGTGGACATCACTGTGTCTGGTTAGTGACCCGGAAATTTTATGAACTTAGACACAGGAGTCCAAAATAAGTTGTCCATACAGTGTAAGAATATTATATTTTTTGAATAAACCTCACTGCCCTTTTCTGGAGAAAAAAAACTTCTGAAGACGAAGAGGAAAACCCCCAATAGACCAGACCATAGCTTAGCAGGCTATGGAAGTAAGAAAAGTATGCTATAAGTGCAGGTTGAGGGGCAACAATTTTATTTATCATGCGGATAGCAAAGATAGCAGAAGCCAATTTATTTTTAAGGTATTCTAGATGTGGGTCCCATTTGAGCTTTCTGTCTAAATATAGCCCCGAGTATTTTACCTCATCAGATGGGGACACAGTCAGACCACATGCATTAATATAATTAAAATAATATTTTAACCAATGAGCATTGTCAACAGCCGAAGGCGGCCTAATCTAATTAAAATAATATTTTGAACAATGAATAATGTTAACAGCCGAAGACTGCCTAATATAATTAAAATAATATTTTAACCAATGTGCAATGTTAACAGCCGAAGACTGCCTAATCTTATTAAAATAATGTTTTAACCAATGAGCAATGCCAACAGCTGAAGGCGGCCTAATCTAATTGAAATAATATTTTAACCAATGAGCAATGTCAAAAGCCGAAGGCTGCCAAATCTATTTAGAATAATGTTTTGACCAATAAGTAACGTGAACAACCGAAATTTAGTAAATATTTGCGCGTATTTACAACTTCAGACCGAAAGACCAGCCAACTATCATATCACGTTGAATACACCAGTTCCAGTCAGATCACTGAAGTTAAGCAACATCGGGCGTGGTGAGTACTTGGATGGGTGACCGCTTGGAAACACCACGTATCGTTGGCTCTTTTTTCCGGCCCAACCCAGGCTGAATGAGGTCAATGTGGTAGCTGGTTTGCCAGTTTCCAGCGAATGGAGGTTAAAACCCCTGTCTTAAATGACCAATAGATGTTAAGGAGACGTTAAACCAAATTAAAAAAAAAAAAAAAAANAAAAAAAAAAAAAAAAAAAAAAAAAAAAAAAAAAAAACTTTGGAACGGTTTAGTACGGTTGCTCTTACCGTTTATTTTTTATATATGTTTTAGTTGGAAAAATTTACAGCAAATGTAGAGAAGCACGGAGTGGAATTTTCAGCTTGTGGATTTTTTCCTTTGGATTATTCTATGATTTACATGGTACGTTCATGAAAGCGCGAACAAAAACTCTGTCATTGGATAATGTTTAATAAAAATACAATTTTTTAAGTGAGAATTAATCTAAAACATAAGTCATTCAGACATTAGTGTGTATGGAAGTAGAATAAATATTTTCAGTGGAAGTGCCAGAATTTTTATTATAGACTAGCAAGATACGCCCCCTTCGCTTGGCTCCTTATAGGCATGGCCGTTTATAGTTTGGCACCTTTTTTTCGCGATAAAAAGTAGCCTATGTCCTTTCCTAAAGTTTAGTCTATCTCCATACCAAATTTCATCAAAATCGGTTCAGTAGTTTAAGCGGGAAAGCGTAACATACATACAGACAGACAGAGTTATTTTCGCATTTATAATATTAGTATGGATTAAGTTAAAGTGGGAAATAATCTAAGTCATTCAGTCATTGGTGTGTATGGAAGTAGAACAAATATTTTTAGTGGAGATGCCAGAATTTTTATTATGGATTAAGTTAAAGTAGGAAATAATCTAAGTCATTCAGTCATTGGTATGTATGGAAGTAGAATAAATATTTTTAGTGGAGATGCTAGAATTTTTATTATGGATTAAGTTTAAGTAGGAAATAATCTAAGTCTTTCAGTCATTGGTGTGTATGGAAGTAGAATAAATATTTTTAGTGGAGATGCCAGAATTTTTATTATAGATTAAGTTAAATTAGGAAATAATCTAAGTCATTCAGTCATTGGAATGTATGGAAGTAGAATAAATATTTTTAGTGGAGATGCCAGAATTTTTATTATGGATTAAGTTAAAGTAGGAAAGAATGTAAGTCATTCAGTCATTGGTGTGTATGGAAGTAGAATAAATATTTTTAGTGGAGATGCCAGAATTTTTATTATAGATCAAGTTAAAGTAGGAAATAATCTAAGTCATTCAGTCATTGGAGTGTATGGAAGTAGAATAAATATTTTTAGTGGAGATGCCAGAATTTTTATTATAGATTAAATTAAAGTAGGAAATAATATAAGTCATTCAGTCATTGGAATGTATGGAAGTAGAATAAATCACAAAAAAAATATCATTGAAAAAAGGCCAAGTTCCTCCCACTCTTCCAAAAATTACTGCCTATGAAAGTAGTGATATCTATTATTGGGGCCAAGTTTATTGTTGCTGCTGTATATCCCGCACCTTAATTTATTATTGCACGTTCTTCTGTCTCAATTCTCTTAAAGTAATACCGACTTTACACTTGGTCAGTTTTTTTAAGGGGATTCGTATAATTTTACAAACTGGCCAAGTGTAAAGTCGGTATTACTTTAAGAGAATTGAGACAGAAGAATTTGCAATAGTAAATTTAAGTGCGGGATATACAACAGCAACAATAAACTTGGCCCTAATAATAGATATCTCTACTTTCATAGGCAGTATTTTTTGGAAGAGTGGGAGAAACTTGGCCTTTTTTCAATGATAATTTTTTTGTGAGATATCAATACTTTTTGTAAAGATTACTATATGTAACTGATTATTTAGCCGTTTTTTTTATTTCTTCTTCTTCTTTTCGATTACACAACATATCGGAAACCAGAAAATTTCTGTGTAAACCTGACCCAAATGTCCAATGAGATATACCAACAAAGTATTCATAAAGTAATATACACTACAAAGCAAATAAACACAGCAATATTTATAGTGTATCTTCTTCCCTGAAGTTATAGCACTAAGAATTGACGAGTTTCAATTTTGTCATTTGCGGGTTTAATTGAATTTAAATCTCTCTAACTTCATGCAAGATTTCAGAGTCTCAGTAGCTGAAACTAGATTTCGTGCATTTTCTTCCCTGAAGCGGAACCTTTGGAGCACTGGTAGTAAGAGAGTGAATATATTTATTTTTCCATTTAATTGCATAAATATCTTCCTACATGCAAGATTTGAGCGTCCTACCGGTTTAAACTAGTTTTTGGGCATCTCCTTCCCTAAAGCGGAACCGTTTTGGAGCACCGGGAGTGAAAGAGTTCAAACATAAATTATTTCCTGCTTTATTGCATGTAAATATCTAAATTTATGCAAGATTTCAGTGTTTTATCAGTTAAAACTACATTAAAATACGTTGTATTGTCTCCCCTAAAGCGACAACGTTTTGGAGCACTTACAGTTAAAAAGATCAATTTTTCGGATTTTTCCCTTTACATGGATGTCACTTGCTAACATCATGCAAAATTTCAGCGCTCTACGTATACGGGAAGTGCCTGAAACTTTTGATGATGAGTGAATCAATCAGTCAGTCAGTGAGTATCCAAAAGTGCAAATTTTGAAATTACCTATCTTCTGTCTGGGTTAATATTAACTTTTGAAGTTTATCCTGTAGTATTGTACTATACTGCGGAATGTATGTTCAAAATTCCAATGACCTAACCCCTGTAGAACCGGATATCTGACGGAGTGAAAAACCTGATGAATTGCTTCGTGTAAAGATACACTGGTGCTTTCCGGAACTTGGCCTGGCGCACTGCCGTGCGCTCAGATATTTTTAGTGGAGATGCCACAATTTTTATTATAGATTAGGTTAAAATAGGAAATAATCTAGTTATCTAGGTAAGTCATTCAGTTATTGGTGTGTATGGTAGAAGAACAAATATTTTTGGTGGAGGCGCGAGAAATTTCTGTTCTATTAATGTTCAAGTAGGTATTAATGTAAAAGTCTTTCGGGTTGTGTTGGAGAAGAACACATTGTCTTGGCGGAGGCGCCAGAAATTTATTTTCTGTTAAAGTTCAAATAGGTACTAATGTATAAGTCATTCGGTGTGTGTTGATGAAGAACACATTTTCTTGGTGGAGGCGCCAGAAATTAATTTTCTGTTAAATTTCAAGTAGGTATTTTTGTATAAGTCATTCGGGGTGTATTGGTAATTATTTATTAGTATTGGATTTCCAAAATATTTCTAAAATGTAAATACTATGTAGTATTGTAGTAACAATATTCGATTTGTTCCACAATTTTCAGATTATTGGAGCTGCAACTACATATTGGGTGATTCTTGTTCAACTGCAAACTTCAGCATTTAACACACCCTCAAACAGCACCGCTGCGGTTAAACCAACTGTAGTAACTTTGACGAACTTGTTACCAAATGTAACTCAAGCTATAACCAACATATCTACTGTGCTGTAACATTAAATACACCAAGAACATAAGAAAGAGTGGACCACAATTGTCTCACTCTTATAATTAATACTTTGCTTTCCTATGGGTACCTAGCACATTAAATAAACCAAGAATATAAAAAAGAGTGGACCACAATTTTCTCACTCTTATAATTAATACTTTGCTTTCCTATGGGTACCTAGTACATTAAACAAACCAAGAATATAAGAAAGAGTGAACCACAATTTTCTCATTTTTATAATTAATATTTTACTTTCCTATGTGTACCTAGCACATTAAAGAAACCAAGAATATAAGAAAGAGTGAACCACAATTTCTCATTTTTATAATTAATATTTTACTTTCCTATGTGTACCTAGCACATTAAACAAACCAAGAATATAAGAAAGAGTGGACACAATTTTGTAACCCTTATAATTAATACTTTATTTTCCCATATGTACCTATAGTCTGTATGGGGAGAAAGCGTGTAAAAATGTGAACTTATAAAAAAAACTAACAAGCCGGCTTTGGTTGGCGACATGACCGTTCTCGCAAATGATCATGTCCATAATCATTTTAATATTGATAAATAAAGGTCAAATAAGCGAAATATAAACTCATGTCCTTCTCCGTTATGCCCACAACCATGTAGAAAAAGTTTAGTACCTATCAATTGATAAGGATTTTTTTTTCAGTTGCCGTGTGCAAGGATGATAGTAAGACCATATGATAGTAAGATATTGAACCTATAAACCTGGCTTTGAAATGCTTTTATGTTTTGATTTTTGTAAAAATCCGGAGCGAGTGTAATTAATTGTTTTTAGAAAATACCTACTCACTCTTGAATCAAAACATTTCTGGAAATAAAATGAACTCCAATAGATAAATAGTATGGCAAATCACATTTATAATTATATTAAAATTCAGCAACAACAACAAATAAAGATTTATGTACAAAAGCTGATCAAAACAAATTAGCCTAAAACTTTACAAAAATGAAGATACAAATACAAAACGCAATCCTATCAAATATGTTATTCAAAAAGGGAGGTGCCAGAGTCTATGGCACATTGAATGCACCAGTTTTCGTTAGATCACTGAAGATAGGCAACTTGTAGCGAGGTTGTACCATATGGGTGTCCACCTGGGTCCTTCTCCGTTGGGTGTCCACCTGGGCCATTTTTATTTTTCCGACTCAACCCAGGTTTGCAAATTTCTAGCGAATGGAGGGTAAAACACCTGTATCGAATGAAAAATAGATCTTAAAGAGACGTTAAGCCAAATAAAAAAAGAGGTTCTTATTTAAGAAATTAATCCTTGTCAGGGCCCCCTAAAATGGGGGCCAATGTAAATCCCTTCAACAATGTTTTCGGACTTTTCAATTTCAAAGTGTCGCAAATTTGTAACCATAAAAGATAGATAGGTGTTTTATAGATTAAAAACATTGTCTGTATAGAGGTATAAATAAATTATTCAAAATAGAGATTTCTATTTAAGGAAGAGAACTTTCCCTTCCGCTACATTGCTTGAAAGTGTGGGACTATCTACACCTTGTTAAACTATAAACACACTCAAAAATTCAGCCTTTTACATTTTGCCATTTCACAAGATATTTAGACATCTCGGTACTTTTCAAAGTACCCTGTAGATATTGGGTACTACGAGTATAATTTTAAAAATTTTTGAAGCGTATTACACATTTCATTCCCCTTTTCTTATAAAAATTAACAAAAAATTACGTATATTTATAAAAACCAAATGAATTAGCATCTGCTACAAAGAAGAGGAATTTTATTCTAGTGTATAATATTTACATTAAAAAATACAAAAATATATTTCATTGTACACGTCACAGGAAGTGGCTAGACTAGCTGAAAACATAACAGGCAAATAGATAATTTGTTAAAGGCATAAGTACAGACTTTCCTCGGATCTGCTGCGAGAATCTGAATCTAGCAATAGTATGGATTTTTATGCCTTACAGTTCTATTTTTTTTTTTTTTTTTTAGAAAAGAGCAAAACATTCGACCGTTATCTTGGAACGTGCTGTTAAATATAGAACTTACTTCATTCGGTCAATAAAAAAAATACATCCATAAAAAAACAATGAGTTCACTGGGTCCACCAAACGGTCTTTGATGAGGTATTTTTGACATTCCGGGAGATGCGGATGAATTCAAATCTTACGCTGATCCAGGTCTTTCCAAATTCCCGTTTTTCCAAAGCCTTCTACAGTGAAAACATGTTGTTAACACCTCACAAAATAAATGGTACGGAAAACCGTACTAGACTTTCTCTTCCTTAATCATTCCATCAGACTACCACCGAATGCAGATGTTGTTCTTCTAAAGTTTTAAGGTTTTTAGTTATATATTTTAGTTATTGTTATATTTCTATTTTCTGTTGATGTTGACCATT
>CM022874.1:30302509-30323061 GCA_012654025.1 Pachypsylla venusta
ATTTTTTTTTTTTGGCCCCATGGCTCCAAATATTTTCAAAATTCAAAAATGACCCAAAATTTTGAAAATATGGCCCAAAAGCAATATGGCCGAATATATTTGATCTTTATTTTGGCCTTTGGCTTCCTGTCAAACGATTTTTTGAGACAAAATATGTCTAAAATTTCTGCACGAATACAATACTTTATCTTCTAGGAAGAGAAAGTAAAAATTGTCTGCTAATTTACGCTCTGAAGTTATGGCAATTTCAAAAGTTAGTTTATACTATTTATCACTATTGGTTATATTAGTATTATATTTACAATAAACTTAATTATTGTTACCATGATTCCAAAGTGGTTATTCAAAAAATGATTTCCACCCAATCTGGTGAATGTTAGTTGTAACCAATGGATATATGGAGTTGAACATTTTGTAATCTCCCACGTGACGTCATAATGAAAACTTGAGCGAAAATTTTACTAATGTATAGGTACATAAAATAAATAATAATGTTTGTTTATTATTTCCAATAATGAATCTTTGGAATTGTTCACGATACAAACCCATTTCAAAGGCTCATTTTAAAATTTACTATACAAAATCGATTCGGATTAATTTGTTATAAACGATATTTCCATAACACTCAGACTATCATCATCGGACCTATGTTGACTGTATGGTTATCAGAGTAGTTGAGAGTGGAGCACTATCGATCTGACGATACTGACCTTTTTACCATCTTTATCATTAATTAATCCGAAATTATATTTTCCAATTATAGGGGTATGTATTTGAAACCATTTTTTCTGTTACAAATATCAAAATTACTAACTAAAAGAAACTTTACAGTATTATTTATTAATATATTAAACATATGTTACGGTAAAAGTACATAAATGGTGATTGTATACAATCACCGGTAAATGTACGAAATTATTCTCAAGAATGGTGCAAGGGTTTAATCGAAGCATGGCCGATCAAACCTCTCTGGGGGGGGGGGGGGGNTTTATCTTAACGCTTATATTGATAAAATAATAAACAAAAACAAAAAAAAATCTCTGCATATTTAAAAAAATTACGATTAAACATTTGAGAATAATTTCGTACATTTACCAGTGGCTTTGGTGATTGTATACAAAACACCAATTATGTACTTTTACCGTAGCATATATATATAAAAAAAATAATAAGAAAAGGTAGAGAAAATTCTATTACCATATACATCGCGCCACAGAAATAAAATATTCTTATCACTTTAGTTCTGGTTGCTCTGCACAAACTTATGTACCTACATTAATTTTTAGGAGAAACTTTCGGTCAAATGCAAATGCCCCACCACTTATTCCATTCAATTATCGTTGAATTTTCTATCTTTATGCTATCAAACAAACTGAAGCAAAACAACAAATTTTCCTCGAAATTTCATTCTCCGTACGTCTTGACATTCATCTCTCTGACTCCAAACAACAGCATAAGATTTTCATTTTTGATTTTGTGAGAAGCATGGGACACTATTTGATTTTCTAACACCCTCTTCACCATTTTGTTTTGATTCTGAACTATTGTTACAGGAGTGCGAAATATTTTGATTATTTTTATATTTTTTAAACAAATTTTTAATTTTAAATAATTTCTTTTGTCTTCGTGAGTCCAGAGTGTCAACTTGTGTACTTGATGACTGATCGACTCTCGTTTGATTTCTGCTGTTCACCATATTCAAATTCACACTCTCGTCATAAGGAGTACCAAAAGTAAATTCTGATTCACAATAAGTTTCCTCAACAGAATTCCGGTGGGTACCATGCATAACATACTCAAGCTCAAAATCATTTTTATAACAATGAGGATTACTTACTAAAGGGTTTACAATACCATTATTATTATTATTGACATTATTTTCAGTTCTTCGTTTCTTAAAACTTACTACTAAAGGTCTCTTTGTCAAATCTGGTATAACATCAACGTAGATTCCACTACTGAAACTGTTATTACTGTTTATGTAATGGTTTTTAGATGATTTCCTTATTAATGCAGAGTAAGTTAATTTGGCGTTAGCTCCAACACTCGCACTAAGATCACCAGAAAATCTTCTATCGTCTCTTCTTGTGACAATTCTTCGTAAAGTATCCTAAAAAAATAAAAATAGGAATTGTTAACATTGTTTATCTGTCCATCTAAAAGCAAACTCTTTGTACTAGCTGTTCAGTGTCATGAGCATATATACTTACTCAAGATAGATTCTTCGTTCAGATTAGTCTACTGAAAGTTTTAGGAAAAAAAATGTGGTCAGAAAGAAAATAATATGTGGCTATTATCGTATAGGAGAACATTTTTTTAAGAGAAGAGAAAAACCAAAATTCTAAATATACTTGGAGAAAAAGAATCACTCAATTATTGCACAAAGTAGCAATTTTAATGTTTCAAACAATATGAACAAGCCAACGATCATACTACGTTGAATACACCAGTGCCTATCAGATCACTGAAGTTAAGCAACGTCGGACGTGGTCAGTACTTGGCTGGGTGACCGCTTGGGAACACCACGTATCGTTGGCTCATTTTTCCGGCCCAACCCAGGCTGGGTGAGGTCAATGTGGGTAGCTGGTTTGCAAGTTTCCAGCGAATGGAGGGTAAAACCCCGGTCTGAATGACCAATAGAAGTTAAAAAGACGTTAAACCAAATTAAAAAAAAAACAATATGAACAAAACTAGAAATCCAACGGATGAACTAACTAAATCAGCTCTAACCCAAATGGGTTAGAGCTGAAAATACACTAACCCATTTGGCAGACATTTCACCCAGTAGATACAAACGGAAAGTAGCTATGAAAGTTTTATATTGAACGATATATAAACATTTCATCTACTCGTTACAAATGTGTGATGACTTCACTTTTAACTTCAAAGTGTTTCCTAGCGTAACAAACAATTTCTAACTTTAATTTTCATATCAAATACTTTTTCTTCTTTCTTTCATTTTTGTGAAATACATTAGTTAAAACATCGCCTCAGTGGAAGAAAAAATACAAATGTTAGTTCCATCCATAATATATTTACCGTTTATGGGTAAAATAGCAATGGACCATGTTGCAGATTCTCAGAGTACCATTAAATGGGGTGAATTATTTAAGTTGAATCGGATCATTTTCAAAGAAAAAATAAATTGTTTTAAAAATGCCAATTTGTCTGTACAGAAGTTTCTAATTTTCTAAGCCTAACCACAAAAACACTTCGTGTAAAAAAAGACGCCAAGAGTAGCTATATTCCCCCCCCCCCCAAATATACTTCTCGTAATAATTTAAATAGAACTCATAGTCATGTAAAAAAGAACGTCTATATGCTATGTACCATGACATTCCTTTCTAAGTGCGCTTTCTTCAGTTGAAAATTTAACCAAGGGCGTTGGACCAATGATCTCGGATAATACACCGACAAATTTGATGGGTTGAAAATGGTTGTCTCGAAAAACACGAACGGTTTGTTGAATAAGGTACACTAAAATTATATTCCGATGTCACTAGAATGATTGACCTAAGAATAAGGAACTACAAGTTTTACTAAAATAAGACTACAATACTCAGCTGACAATAGGACATGGTGTACGTGTCAATCCTCTACAAGGGTGTGCTCCATGAAAAACGAGTAAAAGAGATAAGTTTACAACTCGGATATATATATATTTTTTTTTAATTTGGCTTAACGTCTCCTTAACATTTATTGGTCATTCAAGACGGGGGGTTTACCCTCCATTCGTTGGAAACTTGCAAACTAGTTACCCACATTGACCTCACCCAGCCTGCGTTGGGCCGGAAAAAAGAGCCAACGATAAGTGGTGTTCCCAAGTGGTCACCCATCCAAATACTGACCACGTCCGACGTTGCTTAACTTCAGTGATCTGACGGGAACTGATGTATTCAACGTGGTATGATCGTTGGCTTCACCTCGGATATAATATATGTGTAATGATAATAGCAAATATCATTTTTGTAGAAATAATATATTTTTAATTAAGAATCAGCCATACTCCAACTTGGGCTCGAACCTTCGTCACTCGGCACCAAACACATATGCTGAATCAACTGAACTAATTGGGTCGATCACCTAGGATATATGTTATAAGTAGAGAGTAGAGGCCCTAAGGATAGTGACAAATAATCAAATTTGAGCAGATAATCCAAACAGAGAAATGGATGAACTAATCGATTGTATTATGGACCATACCTCATGAGAAGTGGGAGGATATCAAGACCATCCCATTGCTATGGAGAGTTACAGGCGATTAAAATCTGGTCAATTCTATACTTTGAGATTTAGGCTAGGGACTTTTGAGAGACCGACACTCATTCATGAAAAATTTCAAATTGAATAATAAAAAAAAAAAAAATGCATCGAACACGACGATGGTACCTAATGCTGATGATAAAAGCTCTTGGCTGTACACGAGAAATAAGTAGGCATCTACTTATTCATTCATTCCTCAACAAGTGAAAATAACTTCAAGGAAATGTATACTTGTGGAATGGGAAATTAAATAATTATAAGAAAGTGGGGGAGGGGGACAAAACTGTCAGACTCTCACGCTGGAATTTGTGTGACACAACTTTTTCATAATGAAACAGTAATATAATTAATTCTAATTCTAATTACAGGACAGCTGTTCTTAGTGTTTCAAGTTTATTTCCTTCGATTTTAATTTACTTATTAGGTGATAATCACCTTACTTGAAGATTCCGTTTGAGGGAGATATTTTATTGAAATTTAATTATATTGAAAGCTACACGTTGCGAAATTGTCATTTTTAAAGTTTGTAAACTGGAAGTAGTATTGTACATAGTATTGAATTGTATATAAAAAATAAATCCTTTTCTTTTTATACGATTTGTCTTATAGTTTTCGATATGAATTTTCCATTTACGCGTTAGGAACGCGTATATGTAAGAGATATTCTAAAATTTGAAGGTCAAATCGAAATAATAAGAAATATCTTTTTTAATGCACAATTCAATACAACAATGAAAGATTTTTTTTAAAAAAAATACCTTGACATAATTTTAAACATGACGAGAGAAATTTCAAGGTCATAATAATATTTTTTGATCAAAGTTTTTAAATCAATGAATATATCGCTTCGCATGTTTTTCTGTAAAATGAACGGTTTTCAAAATTGACCTCATTAATTAAAATGACTCACCCTGTAGTTCTACATCCAAAAACCGGTTGGCCTGAAGACCCACTTCTTATGCGTTTAAGAAGTGTTTTACTCATAACTCCTCGATTTAATTTTCTTAGTCGTCATTTTGTCTGTTCGTTCCATAATAACTCTCGAAGACCTTTTTTGATTCTGGTGAAACTTGGTTAACTTGGTATGGCGATTTGTAATTGTTTATATATAGAATTGGTTTTTGGTATGGAGATTTTTAATAACTTGGTATGGAGATTTGTAATTGCTTATACATAGAATTGGTTTTTGGTATGGATATTTGTAATAACTTGGTATGGAGATTTATAATTGTTTATACATAGAATTGGTTTTTGGTATGGGGATTTGAAATAACTTGGTATGGAAATTTGTAATTGTTTATATATAGAATTGGTTTTTGGTATGGAGATTTGAAATAACTTGGTATGGAAATTTGTAATTGTTTATATATAGTATTGGTTTTTGGTATGGAGATTTGTAATAACTTGGTATGGATATTTGTAATTATTTATACATAGAATTGGTTTTTGGTATGGAGATTTGCAATTGTTTATACATAGTATTGGTTTTTGGTATGGAGATTTTAAATAACCTGGTATGGAGATTTGTAACCTTTTACAAATAGAAATGGTTCAAGTTGGCCATTTTAACTGAGTGTCTACAGATCACAGAACTACTGGTAAGATCATATTTTTCACCATGGTTTTTACTTCAGTAACGGAATCATTTCCGTGCTCTAAAGATATCAACGTGGATCCAGATATTTTTGTCTGAGACATCGGAAAAAAGGTTTTAAGTCAAGCTAAGAAAATATGTATTTGCCTTCTTAAAAATAGAGCTACCTCCGTTTAAGAATATCTGTAGGAATTCAAGTATTGTTTTTGTAGTATTGTATACAATCTTATGTTTCTTTTTGTTCTCTTAAATGTTATTTTTTAAAACACAATTGATTTTTCTTCTTTCAAATTTCTTTTGAAACAATTAACAAAGATGGTAATCTCTTATCGCATTTCCAAATATACTTCATGAAAAAATTTAATATCAACTTTTGAAAATTATAAAAATAAATATTTTGCTGAAAATAAAATTCTTTGTCTGAATTTACAAAACAAATCACTTATAATTAAACATAATTTCTTCTGAGATTCTTTTTAATTCAGATTTAATTTAGGTTTTTCTATAATACTTTCTTATTCTGGTTAAGTTAGAGCAGGGGGCAATGCGTGTCCTTATTGACACGAGGAAAAAGGAAAATAACAATTACTAGGTACAGTTACTAGGTACAATGTGTCTTGGGCATTCTTTAAGAATTCCATTTCTCTGGGGCAGTTGTACTGAGCTATATTTTTGGTCTTCAAACATTGGGTTATGGGTTCTGATTAGTAGGTTAGAAGGAAAGAAAAATCACTTGAAGAAAGCAATTATTATATACCTATAATTCACTTAATCTCTTTATATCTCTTTAAAAATTGACCTTTCGAAATACAAAAGTTTATTTGTCTTTTTCTATGTTTTTGAAAAAGATATGAAAATAAACCTTTTTAAAGAGATATATTTTTTATGTGGAACTTAAATTGGGAGCAGAAGCCACAAATTAATTTTATTGCTACAATGTACACTCTATCGTGGTGTGATTTATAAATACTAACCTTAAATGCAGCTCTAAACTTTAAAGACATTATATTGTAGAGGAATGGATTTATGGTAGTCGAAACGTAGTACATGATTCCAGAAATGTATGTAATTATTTTCATTGTTGCCAGAAGAGAAGAGTCAGGATTGGGCATGTATCTTGAAATAAGCCTTTGAAATTGAAATGGTGCCCAGCAAATGAAAAATGCCACAACAACTGCAACTGAAATATCAAAGCAGTGTTTGAGTTTAAGGTTATTTATCCTATAAAAAATAACCTATTTATATAAATATATGCACGAAAAACCAATCGTAGCAAGAGGGAATAGCTAAAGCTTGAAATCTGGTGCATATTTATATCAAGTATAATCATCTGTATGTAAATAATAAGATACATATTGTTCACCAACACAAATGGCTGTACTTTGAGACTCGGGCTCTGTGAACCTCAAAGTGTGTTCTGGTATCGAAACTCGACATCGAAAATTTCAGTCCATTACAATATTTTCTTCTTTTTCTATAGATATGGAAACCTAATTAGCCTTAGAAATCCAGCTTAATTGTAAAGCCAATTTGTCAGTACGAATGATTCATTAAATATAGGATAAGGTAAGTAAAAACACTGTTAAAACCAACTGAAGATATGAAGAAAACAAAATAAAGAGAAAAACATTTACCATCAATTCTAATTAGGTAGCTAGTGAGCATGACCTTATCACGCTTCCACCAGTCTCTCCGGTACTCATGAGTACGATATGATAAAATAGTTTCAATTTTCTTAAAATTTTCAAAAGAACAAGAAAATGTACCTACCGTTTTATTCAATTTAACTATGTTTTTGACATCGATAGTAGTGCATAGCTTTTATTGTGTTTTCAACAAAGGGAATTTAATTTTAAAATAGTTGGACAACGGATCATCGTGTTTGGTTTTTAGTTAATAAGGAGCCCATCATTAAAACTCGCAACTAATCTTAATAAAGATGAAGAGCTTTCTGTGTTATGAAAACAAAATTAATCATCAAGTCGAATAGGGTGAATGCAAGAGCATTTTAAGAAATCCGGGCTAGCTGTGATCCAGAACCTTAACCGTCCCATCTGATTCCGTCCAACCAATCTGAAGCCGAGTAGAAAGGTGATTTTGGAAGTTACTTCCATGCAAGATGGTGATATGCCTTCAATTGTTTGGAAAGGGATTGTGACCAGTGGAAAATGTTTTGTGAGAGGATGCCCATAATGAGGATACAACTTTTTTTTTCAAATGTAATGAAAGTCATTTTCATTTGAATGGCTTTTTGTATAGGTAAGTAAAATTTAACGGATATTGGGGGGAAAAAATACAAGAAACACCCATCAAAGACCCCACACAATTCTTTGACATATGCTGGCGAACGTAATTAGGAGTTTCATTAGGGATTAGAAGAATCCATGCAAATGCAAGCTGATGTCGACCACATGTTCAATGTTATGTTTAAAAAATGAAACTGCCTAACATCCTTCTTCTTGATGTGAGCAATTTTTTACCAATAAAAATATTAATCCTGAAAATTGGGTTAGTAATACTCGTACATGCTAATTTGTTTATCGTATGTCTTTTTACTAACAGTATTAGAAAAATAATAAATTCTGAAATTATAATATGAAATGTAATGATGTATAACAAACCAAGTGCACCAATCAACTGTGTCGCTGAATTGGGTGTGTTTTATTTTGTTTGTGTGTTTTTACGTATTGGCTTCCTTCTGATTAGTTTGGTAAAAAAAATAAAAAAGCGTCCTAAACCTAACATTGTACCCTCCATACTAACATTCATTGAATGACCCTTCATTATTTTTTAATCAAGATTTCAAATTGTTTGTGATTTTCAATTGAGATATAACGTTATTCTGACATCAAATAAAGTTGTTTCGTTAAACGTGATCACGCATATAATTTCTTAAAAAGCAATTTAATATCAGTCTCTTGTTGACAGCAAATAATAGGAAATAGTTATGCAATATCATCTTTCTATCCATGGAATGAAACATTCCAAATGTACGCTTCGAGCACATTAGATTTTTAATGCTATTACATTATGTATCTTCTTTGACTTTCAAGTTCCACATTTTTTTATATTTTTTTCTTCTTCTCCCTCCCTCTCTCTCTCTCTTTCCTTTCATCCATGTTACTGTGAAGTTAAATTATACAGGGCGCTATGAACATTCATTATTGTTGACAATTCATTTCATTTTGTAGTGTTCGTCAAAAATATAATAATACCACATCTGATTTGATTAGACCGCCATTTTTATTTCTCATTGATAGCAACGTTGTTATCGCTATTTTTTCATTGGGATTTTGACATAATTTTGGTGTCCTTAGTATTGTTTGTGTTTTATAACCATAATAAGATACAGACAGTTTTATTAACTACTGTGCTAATACATGGCATGTTTGTATTGATTTTGATTTATTATTCTCAAAAATTAACTTTTGAAATTGACCACGAAAAAAGCACTCTCGTAAAATTTGATAGGTATATTGCTTTTCAAGTTATGTAAAATCGAATTTATTTTTCTGTGGGAAAAAGAAATTCATGTGAATATGTATCTTATACAACGCAAAGCGCAGTTGCTTTACTGACTAATAAATTAATAAACTACGCAAATCAACTATGGCTAAACCTAAACAGCAAAATATAAAATGACTATTTTGTTTAGTATCACAGCTATTCCTAGTTCACAATTATAATTAGAATTTTTTGTGAATGATTTTATTTGTGTAACTTTATGATTTGTGCACTCTCCTCCTAATTCCAGAATTCCACCAACTATTTCCCGTAATTATTATGATTGTGAAATATGGGATCGATATTTTAGATTATTTTTAAACCCCAACATTTTATAGTCAAGCGTATCAAATGTGTACGTTCTTTATCTTCTTCAACAGAAGATTTCATATCACCCTGCATGTCCATAATCAACAGACAGCAAATGAGAACGGTATCTCAACAATATTTAACTTTTTATTTCGAAAAGTTTTCTGTGGTTTGCGGTTTTCCTCTGAGCATAGAAAATGGTAGTTAGTATTAGGTGGCGAGGTCGAACTAAAAAACAGACGACTCAGGTAATAATCTAATCTCCAGAACGAACAGTCTGTTGCTGCTCTTTTTATATAGAATTATATTATCTTGTTATCTTCCCTGGCCGGGGGAATAAAATGTGAAATTGGATAGGAAGCTGGATAAAAAGACGGGGTAATGAGATGATAGTCGTTAAAGAAGGAAACAAGTGGAGAGGTGAGAGCAGAGGAGCTCTAGACAGATATCTCAACCGATGAGGATGATGAAGTGATGGATTGAAAAATAAGAGATGTTGTAGTCAGGGCAAAACGAAGTTCAGCAGTAATACGTGTAAGATTGTGTGCATGGGCATGTACAAAAACATATTTATAAAAGTTGCTATTTTCTTTGCCCGTATCAAAAAAGTAGATATAAAGATAAATATATTTGTATTTATTTTAACAAAATGTTACAACGGTTGGCAAATTAATAATAATAAAATAATATGACAAAGTTGAATCAACTAATACTAAAAATAAATACATAGAAAAACAAAAACAAAAGCTGCACCGTTCAAAACACTACTATCAGGGCAGCAAAAATCAATATCCTCAACTTTTAATTCAAATGGTATATTAGGTATCATCTTTTAATTCAAATAGAACTTTCTTAACTTTTAATTCAAATGGTATATTAGGTATCATCTTTTAATTCAAATAGAACATTCTTAACTTTTAATTCAAATAGAACATTCTTATCTTTTAATTCAAATAGAACATTCTTAACTTTTAATTCAAATAGAACATTCTTAACTTTTAATTCAAATAGAACATTCTTAACTTTTAATTCAAATAGAAAATTCTTAACTTTTAATTCAAATAGAACATTCTTAACTTTTAATTCAAATAGAATATTCTTAACTTTTAATTCAAATAGAACATTCTTAACTTTTAATTCAAATAGAACATTCTTAACTTTTAATTCAAATAGAACATTCTTAACTTTTAATTCAAATAGAACATTTGAACTTTTATTTCAAATAGAACATTCTTAACTTTTAATTCAAATAGAACATTTTAACTTTTAATTCAAATAGAACATTCTTAACTTTTAATTCAAATAGAACATTCTTAACTTTTAATTCAAATAGAACATTCTTAACTTTTAATTCAAATAGAATATTCTTAACTTTTAATTCAAATAGAATATTCTTAACTTTTAATTCAAATCGTATCAAAAAAGTACTTATTGTTATAATGATTTCCATAGTTAAATAACTGAATGGCCAGCGTGAATGACACGTTATAGGATCACTGATGTTTCTTAACAACGGCCAGTGCGGTTTATGAACACTTTCCTTGTCCCAAATAAAAGAAAATTATTCTAATTACGGTAATTGGTTTGTGACTGTGTCTTTAAACAAAATATTTGAAGAACCTGAGTACTAAAGTATTTGGTAGATATGTAACCAATTTTTTTATATTAAAATCGAATATACGAAATTTTGTAGCAGATAAGTATGTTCATGTTATTCAAGGAACACACCACGAATAAGAAATAACCTGCAAACCTCTAAATATATAATGTTTTCCATGGAAGTGACTAGAATGCTCCAAAGCATCAGATTGAACGTAAAATAAAATATTTTTGAAACTTACCTAACATTTTGACAACCCTTCTTGTTGCTTTGCCATGATCATTTCTGTGATGAGTTTCATTTTGGCCATTACAAGGAATACCAACAGTATTACTATTCCTAGAAATTGTGGATCTGTGAAGTCGAACACCAATTAGTATATAGAAAATGACAATGGCGGCCATTGGAATGACAAAGAATACCATAAAAGAGAGCTCGAACGAATAGGCAATGTAAATATTTTTCAATCCACATATTGTCAGTTCTTTGACAATATTACCATCTTCATTCGTTCCGTGTAGTATACCGTATTGCATGCCCTGAAAAAAGTAAGAAAAATATATAAAATCAGGCTTAACTAACGTGCAAGTTTTCTCACTAACACGGTAGGAAAATAACGTGATACTAAGAAGATAAGGGTTATACTTCTGAAAATGCTGATGTCACAAGAGCATAGCTTCTTGGATTTACATGAGAAACACTTCGGAACTCAAAAAATAAGATGTAAATAAAATTGAGAATATAAAAGCAGGACGAATAATTTTATTTCTTTTGAGGAATACTGTAAGGAAAATTTAAAGAAGAGATAGGTGCTTCAAAGAGCAACGGAAAATCTTTCAAAGTGATACGGAAATCCTTCAAATCCTTCACATTGTGGTTTTAATGTTTGGGGGCAAGGAATTGCAGAAACCTTTTCCTTCACGAAATATTTTCGTATTCAAATACTGAAATTAATGAGGCGAAAATCCTGTCCCAGCTAAAGACCTTCATTTACTAGACGAGATTTTGACTACTAATAATCTGATATAAAAAAGATTTCTAACTTTGAAGAAAATTAGCTAGAAAGAGAAATAAAATAAAAAAAAGCGAGGAATAACAATTTGTTCGTTAAATTCTTTGAATTCCTTGATGATCTTTTTTATTATACGAAATATTTTCACTGACATTGAAATGCTTGTTTCTAAACTTTCAATCAAAACGAGTAAAAAGGGAGAAATCTAGTGTGTCAAGCATATTATTGAAACGCTAAACATTCTTGCATTTTTACATTATTGCGAAATGTTTTTTATATTTTCTTTGTATCAGAGCTAGCCAAAGTACCCTTGACCGGAGCGAAGCCCTTAAACATAGTTTGATTTAGCGTATTTACAAGTCTCATATTCATAATTATCTACCCTTGGGAAAGCCGACAATTTCACACGTTGAATACACCTGTTCCCATGAGATCACTGAAATGGGAGGAGTTTTTGTATGTAAAATCAACAACACGTGGTGTCGGGGACACCACGTGTTGTTGGCTTTTCAGCATCCTGAATACAACTGAGCTGACCATCTGTTGTTGTGTTGTTAATTACAGCAAAACGGCATAGTTCATGTAAAAACAAGGTGGTTCCCAAAGCTGCTTTGGTAGTCAAGCGATTGCTCCTAAATAGTAGGGGTCCATGGGCGTAGGAAGGGGGGGGGGCAGCTGCCCCCCTAGAAATTCCCAAGAGTATGCAGCACGGAAGGGGCAACTTAAATTTACACTAGATAAAATGATTTTTGGAAGCAAAAAAGTCATCAAGCACCGAAATACGATAAATGCCACATTTTGTCCCTAATCCAACAGCCCCACTGTGAACAATCAAATGTAACTGTGGCAAACTTGTCGCATCGTTGAATCGCATTTGGTAAATTTGGTGGGAAAATTCAAAAAAATTAACAAACGTTACAAACGTATAGGTTCCATCTGTTTTTTTTCGGCTTTCCGTATATTTTTCCATTGTAAAACTCCTCCTGCTAGTTGAATTTCGCCAGTTTGGCACTTTCCTTTATCGATATTTTTCACAGGCCCTGGGATCGCCCCTCCCCAATAACTGAATCATCAGTTACCCCTGGGGGTTTATCATTAAATGATAACGATTTACTTTATCGACCCCCACCCCCTCCCTCCTGACATGGAGATCTCACCTGCCCCCCTCTAGGCCAGATGCTGGCTACGCCCTTGTAGGGGCCTAGGTTTAATCCTTAGCTGGGGCAAGGTTTTTCCCCATTAATTGGAGTATTAGTCCTCAAAAAAAAAAAACTCTAAGGGTAAGAGGTAAATAAAACATTCCACTCAACAACTTCGCCACGTTGTACCCTTCCATTCCAGAGTATATTTTTTTTCTCCTTGGGATACTTTACTTTTAGCATATCTACTCACACAGCAACTTGCCAGACAAAGTTTATAGTATTGAACCAAGAATTTCAAATTAGTATTATTATTATGAATGAAATAGAGTCGTAGGTATTATTTATTAGCAATGATTAATACTTCAAAAATTTTAGGTGAAAAAATGCGTGAAAATAATAAAATACTATATCTTCACTTGACTATATACTGTCAAGTGAAGATATACTATTTTATCTATCTTATTGTAACATCTAATGATATAACAGTTCTATTTTTCTCTGGAAATTCTAGAAGTAAATTAGAACTCTCCGATCAATATTATGAAAAGTTTACTACGTTGGATACTCCAGATTCCATCAGATCACTGAATATAAGCAACGTTGGCCGTGATGTCGTCTCGGATGAGTTATACAGGATACGGAAGCCTTAAAACGAAATTTTCAATTTTTTGTTAAAAAATCAGTTTCAGTTGTTGCTTATTACTTTGAATACTTTTTACTGACACCTGTTGTCTTTAACTTTAATAAAAAAAAAAAAAAATGGAAAACTTTGAAATTTAACTTTTAAAGAAGGGGAAGTCGTTAATTTTGTTTGCACCACAGCTCCATTTCAGTGCCGTACTGAAGGCCTCTAGCCTCAAGCGAAAACTGAGTCCATGGCACGTTGTGTCGGTTATATAGTTATTATATTAGATTTCCAATCCACTAAATTTGGTTTAAGAATGGAAATATTACAATCTTTTATTTTTTTAATATGTCTTAACGTCTCTTTAACATCTATTGGTCATTCGAGACAGGGGTTTTACCCTCCATTCGCTGGAAACTTGCCATATTGACCTCACCCAGCCCGGGTTGGGCCGGAAAAATAGCAAGCATCACGAGGGCGCGAACCTATGTGGACACCCACATGGAACAACCCCGCTGGACGTTGCTAAAGTTCAGTGATCGAACGGGAACTGGTGTATTCAACGTGCCATGGACGCTGGCTACAATTAGATCTAAAATTCAACACAAAATTAATAATTTTAGTTGAATTTGATCAATATCCAAACAAATTTGTAACGGCCATGCCTCGTTGACATGATCACTGATCCATCACTCCATCAGTGATATAGAGTATCACTCACACTAGCTTTGCACGCGGGAGACCTGGGTTCATTTTCCAGGAGGGTCGAACATTTTTTGATATCCCTCCCGTTTTGTATAAACAATTAATGATCCCCATACAAAAATTGGAAAATTGTCCTTACTCGAAAACGGTTGGACAGTTTTGATAGCTGTGAAAAATATGAGAAAGTTAACGCATATTTTTTTGGCTAAAATGTTTTTTGTTTTGTTTGATTTCCATTATTGGTCCTAATTTATAACCTTACTTCAGACTTTCTAACCGAAAATGGCCATTTTCTAAAATGCCTCATTTTATCTTTCAGAAAAGTAACGTTTGGACTTGACCAGCCTACGACACTGACAAAATTGAAAATGTAAATTTTCATTATTTCGGTGTATGTTAAACTATATTTGTAACCCACTAAGTGGCCTTCAATATATCTAAGTAAAGGCAAGATACAGAAGGCATAATAAAGAGAGAGAGTGAGAGAAACGTGAACACAGTTAATCACAATCCCCTTTAACAGGGAAGCCTCAGATTTTTTTCAGATTAATATTTGAGTATAATTGTTTCAAAATGTCTTTTCATGTGTACATAAAGGCCAGTAGTGGTTGAAAAACTGCTTAAGCCAGATTTATATATATATATATATTAAAAAAAAAAAAAAAAAAAAAAAAAAAAAAAANAAAAAAAAAAAAAAAACAATTATAGATACATATATTGTGAGAGACCATGTTGATAGGTATGTTATAAATCATTTTATACTTTAGACCCATTTCAGTATACTTCGGGAAACCGTCAAAGCTTAAGATAGAATTTTGGATATTGATTCTACTTCTCCACGACCCTTTCTAAGGCTACCTATGTTGATACTTTTATGAACACTTGATATTCGGGACCCATTTTGGACCTCCATGAAGCATGGGCGGATTTAAAGGGGTGGGAGGCGACCGCTCCCCCTTGCCAAGATGAAGTGTGAATATTTATACAGTAATCTTCCATCTTCCACTAAATAAATTATGGCATACATTTTTTCTATTTTGATTTTATAAATACGATCAGACATAATGATTTTATGAATTCAAATAAAACATTCCAGATATACCTATAACGTCATAACAACGCCCTCACTTCCCTCGTCAATCGTCTATCTTGTTTATATTAGCTGGCCCAAGAACAAGGTTTATTTTACATCTTACAAACTGTCCAGGGACATTAAAAATGCCGCTGCAAACGCTCTATCCCCAGCCGCTAACTACATGCACGTTGGCCATTTCGCAATGATGGTAAAGCTCATCTCACGGTAACTTGAATTTTTTTGTATAATTTCCATTTGCAACTTGTGCATGAAACAACATTGCAGTTTTAGAGCACAGATTTTCACATTTTGACTCCTAATTATTCAAAAATTTCCCCGGGGCGGCCCCCCGACCCCCTTGTCCCTGGGGGGTATTCCATACCCCCAAAGTGCTGCACCATCCTTAAGATATAGTCTTAAATCCGCCCCTGCCATGAAGGACCAAGGCACATTTGAGAATTTTGGATGTAGAATTTGAATTCTAATAATTAAGGTCTTTCTAAAAGGAAATACCTCTATGAATATTTAGTACCCACAACCATTGTGTGTCCTTTTTGGGATCCTTTTGTCCCCTTGGAGGTTCAAATCATAGTAGAGATAACATTTGAATATTGATATAAATTTTAGACATTCAGACCTTTCCAACGATAGCCATTATTCTGTAGCAATTACTACTTGAGACCCAATTGAGCTCATTTTGGGACACCTTTGGGCCCCTCGGAGGCACAAAGAATAACTGAATATACTAATATTATTATTGTTTTTAAATTCCACAGATACAGGCTTTACCAAAAATACCCACGTTGATAGGTTTTGGAGCACTTTATATTTTGAGTCCCATTTTGGGGCCTTTCGAAGTGCCTTAATTTTTAAAATCATAGTCTCCTATGTACTAACAATAATGAAAAAATCATGCTCTCTACACAATGTGCAAATATTTCAATCTGGCACTGCTGCATCTTCCCTCATCCAGTCTTCCATCCTTGTTTCCTCACTTTATTTTGACCTTTTCTATTTTCATATCTTTGACTCCCCTTCTGGATCCTAATGTAGTTCATTTCGTCTTTTTTTTGTTCCTTAAAGTTTACTTTAAAGATTTTCTAAATACATCAAAACAACAAGCAAGCCCGTCCACTCTATTATGGAACCAAACAATATTCATACTTCAGTTCGTTGCAAATTGATGTGGTTAGGAACAGATTCAATACAACTTTATTTCCCGTAGCTCTGCACAAATTTCAGGACACTTTGTGATGTAAATTTTCTTCATTTTTGGGCAAACTTTAGAATTTTTGTCTTGCCTGCTAATGGTAAGAGTATCCATGAGATACTCTTACAATTATCAGGCAATGTCCATTTAGTCAATTATGATTGTCAACTGTATAATCTTTACCTTACAAATTAGACGTAACAAAGGGCGTTTCAAATGCAGGGGGGCTGATGTTCTTTATGTGAAATAATTTTTGGTTTCTGATTACGGATGCAATGTGTTATAGTTGTTCCACAGATTAATACGTGAACAAAGCGTAAAAATGTTTGCAGCGTACTACCGACCAAATAAAAATATTTATGGTTCAAAATTAATTTTGGATATAATAACCGATCAAATGAGAGAACTAGCCAACGATCATAGCACGTTGAATACACCAGTTCCCGTCAGATCACTGAAGTTAAGCAACGTCCGGGCGTGGTAAGTAATTGGATGGGTAACCGCTTGGGAACACCACGTATCGTTGGCCTTTTCCGGCCCAACCCAGGCTGGGTGAGGTCAATATGGGTAGCTGGTTTGCAAGTTTCCAGCGAATGGAGGGTAAAACCCCCGTCTTGAATGACCACTAGATGTTATAGAGACGTTAAGCCTACTTGTGAAAGTAGATGTGAAAATACATCTACCTTCTCCTAGGTGGACGTATAGTGCATAAAAATGTGAGAAAGAATTTGGCACCTCGATTGCAAAGGGTTAGCTCAATGAGTCTGACAGAACACAAGAATCATTTCACGTTAACATGTA
This sequence comes from Pachypsylla venusta, assembly GCA_012654025.1. Taxonomy (NCBI): domain Eukaryota; kingdom Metazoa; phylum Arthropoda; class Insecta; order Hemiptera; family Aphalaridae; genus Pachypsylla; species Pachypsylla venusta. The sequence continues at coordinate 30,320,350 of CM022874.1, forward strand.
ACATTTAACATCAGGCCTTCATACATTTTAATGTCTAATAATAAAACAAACCAGACATCAAGAGTTTCACTTACCTGTAAGTATCCAAATATAAGCGCCACTATCCATATCCCAATGATGATTTTGATGGCCCTTGACAATTTTGAAAATGTATGAGAAAGAAATGGATGACAAATTGCGATATATCTTTCGACAGTAAAAGCTGTTATTGTTAAAACAGTGGCATTTGCTGAAGTTTCTGACAGAAAGCTAATCATAATACAAATTGTCTCGTCAAACATGTACGGATACCTATAAGAAAGCAAATTTAATTAACAAAAATGCCAGCAGCTGTGAACGTCAAAAATAATATTAGTGAAGATATGAATGGGTCCACGTAATATGTGTACCGTACCCATTTAACGATTTTCACGGAAAATAGTAGAAAGCTCCTTATGGGGGGCAGTCAAGCTACTCAAGATGATTAAATATTCTACAACCACCAATCACAAAGAGGACTATATTCTTAGCATCAGCTTCACCAAGATATGTAAATAAATTCACTATATCTAGCAACTTAGGTAATTTGTCCACGCCAACGCCAGCATGAGTGAGCTGCATGTCTAACAGATGTCGGTCTTGCGAGATATTGACTAGGGGCTTCGTAAATCTCAGATATTTTCAACCCTCTGGAAGCAAATGGAAGAGTAGATGTAACCCATCCTAAACTATTAAAAGAAGAGACATTGGAGGTGGTGAACTTCAATCTCCAAGTATGTCTGGGACGTAGACCTAATCATCGAAAATTTGCACTCACAGAATATGTTCTACGTCGTGTCGGTCCGTCCATCTTTAGTAAATTATTAATATACCATTCACACTTTAATCTTAGTCAAAAGGAGAAGAAGCGACCTAATTAGCTCAGTTGTTTAAACATGAGGGTTTCGTGAAGAGCATTAGTTCCATCCAGCAGATATGACAGATTTGTCTAGAGTGAAAATTTATTATTTCTAAGATTGTGCCGGTTTTTACGTTGACACAAATACTATTCCTAATATACTTTTTAATGTTACACAGTACTGTAGGCTGACAAAGGTGCATATACGTATTATTGTTACAACCGCGCCTACAATATCAGATCGACTATTTAAATGTCTATCAGACGATGATCAAAAACTTAAGTAAAAAAGCTCCTTCCCACAAAAATGAGAACAATGACAATTTTCTTTGATTTGAATTTTCTGAGATTATCAGAATTAGTGTCCAGATCTTCTCATATCAATTTCATCAAATTTGCCCCCGGGGATTTCACCTGTCCATTTGCAAATGTTTTGTTATTGACATGACTTCAAATTTTGGTAATGGCTGATTCGATTTCTTACAAATCCGGAGGATAAGTTCAAACTAGCCTTTTAATGACTTCATAATATTTTAGTCAAGTCGGGCATAAATAAATGGTTAGCTAAAAAAATTGTTACAAACAGAGCTATTATATAGATATAGACACTGTAGTCGAGTCAAGAAAAATACTAAAATTTGGTGTAAAAACTCAAACTGAGAAAGTTTCACATAACCGATCAATCTTTATTCTTTAATTTAAGTCTAAATTTTGGTGTATAAAGTCAATCTGAGAAAGTTTTAAATAGCAAATTGCCGGCCAATCTTTATTCTTTAATTTAAGTCTAAACTTTGGTGTATTAAGTCAATCTGAGAAAGTTTTAAATATTTACAGTGTATATAACTATTTTTATATATAAAAATGCATTATTGATTACACTTAAATAAATATAAAACAAAAATAGCAAATAGCCGGTTAATTTTTAATTTAAGTTTAAATTTGGACTATAAAGTCGCGCATAGAGGACATCATTAAAAACTGGAAGTCAAAAACACTACCGCTACAAATAGTTCTTAACATTTATAACATCTATTGGATATAATTTCACCCGCATCGCCTCCCAGAATGTTGCGTATAAACTAATTATATTTTTAATTCTTCATGTTACCTATACGAGAATGTACCCAGTATCAATGAATTCTATTTTGAGGGAAAAGATATTTAAAAATAATGCTTCTAAAATATCTCACTAATAAATATTTGATGCATTTTGTTGTCATTGTCACACATTTTTCTGAGTAAATTAATCTTCGTAATTGACAGATAAATTTAACAAACCATCCTAGTAAGATTTCTATTTCCACTCAACAGAACCTATGCATACAAAATACCTTGTCACGTTACGACACATTAAATGCATCGTGATAAAGAAAACTATTGGTAGCTTTCCTGACTAACTTTTATGAAGCAAGTTGCACTTTCTCATGCAAGATACACTTTATTGTTTTACGCTTCAAGAAATTTTCAGAAAAAGGTTTAAAAATTTACTCATGGAATTAAGCTAATTTTTTTAATGTAGAAACGTATAGTCCAAGCTATGTTACTCTCCAGGCCACATAAAAAAATCTCATTCACCTAAAATTTCTCGGGATCGACTAGAATTTGAGGCATACCAAACAGAAACCTCATTCACCTAAAATATCTCGGGATCGACTAGAATTTGAGGGATACCAAACAGAAAACCTCTTTCACCTAAAATATCTCGGGATCGACTAGAATTTGAGGGATACCAAACAGAAAACCTCATTCACCTAAAATATCTCGGGATCGACTAGAATTTGAGGGATACCAAACAGAAAACCTCATTCACCTAAAATATCTCGGGATCGACTAGA
>CM022874.1:30364012-30395207 GCA_012654025.1 Pachypsylla venusta
ATGGTCCCTGTAGCATGGCCTTGCTGTGTCTCAGACCTGAGACGGCCCTCCACCGTTCAAGGTGTCTGTTGAGTACCCACCTTTCGATGAAGCCTCTGACCTCAGTCGCGCTAAGACCGATTACGGGCTCTGGTCCGATGAATGGTGTCGAGGACCCCATTCTTGCCAGTTTATCGGCCTGTTCATTGCCAGCGATACCCTTGTGCCCTGGCACCCAACCTAGGTGAACCCGGTTGTTCTGTGCTAGTTCTTTGAGTGCTAGCTGACATTCCCACGTTATCTTGGAGAACGTGCTGTAGCTGATTATAGCCTTCAGCGCTGCCTGGCTATCAGAGAATATATGAATCTCCCTTCCTAAGAGACCCATCTTCATATTCTCATCCGCACAGGTGCGGATTGCAAGGATCTCAGCCTGATACACCCCGGCGTAGGTCCCCAAGGGCAGAGATATATCCACCCTGGGTCGCACGCAGTGGACACCAGCCCCAGATCCCACTTCTGTTTTAGAGCCATCAGTGTACCACACCATGGCCCCCCTCGACAGAAGTCTGGTTTCTTTAACTCCCCAGTCCTCGGTCGTCCCAATAACGGCCTTGACGGGGCTGTCAAAGATTTCTTCTGCAGCCATCCTGTCGGAACCCATTTCAAAAACGGGACCTTTAATGGCTGCAGAGATTTTAGAATGCCCATATTCTTGGGCAGTCCAGGTGTTGTTTAACTTTAGCCTGAAGGCCGTCATCCTAGCGACCCCCCTGATATGAATATCAAGAGGAGCCAGTCCTAGGAGTGTCTCCATGGCTAAAGTTGGTGTGCTATTCATAGCACTTGTGATGCAAAGACATCCCAGCCTTTGGACTTTGTCCAGTAGCTCTTTGGCCTGTCTTTGATCAGTTTTAGGCCACCATACAACACAGTTGTAGGTGACCATGGGTCTGATAACAGCGATATACAGGTAGTACATTACTCGCGGCTTCAGTCCCCAACTCTTTCCAAATGTCCTTCTGGTCATCATCAGTGCCCGAGTACATTTGTCTTTTAATCTTTCCAAATGAGGGTTCCATGTTAACTTGGTGTCTAAAATAACTCCCAGGTATTTCACTTCTCCCACGAATGAAAGGCGTTCACCAAAGAGGTACGGAGGAACAAGTTCCTCCAGTTTCCTCTTTTTAGTGAATGGAATTAGTGTGGTTTTTGTCGGATTTACCTTAAGGTTAACCGTTCCACACCAGTTTTCAACCTCCTTTAATGCTGATTGCATTAGTTCAGAGATTGTGTTCAGATATTTACCCCGGATTAGTATGACTATGTCATCAGCATAACCCTGCGAGAATCTGATTCACACGATTTCCCAGCTTGGTACGCATGTTGATGCCTGTGGAGTGTTTTTTCCTTCAGGGAGGTACCCTTCACATATTTATCAACAAGTTTCTCAAGTGTTTTCAGAGCAAAAGACGAAAGGGTAATTGGCCTAAACGATTTTGCTTCTGAATATATCTTATTCCCAGGTTTTGGGATGAACACCACCCTTCCATTTCTCCAGGACATTTGGTACATAGCCTGAAGCTATGCTTGCCCTGAATAATCTGCAGAGGATGGGCACAATCATACTTTTTCCCTGTTGAAGAAGAGCCGGAAAGATCCCATCGATCCCAGCGGCTTTATACGGACTGAACGTGCTAATAGCCCATTCAACCCTGTTGTATGTGACAACCCTTTTGGCAACAGCCCAGTCCTCCCTTTTGGGCCTCCGAACGGGATTTCTTTGACGGGTGAGATTGTTGGTTGTCAGGGGGTTGGTCATTTCAGAGCCCGGAAAGTGAGTTCGAAGAAGTAGCTCCACAGTCTCTTTCCCGGTTTCCGTGTATCTTCCATCAGGCTTCTTTAAAGTCCCCAATGTAACTGGCTCTTTGGATATGATCTTCTGAAGTCTTGATGCCTCAGAGGTTTTTTCTACCTCGTGGCACAGGTTCCTCCAACCAACCCTTTTAGCCGTTCGAATAGCTTTGTTATATTCTTTTAATGAGTGGTAATATGCTTCCCAGTCATTGTTTATCTTGGCTCTATTAAACAGCCACCGAGTCGACCTCCTGAGCCCAGTCAACTCATCAGTCCACCATCTGGTTTTCTTATTGGTGACTCTGACCACAGGGCAGTTTTCCTCGTAGGCCTTGTTTATAGTCTTTTCCAAGTTGGTCGACACTAGGTCGATGTCCAGGTTATTTCTTATGTCCGTCTTCATGTCAATGAATTTCGACGCAAGTGTTCTCCTGTATCTATCCCAGTTTGTTTTTCGAGGATTACGGTATGTAACTTCAGGTTTGTCTGCACCAGAGACCTCATAGTATAAGTACCTGTGGTCCGAGTGCGACGGTTCCTCCGATACATGCCATCTTTCAATCTGGTAGCTAAAGGAGGAGGATGCGACAGTTATGTCCAGAACCTCCCTCCTGTTTTTGGTTAAAAAGGTAGGCTCAGCTCCTTGATTTAACACAAATAAACCTTCCGAAATTAAATAATTTAGAAGACACTCACCTCTTGGATTGGTTCCAGTAGATCCCCAGCTCTCATGATGTGCGTTTGAGTCGACACCGAGCAGAAGCGGCAATTTAGAGAGCCTTGCAAAATCTACTAGATTTATACACTCCAAAGAGGGTGGTGGATTAGGAGAGTCCCAAGGAAAATAGACCGAGGCAAATATTGCTGCCTTCTGAGCACTTTTTTCTTGGTACATTATTCTTATAGCAGTTAGGTCCTGTGAACAGTACCCAGTCAGCATAAGAAACGGTATCCTAGGATTGACAAGAACACAGGTTCTTGGTTTACTAGAGGCCTGATCATATATAATCCGCGCCCTAGTGGTTCCGAGCCCTGATACTTTCCCCCTAGTTACCCAGGGTTCTTGAATCAGGACTACGAGGAAAAGCCTGCATAGGGCAGCAGTAGCTGCCCTACTATGCTGAAGGTTTATTTGAATTACCCTTAGCATTGTTAATGGCCTTCCTCTCCCCCGGTATCCTGACACTGATCTTTTGGAGGCCAAGGCTAAATTTATAGCCGGCCCCTCTAAGAACTGCCAGTGAGGTTTCATCAAGGGCAACTACGTAGGTAGTGCCATTGATGTCGTTCCGAGCACTGACGAGAGTAATATCGTCAGTGCTCAGCTGTGGGTTTTGAATTTTCAAAAGAGATATTACTCTCTTAGGATCATCCTCCCCCATCATTTTCTGGGTCTCTTTCGAGATCCAGAATATGCCCTTCTCAGTGTGGATAACCCCGAGTCTCGTTTGGTTTATGAGGGGTTGATCGCTTCAATGACCTTCGGCCGAGAAGACGACTGAGGGCTGGCTGAACTGCATACACCCCGCAAACGGGAACAATCCAGAGTTGGCCTATGCGGGGATCATTGACTCATTCGCGCATAGTTAACACCCCCTGACCACGGTGAGGTCCTGAATCCAGTGTACCAGACAACGGCCACAGAAGACACCCCTTCTGAGCCCTGTCTGGAGCCGCAGGCACGACTCAGAGCAGTGAGTCATAATGGCCGCTGACCTGACACTTGACCCCTGTGTGCAATGGGGTCTGCAGTCATTCAGTCAGTGAATACTATTGTCTGCAAAGACAATTATATATATATTAATTTGGACGAGTGCCAAAGGCCACACCAAGACAATAATGGAGATAAAATGAAGATACTAAAATAACTTAAGCATCAGTAAAGTAGAGATGGACAATTTCTGTAATAATATCGCGTACTTGGTTTTATTCTTCTTTTAGCACAATCTTCCACTTCGATTCATTTTGATGCCATTTTAATTTAATTTTATTAGAATTTATCTTTCACTCCTTTTTATGTTGTTGCGGATTTTTTGCTTTCCTTTTTTTTTCTTAAATATAACTCCAAGCTTTAAGATTATTATTAAATAATTTGATATTTGATTGTCATGAAGTTTTCTTAAAATGTATAAGTGGGAGGTGCCGCTACATAAAACAATGACTACATAAACAATAACAATGAATGCGAATTCTGCACTGCTATTTAATCTTTTGGATTTGATTTCACGTATTTGTTACCTTTGAAGACATTTATACTTTCCTTATCCTATAAAAGGGAAAGTAGTTAGGTATTTATTATTAAGACGAATATTTCTCTACAATCAGAGATTATAGAAGTACCTAGTAACCTCTTAATATGGAATTCTCTACAATCAGTGAATAGGTACTACAAACAAATACGTGAAATCAAATCTCCTTGGTGCTAATGAATGTTCGCTCAAAACTTGAATAGGTGCTGTTATTCAAAATATTTGACATTGTTGCTCTTAGCTGACTCGAAAGATAACTCATTGTTGATCTTGTTGTTGTTTAAGGGCTTTTCCATAAAGGACATTCAATGAGTGGTTCCATATTAATACCATGGGCACAAACTGAAGACCTTCAAAAGAAAACTGAAAGTTTGGCAACGCTATTAGGTTGTCCAATTTATTCTTCTAAAATTATTGCCGAATGTTTACGTCATAGACCAGCAAGAAAAATAGTTGAGCTTGTCAGAACGTATTTCATGGTATGTTGGCAAAGCAATTTTCATTTTTTCAATGATAGGTAGGTAGTAGATACATCGGTTGAATACTAATGATGCTTTTGTTATGACTTTTCCCCCTGCAATATTGAACACCGTCGTTAATTTGTCACTCACGACTAGGTAGGTGCCTATCTTTTTATTTTCGATTACCTGAAGTGTGTCAAAATATAATAGGTCATAAATTGTCTCCTTTCTAAAAATATAAACTCGTTTATTTTGTAAATAACTTTTTCAACGGATCTTGGTGTAATACAAGGGTGTGAGCTCTTATATAAATTCTCAACATTACCACAATTGTTTCATGATTTTTTTCTAAATTCAAGGTTTTTAAAACTCGTAGATATGGACACAACGTCAGCAACGTCACGCGTTTTATAAAACGGATGGGTTTCCTCGGTGGGACACTACGTGTCTCTGGATTTTTAGCGGTGCACTCAGTCCCATGAGAACAACTGAGTTTCTATTGTTGATTGCAGAGAAACGGTGGGAGGCTGTGCATTATTTAAAACTATTGTAAAATTAAATATATATAGGTATACATATTTACATATACAAAAAAAAAGTTCAATAACTACGCATACCTATTAGGACCTATAATTAATTTATAGGTCCTAATAGTCTTGTACAAAATAGACACGCATTAAATTAAAAATAAATATGAATCACAGGGTCCCAAATTTTAAGCCTTTAATGTACATCAGGGTTCGACTGATCTTTTTTTTTTCAACTTGATAAATAGCTTTGATAGAGTTATTATCACACCAACTTGAAAATTTAATATCACACGGATTGGAAAAACTCCAGCCCTGTTTTGAGTACAGAACTCTAAATTTGAAAAATACTTTCCATTTAAAAATTGAATCAGGTATCCTTTTGAGATAAAGAAATAAGTGTTCTTCAAAATTCCAATCGGTTTTCTAAATATTTTCGTTTTTTTTTTTTCCTTTTAGAATAGAATAAAATAAAATGAATAGATTTATGGAATATACTCGTACATATAAAATATGTATTATTCAAATAAAAATACGCACATCTTACATTCAATATTTGACATTCAAAGAAATAAAACAAAAAGCTATAAGTTAAAACGAATTTAATAGTAAAATATTTTGTGGTTTTGTAAAGGGAAGAAGACTTTATCTCAAACAAATATTCTTTGACATAAATACGAAAAAGTCTCTACGCCCATGTTATCTCATGGAAAGTTTGGAGGAATAACCCCAATCTGTATTATCAATAAACTAAATGAAAACGATACCCACTGTTGTTATGCTTTAGAAAATAAACGACGTAATAAACTGTGCCAACTTGACATTTCATTTTTGATGTTCCCCAAACGAAATACCATCCGAGCACCCTACACGCCCAACCTTCTTTATCTTAAGTGAAGAGGAATACTGTGAACGGAGTAGAGTGTTTTGCTATATACGTAGAAATACCCTATGCGAGGTAAGCTGTTTAATGATGATGATAACAACATAGATTATTGACATCGACCCGCACACAATATTTTCCTTTTTTCCCGAATAAGTTAAATTTGGAAATAAGTAAACAAAACATTTACCTATGGCTTTTAATTCTGAAAATTCTGACGTGATATGTGACAAATAAAACAATTCATACATATTCTTAATTTCCAGAAGTAGGTCTAGGTCGAATGCATAAATTTTAATGAACTTTCTTCCTAGAATACATAATACGTAATATGTGTACATAGCCACGTTTGTACTCCAGAATTTTATAATCTATACCTATCTATATATATAAAAGAGAAAGACACTGACTTAACACTCATCGCGATTTCTCCGCACTGGTACGTCCTAGGAGTAATATATAAAAGAGAGAGACACTCACTTGTACATGATACATGAAAGAAACTCAGTGTAGCTTTATACTCAAAGTATCAAATATCTAGGCTAGACCTAACCACAAACATGAACCGTAATTCATATTATATGAAACCGATCACGGAACTCCCATTGAAAAAATACTCCTTTTAATATTAAGCGATTGCATTGTATCCCAAGTGATCACCTTTAGCTTTGCTACAAAACATTGATTTGCTCCAAAACATTGTAGGTATTAATAGTAAGTTATCTTCGAATGAAGCAAGGTATCAAAAATTCGTATCAACAATTCCTAATTTGAATTCAAATGGACATAGGATTTGTATTTAAATTGATATGCTTTCGAATTTAACCCTTATTATCCCCCCTTTACAATAATGGTAACGTAAAAATATTTTTTCATATTTTCCTTTTATTTCAAACATTGCACCCCGACATGCTGCAGGGATCATGTGACTAATGTAAACAACTTGGACGCCAGTTTCTACATATTTTGGTATTGCTTTAGCAGCTTAGTAAATTTTGTGTTTTGACGTAAAAATGGAAAATAAGGAGTATTAAAAAGGCTACATCTACTTACATAATGAAAATCCGGTATTTATCAGAAATGCGTTTAAAGAAAAATCGTTTTTTAACTCTGTTTTTTTTTTCTTCTGCTTCCACATATTTTCAATTATTTTACAGCAATGGCATTATAATCCATCTGCACCTTTTGGACCGACAGTGGAACTTGCTGGTGTAGCTCCATTCCTAAATCAAGACCCTTACGATGCAATGATACAGGGAAATATTAAAGATCTACCTTGGATTGCAAGTGTCACCTCAGAAGAAGGTTTATATCCCGTTTCAAGTAAGACATTTTTTTCTTTGTGGCTTCTTGAAGTTAAGTCAATAAATTGATAACTGCACCATACACTTAAAATAATTCTCATACAATAAAAAGTAGAACAAGCTAGTTTTCTATAAAGAAAAAAAAATCCTCAACCTGTTACAGGCTCTGCCTGTTCTAACAGTGCTTGCAAATCCGCGATGTCTATATCATCATTCTGGCTTCTATAATCGATCATTATACTTTCTAGTGTTGATTTTAATACTGTTTGTTGTATGTATGCTTGCACTTTTTTTTTGTTGATGTTAATTTCTTTCATATATTTCTTACTATACTTTGTCACCAGTCCATTCCACGCCATTACTATTGGTATCAGTCTTACTTTGGCACCGCCATACCTTAGACCACTCTCGCGAAATTTCGTTTATAAGATTTTCAAAAAATTTATCTTCGAAATTCGGGGTTTCCATTTGATTTGGTTCATTCATTGCTTCCCAAATTGCGGGAATACAATAGAATGGATCAACAGCAAATTTTTTTTTTTTTTTAAAAAAAAAAAAAATATATTAAATTAGAAAAATTATAAAATATTTATTTCTTAAAGTTGAAAATAATAAGTATAGTATAGTACATAATAAGTATAGTATCCTTAAACATAATTCATACTGTAATCAGCATGGGGCATCGTAAATATCAAAGATAAAATGCAAGATGATTTTCCCTCCCTACAGTGCTGTTTCCTGTCTCAATTTTTAAGGTCAAAGAATATTGGAGAGATGGAGAGTTATAGAAAAACAAACAGACGTTTAAACAAATTTGAAGAGTTAAACTAGATTCCAATTGGTTCAGTGAATTAAATTTGTTTTTGAAAATTATTTTCTTCCTCTTTCTGATTTCATTTTTTGTTGTTTGTGCCACCATATAGTAGAATTCGCCACTGTCTCCTTATCATCTATAGTTGTGGCATCTATTCTAGGCCGTATATAATTTTACATTATGTGTACAGATTTTGTAGCCAATGAGGAATTACTTGCTGAACTTGAATCTAACTGGCACTTTATAGCTCCATTTCTTCTGGATTACAATCTAACAGTAGATCCACTACTCAAAGACAAAGTAACCGACAAGATAAAGCAACATTATTTAGCTGGAAAACCGATTTCCCAGGAAACCACAATGGAGTTTACACACGTAAGTATACTGGCTGGAATTCCCAACATTGAATAACATGATACCTACGAGTAGATATTAATGATTCATGGTAAATAATTGTTACGTGTAACACCTTTTTTATGTTCATTTGCCTTAAAAGAGGCACTGGTTAGCAGCTCGTGACGCTAACGAATGGAAAAAAACGGCCCTATGATGTATGAATAGGGTTACCCAGGTCTTTTCGGATTTCTACATTTTTTATAGTTAGTAGTTTAATAGGTATACTATTTTTATTCTTTTGAAATCAAAAGAGTAGATGTTAATTCCAAATGTTTATTATTGAAAATAATAAACTAGGTGTTTTGCAATTAACTCGAAATCAAGGAAAGTAAAAAGTAACAATGAAAGTAGATCCTTTCTCCACTAATTGAAAATTGCAAAAAGATTGATTCCTCAGGTGCTTGTCGCTAATATAAGATGCATTTATTTACATAATTAGAAAGCAATGATGAGATTGCTTACCCACTTCAAAACATCTAAATATAACCGTGCTGTTTTTCTCCCGCAGATTGTAATTAGCGTTATCTGTTATGTTGTGATTTTTTAAGGAACTAAAGATAATTCTGATTCATTTTTAATTTTGATAAACAAAACGTTTAATGTTCAAATAATTTATAATACAGGGTATTTGCCTTAGAGTGTATCAAAGTGTTTTTTTTTTTTTGTGCAGACCTTTGCTTACCCAATGAAAAAGATCCCCTTTAGACTTGCCGTCGTATGGCTACGTGAAATTTCAATATTAGTAAGTTTTGTATATTTAATTTTGAGGCAATATAAGAGCTAAAGGCTGAAAAGATATAATAAGAGAATAACATCTTCCAATTTACGTTAACTATTTTATAAGAACATGCCCTTGCTTTCACAGATGGTTGGAGATCGACTATTTGTTGAAGGGGTCGAAGCAGCGGCTAAAATTCAAGCATTGGCTCTGACCTCACCAGTTTACTTTTACAGATTTAGTTACAGAGGAAAACATAGTTTGTCTGAATTAATGTCTTTTGGATCAGAAAATAATTTTGGTAAGTATGATTTATATAGGGTGAGTCATTTTATGTAGAACATTCAAATATCTCGGATCCTTTTTGAGATGCAAAAAAATATTCTTTGTGACCTCGATTAATATCTTATGGTTGACTTTTAGGGACCTTCATATAATTGTACCTTTTTTTAATATTCATGGTGACCTCGATTAATATCTTATGGTTGACTTTTACGGGCCGCCATATAATTGTATTTTTTTTTATTATTCATGGTGTCCTCGATTAATATCTTATGGTTGACTTTTAGGGGCCACCATATAATTGTATTTTTTTTAATATTCATGGTGACCTCGATTAATATCTTATGGTTGACTTTTGGGGCTACCATATAATTGTATTTTTTTTATTATTCATGGTGTCCTCGATTAATACCTTACGGTTGACTTTTAGTGGTCTTCCTATAACTTTTTTGGTTTATTATTTTCAATAATGAACCTTTGGCATTGTCACGAAAAAAACTACCCCTCCCCCCCTCAAAATTTGGTATTTTACGTTTCATATTTTACGTCCACCGTAAGCCGTGATGGGCACTTTTCACTATTGTCATTTAGCATTGATCGATTCGAATGAAATTTGGTATAAGTCCCATCTAATTGTGCCCCGAAACTTTTGGGTGTTTTTTTGCCACTTTTTAACGGGTTTCAGTATTGCTGTCTGAAAAGAGAATGGTAAGAACTAGAGATTTGAAATTTAGTATGAATGTCATATTTGGGGTCTCAGTAAGCTTCGAAACTTTTGGGTGCAATCCAATACACCCTTGGCGGTTTTTACCGATTTTTAGCGGTTTTTTATGAAAAATCGACTATTCACAGACCCGATTTTTCACGTTTGTTTAACTTGGCAATCTCTTAAAATTCAGTCTATAATTTATGTCAAACACCATAAATATTTTAGACCAACTTATCTCGGTCAGTTCGGCACTGAATTATATTTCAAATGTAGGTAAACAAAAAAATGGCCGACATTCCTAAGTTTGACAATAGGATTCATCTATCCTCACTTTATTATGTTATTTTATTTCTTGTTGTTCCAATGCTCTCCAGGTGTCAGTCATGGAGATGATACCGGATACGTGATTAAAGTCTCATATATGAATCCATTTGAATCTAATGAAGACACCAAAATGAATACCAGAATGCTTGATATGTGGACATCCTTTGCCAAAACAGGGTAATAATTTTTCACCCCACCTTCTAAAGATTTTATCTTTAACAGCTAAATTTACAAATTAAGGAATTTCTGAATTGTGGCTATAACTTGTTTTTAAGCTCCCTTGTAAATAGCTACCTACCTCTAATTATTATTTAAACATACATATTCAAATTTCTTTGTTAGGTCAGCACATTCCAAAGAACAATTCTTCCAGTAAATCCTGTTCCAGATACTCTTTTTGCGATGAAGTCAATTAGGAATTCCCATTTCATACCTCTATCCAATATTTAAATCTTTACAAATTTGAAGATATTATCCTTTATTCAAAATGAAAACTTTGAGACATCCGCTCTCTTGAATTTTCATTTAAACTGAAGGATTTACAAAACACTTGACAAAAACCATTCCAAAAATGGTAAAACAAAAGTAGGATTTAAAATTCTGCCAAAAATAGACTATTCGCATCGGCATTTTAACAATAAAATATACACTCAAAATTCTAAATCCCTTTGCAAACTATTTTCAAATCTTGACTCAACTTTAATTATGTGTCTATGAACTATAAAGGGCTATTTATCATTAGCGGGCCCCGTCTGCTTCACCAGGAACTCTAAAGCACTGTTTCCTAACCTATTTCTAATGATAGCCCGCCCCCATTCAGAGTTTTTACCAAGTAAAATTACTCCTAATTTGTGGTTTATTGTCTGTCGCTTGATAAGTCTGGTCGTTTTGTTTTACTTCCCCCGTTGAGGTGATTATTACTATTGATATTTAATATTAGGGAACCCCACCAACTCTTTGCCCCGGGGGCCTAAATGTGTTAATTGGGATCTGTGAATGATATTGGGACGCATACGGGACAAAAAATTTAGGTAGGTACATTAATATATTTTATAAATAGAGAAGATATCTAATGCAAATTTATGTGTGTTAATTATTATTATCTTCCTATTATTTCAGTATACCAAGTTTTGGTACAGATATAAATTGGAGCCCATTAGATGCGTCAAAAGAACTCAAGTATCTACAAATAGACAACCCAAATTCAATGAATATGAAAAGAGCAAGTACAATAGGTCATGCGGATTTCTGGACCTCTCTACCACTCCATGAACCAAGACATAATGACATGAATGTAATAACCAACCAAAAAAATGAGCTTTAAATTAGAACGAGCTTTTGTTTTTTTTATAGTAAAAAATTACAGAAAAATCTGATTTCATAAAGATTTTGCTTGTGGTCAAGCAAGAGTTTCAACAGAGAAAAAAATGACTTTTCTTTAAATTAAAATAAGAAATATTATTCAGGACGTTTGTAGTAATTTTGAAATATAAGAATTTCTAATTAATTTTGTATCGACTACAAGTAAATTGATGAATCATGAGCGCTTTCGTCTGTTACGACATTTTCTGGTGAACTTTAAATGTCCTTTGAAACATCCCTTCCCTTTAACTATGGCGGAGGGTCGTCAAACAGATTACATTTTGAATTTAAAATTGTAAATGTGTTTTAATATGTTTGTATTATAATATACAATCTATAAGCCTAAAAAGGGAACGGTAAGTGCAAGGAACTTTAAATTTGGTAGGTACCTATATCAATATAATACAGAGAACACCACAAATTTTACCAGAAAATCGAGGACTGAGGTCCTCAATTTACGTTGAAAAGTGAATAAAAATGAAACAGCAGGTGACGTTAGTTTTAACCTAGTTGTGATCACTCCGCCCATTAGGTACATGGATTTATAAGTTTGGTGAGTGAAAATGAAAAAAAAAAAAATCACAAAATATTCATGGTCTATTGTGAAGGTTGTAAAAGCTATTCCAAATTTAAATGTTCCGGTCTGGTCTGACCAAGTGGTTGTCCACTTAACTAGAGTTATAAATTACAAGCAATATGTGCTACAAACTACAAGGAATATTTTAAAAAGACTAATTTTCTTTTATTGAGATGGACGGGACACGTCAGCAGATCTGACCAGAGCCGATTAGTAAAGCATAACACCTTTCATACCAAGAGCTAAGACGAAGAGGGCGGCCGAGGAAAAGATGGGTTGAAGGTGTCCAAAATTGATAAACCACAAACAACGAGCAATGAACAACGAACTTAGGAAGAGTATGCTCGAAACAGACATAATTAGTGAACACTGGTGGATGGTGGTTCTGGACCCTCGCGGTCTGTCTGAACCAAGCATTAAGTAAGTATTTTCTTTTAACTGGAAACAACAGAAATTGTTGAACAATGTGGAATATGACAAGAAGGGACATAATTTGAGAAGACTGGTGGATGGAGGTTCTGGACCCTCGCGGTCTGTCTGAACCAAGCAATAAGTAATTAATTTCTTTTAACCGGAAAGAACAGAAATTGTTGAACAATGTGGAATATGACAAGAAGGGACAAAATTATGAATGTTTGCTCAATCATTTGAAAAGTAATTCGCTTATAGTTTTAAAAATTAAGTTCCCCTTGAACTTTTCTATTAAGACTTTGAAAAAGACAGCTTGTCACTTGGGTACACATTCCACGGTGTGTCAGATTCTACAGGGTATCTATCTATGCTGTAGATCATCATTTTCGTAGCTCTGTGAATAGTAGCGCCCAAACATTTAAAAGGGTTATAGTTTGATCTTGCATGGATGGCCAATTCTCTGAATAAGAGTATACTAAAACTGTTAACCCAAGTTTTACTACAATCGGACTAAGCATTTGACACCTCACGGAATCTCACTTCGTTGGATCACTAATCAGCACTGCGATTCTTCTAAAACGTCTGTTTTTGTGTGTTTTCATTACAACAAGATAATTCTCTTTGTAGAATTTTTTTTTATTCAAATTCAATATATTTATAGAATTAGTTTTACCTCCCCATCTAAGGCTATTTTAATCCTGAGATAGTGTGACACTTTTCATTCAGATTAGCTTACCTATCATTTTGATATACATAATATTTTTTTTAAAAAAGTAGTCTTCGGTCCGCCCTTGAGTGTTTGCAGAATTCATTATTTGGATAACGTTTTCGTAAATACTCAAGTAGTATTGTTTTATACTTCGAGTAAAAAGACCTTTCTAATTTTCCCCAAAATTCAAGAAAGGCTCAAATTTCAGATTTGAAAATCTCAATATATTCATAGAATTTTTTTCCCGCCCATATTTTTTGGTTCTTTTCCAAAATATACAATAAATTACAAAATGGCCATATAAATTATAGATATAAATTTAGACCTATTTGGTCTTGCTTAAAGTGCCAAAAATTTAGGAACTACCTAATGGAAACAGTTTTCTTCCCTTTTGAAATTTTTCCTTCTTGAAGTCACCGCTGGGAGCCTATGCCTACTGCTCCACTTAATATTCGAATCTTTTTTTTTAATTGAATCAAAATTGGTATGCACATTTACTGTTTTCATCTATTATTCTTTGGTCCCACCCGGGGCTTCATGGTAGTAATTTTAATCGAGTGAAGTCTACAGTTGACAGAACTCGTTGTACCCTATCGGTATAAAGCAAGGATCCAAGCTATCGGTAGAAAATAATTTTAATCCAATACCTATCCAATTAACATATAAGTCTGCTAAGTAGTTTTGTAATCTGTACATCTTACTCAGTTAATATGGCCACCATGAGCTCCCGGGTATAGCAATATATATATAAGTTTAATTTATGGCTTGTTATATAGAGGTGTACTCAGCTTCAAAAGTACAATTGAGTAGCTACTTTAATGTGAGTGTAGCAACCAGTGGCGTCCTTACCAGAGTAATATAGATTACCTATAGTAAACAGTCATCGTATAATGAACAGGTAAACAGACGTCCAAAGAAAATTCTTGGTGTGAATACTAGACTTTACTTCGTACACGTTCAGTCAAAAAACTTTCAACACACATTGTATATTGAACAGAAATAAAATCTTAAACAAATTTCCGGGTAATACCTTTTTCTTTACTTCTCTGATTGAATGCATGCACTATGAACTTGAAACTTCTTCTTACCTTTAAAAGCAAATTTTAAGTTACATTTGAAACCAACTTTTTAAAAGCTAAAATAAAAACAGTAGCTATTTGTGCATATACTTTTGAAAAGTTGTTTCATGTTGGGAAAACATCAATTTGTGCAGGTTTGAATTAAATAAAAGTTGATACCTCTATCAATCGATCAAGTGGGGGGGCATGAATTTCAAAGGAAAATGGTTTGTATCTCTTTAAGTACTCTAGGTACCTACTAGGGATTTATTGCAATAGGTATACATAAATGATAATTATAGTACTTTCTCGTATACATATGAGGCAATCTGGAAAGTAAATTATACTTTGTTAGAGTATAGCTGCATCAGGATCTCTTGATCTGAGTATGTATTTTTTTATTTATACATGTTGAGCTCAGTGTATTAACTCGTCACCAACCATCAAAAATGTAAGAAACCAGAAACAAAGAACTACTCAAAATATTTGAAGAACGGATTGGAATTTCAAAAAACGTTGAAGCACTTGTCATCAACCATCATCGATGTAAGAAACCAGAAACAAAGGACTAGTCAAAATATTTGGAGAACGGATTGGAATTTCAAAAAATGTTGAAACACTTGTCATATAAAAAATAAATTTCAAAATAGAAAAAAGTTGTATCAACTGTAAAATAATTGGTCTACTTGATAATGTCGTAACTGACGAAAGCGCTCGTGACTCAACAATTATTTTGCAGTTGATACAACTTTTTTCTATTTTGAAATTTATTTTTTATATTTCATAATGACTGCAAACATCCTATATACCATCTCTAAATGAAACACTTGTCATCAACCATCAAAGATGTAAGAAACCGGAATCAAAGAACTAGTCAAAATATTTGGAGATGTAAGAAACCAGAAACAAAGAACTAGTCAAAATATTTGGAGAACGGATTGGAATTTCAAAAAATGTTGAAACACTTGTCATATAAAAATATATACCATCTCTAAATGAAACACTTGTCATCAACCATCAAAGATGTAAGAAACCGGAATCAAAGAACTAGTCAAAATATTTGGAGAACGGATTGGAATTTCAAAAAACTTTGAAACACTTGTCATCAACCATCATCGATGTAAGAAACCAGAAACAAAGAACTAGTCAAAATATTTGGAGAACGGATTGGAATTTCAAAAAACTTTGAAACACTTGTCATCAACCATCAAAAATGTAAGAAACCGGAAACAAAGAACTAGTCAAAATATTTGGAGAACGAATTGGAATTTCAAAAAACGTTGAAACACGTTTTTCTTTATTTCGAGGGGAAACTTTAAACTTTTGATACCATCAAAATTGTACCTAGGGGAGTCGGCTTTGAAATCTTAAATAGAACTAACACTTTTGTATTAAATTTTTGGAAAGTAAAAGAAAATTAATGTATTTTGAGATTTATTTGATATTCGTAGTCAAATCAGGGCCGGATTTTTTCCAAGTTGATGTGAGTTTTCATTTTTTTAGCAATTAAAACTCTGCATGTGTGAGATAAATTATTTCAAAATATAATTATGAATTTAATATAAGAAGGTCTGACTCCGAGTGGAGCCCATTTCTGGAGTATAATTTCATACTGCAAATAAACACTCACGTATTACTTTGGAAAAAAGGTTCTCGCTTTTTTTTTTTTNTTTTTTTTTTTTTTTTTTTTTTTGTAAAACTGAAGAGATACTTCACAACATAGGTATAAAAAAGCTTATCTTCAAATATCAAACATATTTCAAATGTAGGATTAGTTTTTTTTCGATTTCTCAGAAATGTATTATTTTTTGTTTGTAGGAATATTTCAAATATATTAATTTTCGACTTCTGACTTTTTTCAAAATAGATATGAAATGAAATTCTTTTTTGATTTCATTTCATATCTGTTTTGAAAAAGTCAGAAGGCGAAAATTAAAATATTTAAAATTATCCTTCAAACAAAAAACTTTATAAAGTCATCAAAGACATTAAGATAAAAATGTATTATAAAGGATGTGATTCTATTTATTTTTGAAATATTGAGAACTACTGGGAAATATTTCCCTCTCAAAATAAAGATTCGTTGTCTAGAGAGTTCGGGGGACCCATTATTTTTAAACACCGTGTACAATAACAAGATCCATGTTAATACAGTCTTAACTTTTAAAAAACGATTTAAGTTCAGTATGGTTCATGGTTGATAAATAGATAACGTAAACAAAATTTGCTCACAAACTGACATCACTTTGATGTTTGCCCAGTTGTTTTCCCCTTTTTTTTAAAAAAAAAAAGACGATTTTGGATGATCCTCCATGCTAACTGTATAACTTCTCTCGTTGATTTTTACACATTAAAGCATGAGCGGAGTAGCGCAAAATGAATAATAATAATAATATTACCAAAATAATAATAACAATTCTGGAACCATTTATATATATATTCACGCCTTGACAAACGCTGCCGGACACGACCTGTCACCTAAATGCCTTAATTCTGCGTCTTCTATATACCTAGTTCCTAAATATGTAAATGCGAAGTCGTATGACGTGTTGTTCTATCAATGACTGGAATAATGACTTTATTTTAATTTTTTCAAGGAAGTTATTACGAAAAATCCAATATGATAACAAATTTCGGCCGCCTGTGTTATGAAGTTATCTACTCTAAATTTTTCAAAAAAACCTTGTACTGGTGTCACACTTGCTAACCAATCGTTTCTAGGATTTTAGTATGGAGACTCTGTCTGTAACATATAAATATAGATTAACAAACCATTTGAATTTGAAGGCGCCAAATTGAGTTTTCCACTTGAGATAATCTGAAATTTCAATTATGTAACTCAAAAGAAAGAAAAAACTCAAAATAAAATTATAAATTATATTTCTAATCAAATATTAATTTCATATTTGTTTTTAATATTATAACGCTTCTTCGTTTTGATTGATATTTGAAAACGAGTCATTGGAGCGATGTAAAGTTTAGGTGAATAGATACAATTTATGAACGGAAGCAATCAAATATAATATACCGATGATTGCCAGATGTATGACACTTCAGTTAAGTAAGTTGTTGTATGAGAGGAAGATATCAAATATAATATCATCAACAGTGGCATCATCATGTCCAATAGTTACCAGATGTATGACACTTCAGCTAAGTAAGTTGTTGCAGTATGAGAGGAAGATATCAAATATAATATCATCAACAGTGGCATCATCATGTCCGATAGTTACCAGATGTATGACACTTCAGCTAAGTAAGTTGTTGTATGAGAGGAAAATATCAAATATAATATCATCAACAGTGGCATCATCATGTTCAATGATTGCCAGATGTATGAGACTTCAGCTAAATAATTTGTTGTATAAGAGGAATATATCAAATATAATATCATCAACTGTGGCACCACCTGTCCGATGGTTGCCAGATGTATGAAACTTCAGCTAAATAGGTTGGTTGATGTTTGCAGCTTAAGTTTAAATTATTGTAAATATCTTATTTGCTTTTCTAAACTTTTAGGTATTTGTCCAAATTATACAGGATGTTTCAAAAGATTATGCAAAAAAAAAAAAAAAGAAACCACATATAGTAAAGCTCAAATAAAGGCCAGTTTGCTTAGTAAACCCCTATACGGAATTGGACCCCAAGGTAGCTAAGGCCACCCAAAGTTGTCAGATAAAGGAAAATGACTTATGAATCTGGCATCTCCAGAAAATCCATAAAGTCCGAGGTTCGAGACCCAGATTGGGCAATTCTTTGGAATTTTTATTTGCAATGAACTAATGTCAAGATTAATACTTCATTTTTAGAAATGTCCTACCCTCTATTTTTGTGATTTTAAAAGGTCAACGGTTGGTTTTAGACAAGAGCTATTCCGATCTTTTTTGTAGCAAAACAATTTTCATTTCATTACCCCCCATAACTCTACCCCTGATCAGGGAAAAAGTGCCAAATACTCACCAAAGAAGCATGATAAGGATCGGAGACGTCATGCAATAAATGAAGTCGATTTTTAAGTGCTAATTTTTCGTGGCCCTAGCTAACTTGGGCTCCATTTCCGTATAGGGGTTTATTAAACAAGGTGGTCTTTATTTGAGCTGTACTGTACGTGGTTTCTTTTTTTGCATAACCTTTTGATTTTGAAACACGCTGTATACATTTACTTTGCTCTTTGTAAGTGGTGTCCTATTCAAAAGTGATCTCACTGAACCTATTGAGCAGTTGTAAGAAAATAACATGGAGGAATTTCATTTCTCCTCTTTGATACAATTAATTTGGGGATAATTTAATTTAATAGAAGTCGTTCTGTGTTACATTCTGATCAAAATAACGTGGTCAGCTAACAAGCTTTTTTGCTATATTATGGTCATAAAAAGAAATGATGTGTTTTGACCCTTCGAGGCAATCAATTTTTTTGGTTTAATGGTTTTATGGTGTGCAAGTTGTTTTCAAAAATCCGTCATTAAGAAATAATGTGTACATAATAATGTAACAGCAAAAAGGAGCGCCTTGAAATCACATGACCATCTATAAACTAAATCAGAAGGCTCTTTGTAGAAGAGTGCTCTTAATCGGAAATTGATGAGAACACTCCGCGCAACGTTTCTTTTCAGAAACATAAAAACTAGAGTTTGGAAAAATGGGTTTACCCCAAAACTATACATCAAATACAATGTTTTGCACATTTAGCAACAACCCTTCAAGATTGTTTTAAAAGAAATTTTCGAATACGCTTCAGAAGGCAATTTAGAAAAGATTTTGTCAGTCCTTTAAGTATTTATTAGGTGGTCGTTATGAATTTCGATGTCATTCAACAAAATTGACCTTCTGTGTTATTGCGGACTAAACAGACTGACAAAGCAATGTTCAAAGAAACATCATAGTACTAAAACTAGAATTTACTACCTTAGGTCAATTAATCTACTATTGTTACATGTATTGTGTCAATTCACAATAATTCGACGCATTTTTAATTTTCCTCACGTTGTAACTCTTTTTAGTGTAGCACGCGCAAATTAAGCGTTAAAAATGTTGCGTTTAAGCATTAAAAATGTTGAAAATACTTTGTAAAGAAAAATATGAAAAAGAAAGTTTTGAAGGTAATGAGAAAATGTATTAAAGTTATTGCCGAGCTTTTCTTTTTTCCCTGGAGAGATGTAATTTAGACCTTTGTGCAATGGAAGCTATTACAGCAGAGATAATGTGATAAGATATACGTGTCCCAGAAGTACGAGGCCACCTGAATATCTTTTGAACGGTTTTATGTGAACTTTTAAAATTTTGTATGCTATTATATGCCAAATTAAATCACCTTATGGTGTGACCAATTTTTCAGGGGCGGGTCCCATGTGGCCCCCATGGGGTCCAAATTTTATTTTTAAATACGAACCGCGATCTTGTACGAACGCGACCTAACCTAACCTAACCTATTTTCAAAAAGACAATACAATTTGAAGTACTTTGCAAACAAAATCACACGTGTTTTCTTTCAAAATGGCGGCTATTTGAAATTTTCAAGACATGACTTCCAAGAGTGTCTAAAACTAGGCGAATTATTTCCAATGGGATATTGAATAATTGCATAGGAAATCAATGTCGAGGAACCTGTTTTTTAGTTTGGGACACACTAGTTATAAGTTATAACTCTTCTATCAATAATATCCTGATGGGATGCGTTCAGTAACAAGTGGCTCCTCGCCCCCGAAAAAAATTTATGTCTAAAAAAATAGGTTCCTCGACATTGGTGTCGAGTAGGGGCCTTTGGAGAAATAAAATCAAAGAAGGTAACAACGGTCGCAGATAAAATTCGAAAAAGATGCAGTGAAAAAAAGAGGTATTGCATGAATAGAAAATTTTGTGGCCATTACATGTCATGAACATAACTAATCATAACGTTGAGCTTGTGCTGGACCAACTAGATCCCCAAGTCTTTACAACAGACAGTAACAACATCGTTTCTGATGGTAGCGGAAAATGTTTTTTTTTTTTTTTGCTGCTAAGTTTTTGTCATCATACCTCGAATCTTGGCATCCTCCCCATTAAGTAACATAAAATATTACATCAGTAACAAAATAATATTACAGAGTTGCTTTCTGTGTCACGCTGGGATATCACGCTGAAATATAGACTATATCTATATAGACATCGAAAATTCTCTTTTGTTTATGAGGAAATTCGCGTCACGTGAGAGAGAGGCAACCCATGAAAAACTCTCACCCGCCATCTAAACACAAGATCTTTTCACCAACCAACTTAACAGAAATATCGCAAATATTCTTTTACGGCTTTTGTCGATTTTCACGAATGCTGGGTACCTCAAAACGTGTTTTAACATTGAAAGCTAGACATCGAAAATGTCAGTCCATTGCGATACTTTTGGATATTGAAAGTCGTGTCATGTAAGTAGTGATGTTTTTTTTAAAAGCCAGCATTTCAGGAGTTTTCATATGAAAACTGTCATCATTTACTATTTTTGTTTACATCAACACGCGAAGCAAAACACTTGCATCCCGAGATCATAATTTGAAACTTTTTTTAATCATACCTAAGAAGTTTTAATTTTGCTGTGATTTTCATTAAACATAAGTTTTATTTTATTTTTATTATTTTTAAATTTTGAATGTGTCGTTGTTCATGCTTTATAGAATCGTGTAGAACCAATGTCAGTTCCAGAGTGTGAAGTAAAGGTAGGTAGGCAATAATTGAATTTCATGTCAGAGGATGGATTCCATTCAATAGATAGTGCATTGTCATTATTTAACGAGTCAGTGGTACGTTCACAGCAGATCGCATGAGAACAAACGAGCAAAAACAAACTAATAACAGAGATCAAAAAACAGAAAACTCAAAATGAACAAAAAACAGATATGTAACTCAAAAAGTACACACAATTTTAATTGAATGAAGATTTTATTGAGTTTGCTCTAATTAATCATTTACCGGGGGCCCTGATAATCTTATTAGCGTCGTTAACATATTAATTAACTGTACCAGGGGCGAACACAGGTGATGAAGGCTGGATAATCGAAATGTTTCGAATTAATTTTAACAAAGAATTGTTTTAATATTTGATATTTTTTTCTTCTTCTCATGATCTTTTTATCTGTCTGTTGTTTTTATCAATAAAACTTCAATGATAAAGTAATTAGGTATGGCTATATGTGACAGGGAATCACGTCATGCGTATAGGTCCAAGTAAATTCCATGTCGATTATAATATATAGCCTCGATCCTTCAGGAAAAATATCTGCTGTATATTAGTTCGAATACCAGCTATGACAGATTTTCCGATATTTACAAAAATTTGAACCAGAATTATTTTGACCTAAAATTCTACATCTACACAGAGACCGTAAAAAACACTTAAGAAGTTGCTGGAATCAATCAGATTAAGATATAAAATTGGAATCGTTCGTTTTTGCATGGTGACTTTAGGATTTATAGTTGGAGAACAAGAAAGATAAGGAGCACGTGATTTGGATTTTACTACTCTGATTGGCTGATGGGATACGCCCACTCCATTATTGATATGAGTTAATTGGGATTTGAAAAAATCCTAAATCTTTTTCGGTACCATGCCTGAAAATTTGTAACGACAGCACATGCGAAAACGAGAAAGTTAAAGCAGGCCGTTTATGCACGATTTCAAAAGTTTGTACGCCATATAAAGAATTCAGAAGATGGCCTCAAAACAAAAAAGATTAATTTTAATGAGAAAAAAAAGAAAATTAATTCCCGAATAAAACTTTTTTTTCCAGAATTCCCCTTTTGCTACTAAAAAAAAAAAAAAAAAAAAAAAAAAAAAAAAAAATCTTTTGAAACTTTCATAAAACTTTCCCTTAAATAAAATGATGCTGTTGTTTTTTATTTCCTGAATTTCAAAATCTGTCATTTATAATTTTACTGTTTTTAATGGCCATAAGAAAAAAAGGTGAAAAACGATAGACCATATTTCTGTTTACATGGCAGGTGACAGTTTTTCATGGTTTGTCTCTTTTTCCTAACATCACACGAATTTCCCCACCATAAAAAAAAAATTATGTACTGAGGTAGGTATTGAATTAGGCTGAAACGATGCCTAGCTTACAATGCTCAAAAACACATTTGAAATGCACAGGGTCCGTGTCTGTTCAGAATACGACACATTTCAAAATGTTTCGTGGAACGTCCCTTGAATAGGAGCAAGGGCCAAAAAGAGTCGGTAATTTCTTCATAACTATTTTATTTATCAATATCTTTTTAGTTTTTAAAGTCACTAATTGAAATGTATTTGAGGCCCCCAGAGATTTTTATTTCATCTCCTCCTCAATTGCAAAACGTTTTCCTTTCATATCCCTTTTGAGTCTGAAAAAAAAGAAGTCGCAGTGAACAGGATCCGGTGAATAGGGAATAACCTCCTGGTTTCCAATCGGTGTCATGACATTTTTGGTCAAAAGTTATCAAAATTGAACAAGGAGGCCGACAGTTATTGAGGAACTAGGAAACCAAATCATGCAGTAAAAACTGGACTGTCAAAATACAATTGGCCAACTAAATCTCAAAATACAAATAGGCCCAACTTAACCATGATTTTAGGAAGAGAATATAAATTGATAATTATTAGTTGAAAAATTAGATAAGAGTAGATACGATACATTTCAAATTGCTAATTATTAGTTGAAAAAGTAGATAAGAGTAGATACGATACATTTCAAATTGCTAATTATTAGTTGAAAAAGTAGAAGAGTAGATACGATACATTTCAAATTGCTAATTATTAGTTGAAAAAGTAGAAGAGTAGATACGATACATTTCAAAATGTATCGTATCTACTCTTTTCAAAATTGAACAAGGAGTAAATATTGAACAAGGATATCCCATAGATTTTATACCTCCGTTGAAATGTTTGTTGCGAATTTTTGAAAGTAAACATGTATTTATTTTGGGCCTAATTATTTTTGTAAGTACAAAAGCAATAACAACAATGGGATTATCAACAACTAGCAGAACAACAGAACACTTACAGACACATTGCATTTATCGGCGTACGCAAGGGGGGGGGCAGGGAGGGGCAGCTGCCCCCCCCCTAGTAAATCCAACTTACACTAGATATTCTGACTTTTTCGGCGTAACTTGCACTAGATATTATGATATTTCGGCCCAACTTACACAGATAAATATACTTTTCACCAGTAACTTAAAAAAATCTGGTGTGAACATCGCACGACTTTCCTTATCTATAAAAAGCGACTTTCAATAGCTAATTAGCGGGCAACAATAAATTACACTTCGACCTAACTTGTATTCTCCAATTTCTTGTATGAAATTGATATTAATGGGCATCAAATTTTGAGTTCTATGATATAAATAGGCACCAAAATTTAAATTCTAGCTCTTTCCATCCTGGTTTTAGGCAAAACCGCCAAAAAGCGGCTATTAACCTCTAATTCGCGGCCAACAAAATATTACACTTCAACCTAAGTTGTATTTTTCAATTTCTTGTATGAAATTGATATGAATAGGCACCAAATTTCAAGTTCTAGCTCTTTCCATTCTGGTTTTAGGCGGAACCTCCAAAAAGCGGCCTTCAAACGCTAATTGAGGGCCAACAATATATTACACTTCAAAGTTGTAGTTTTCATTTTCTTGTATGAAATTCATATGAATAGGCACCAATTTTTAAATTCTAGCTCTTTCCATTCTGGTTTTAGGCAGAACAGCCAAAAAGCGGCCATCAACCTCTAATTAGCGGCCAACAATATATTACACTTCAACCTAAGTTGTATTTTTCAATTTCTTGTATGAAATTGATATGAATAGGCACCAAGTTTAAAGTTCTACCTATTACCGTTCTCATGTTAAGCAGGATATGCGAATTTCAGCCCATTACAATACTTTACTTTTTATAGGATAAGGAAAGTAAAAAAATCGCCTGTTGCAAGAAGTTGACCCCCCCCGTGTCACAAACTCGGCTGCCCCCCTCCCCAGACGACATGCTGCGTACGCCCATGATTGCATTGTAATGTAAATTCACACTAGAGTTTCCGTATCATGAAAGTACGAGTATATTCATGGAGGATTCGAGGCCTTTTTAATTTCCTCATCCTATAAAAAGGAAAGTATTGTAATAGGCTGAAATTTTCCATGTCGATTTTTCAATGCCAAAAGAAGTATTGGGTTCCCCAGAGACCAAAATAAGAGTTTCAGCCATTGATCCGCAAGTTTGTCTGTAAACAAGATATAATTATCTCGGGAACAGTAAATGTTGAAATTTGATATGTATTAGTCTAGTTTTATGCTATGAACGACACACGAAACTTTTAAAAGTTGAAATAGAATAAACCGTTGGTGTTTTTTTTTTTTTTTGCCGATTGTTACCGGTTTTGGTTGAAGTTATTGCCGCTTTTTGACAGTTCTACCTAAAACAAGAACGATAATAGATCTTGAATATTGATACCTGTTTAACAATTTTAATTGAATGGAATGCTCTAAGACACTCTTGGTTTAAGTCTAATCTTTATGGGTTTTCACGAATCTTGTATAATAAAATGAGAACGGTAAGAACTAGAGCAGAATAAGAAACTTTTAATTCACGTTGAATTATAATTGGTTTTAGGCGCTTTTTTTGCAGATTTTACTACAAACATTGAAAACTCGACAATAAAACTTTCAGCCCATTACAATTTTTTCTACATCTTTTCATACACCTAGATAAGGAAAGTCGTGTGATATTATCACAAGATTTTTTTCCATGAAAATATTTTCCTCAGAAGAAAATTAAATTTCTATGACATGTTCCCCGTACCTCATAAAATGTGTTTTTCTCGATCTAATTATTTCTCTCCTCGGAAAAATAATTCCTGCAATGTCATCCTTAGTGTCCTTCAAAAATAAAAGTTTTTCGTTGCTAAAATTTTGAGTTTGCTAATTAGCATTATTGTTTGTCACCAGTTTCTTTCTTTAACGTGAAAGACTTTTATGTTCACGATAGAAATGATAGAATGATACTATATGGGAGTCATCCGTTCCATTTAACTCTACAGGCGATGATCACACACGTAAAACTTCAAAAACGAATCGCGGTACAAATTGCTCAGAATAGAAGGAGAAAAAATTCCTATGTAATGAGAACACACTCATTAAAAGTGTATCGCCCTAACACTAACGTTAAGTGGGAACAGGATCTACAATTTCATTGTTTTGGCCAGTTGCGTAGATTACCATGACCATGGCTTTTATCCATACATACACTTCCTTTCTATGTAACTTTTATCCACACATATACTTCCTTTCTATGTAGCTTTTATTGTATGAATAAAAGCTACATAGAAAGAATATACTTCTTTTCCATGTAACTTTTATCCATACATATACTTCCTTTCGATGTAACTTTTATCCATATATATAATTCTTCTCTATGTAACTTTTATCCATACATATACTTCCTTTCTATATAACTTTTATCCATACATATACTTCTACTCTATGTAACTTTTATCCACACATATACTTCTTTTCAATATAACTTTTATCCATACATATACTTCTACTCTATGTAACTTTTATCCCTACATATACTTCTTTCCAATATAACTTTTATCCATACATATACTTCTAATCTATGTAACATTTATCCATACATATAATTCTTTTCAATATAACTTTTATCCACACATATACTTCTTTTCAATATAACTTTTATCCATACATATACTTCTTTTCAATATAACTTTTATCCATACATATACTTCTTTTCAATATAACTTTTATCCATACATATAATTCTAATCTATGTAACTTTTATCCATACATATAATTCTTTTCAATATAACTTTTATCCATACATATATACTTCTACTCTATGTAACTTTTATCCATACATATAATTCTTTTCAATATAACTTTTATCCATACATATATACTTCTACTCTATGTAACTTTTATCCATACATATACTTCTACTCTATATAACTAATATTCGCAGATGCACTATTGCTAGTTCTGTGAATTTTAGACTTCACTCAGTTTACAATATGGACAACATAAAAAAGGACTATACCAAGTTCCATCAAAAAATCGAACAGTCGTTTAAAGAAAAATCGTTGAGTTAAAACTATACTTCACTCCATTCCGTCAAAAATTAAAATAAAACAAAGATTAATTTTCACGGAGGAGCTCTATTTGTTTTCTGAAGCCAAAATCCTCTACCATGCTTTGATTTTTTGGGGGTGGGGGTTGCGCGACTGATCAAATGTGTCTTGTTTAATCTAATATACTTATTATCTTCTGTAAATATCAATAGATAACTACCTAGGTAAAGCACAAGCTAATCTGTAAATTTATTAACACTTCATAATCCAATGAACAAGCGTTCGAGAGTTATCGTGATACTTCTCTTTGTGGATATGTCTTTTTAGACATATACGCAAAAAAATTAAAGAAAAATTACGAAACTAAAACCAGACTTCAGTTTGATCGTTGGAGTTTGGCCAATCAATCATCTGATGTACACGAATGGGGCGAGAATACTAACTTTATGTTTGTTGTAAGTTTCATGCATGACATTGAATGTGAAATCTAGCCTTTTTTTTATAAAAACTTTTGTTTGTTTTTTTCTACGGAAAGTGAGGAGATATTTTTCCTCCCTCTCTCTCACCTAATGCTTTCTTTCATTATTTGGTCATTTTCTTTTCTTTCTCTTTAAAAAGAAAAAAACAAGGAGCCTTTTATATAAATTCTCTGTGAATAGAAAAGTTATCCTTCCAAATCTTTGACCTATTTACAACTGCTCAAACTTCGTAACATCACTATTTTAGTGAAGTCTTAAAAACAGTCTGTTAAGTAGATGGCACACGAGTATTGTATTGATTGATACAGGATATTGATCAATAAAAATCAAATAATATAAATTTTCGTCAATATCGGAAATCAACATTAATATCTACACCTACAATCTGTCCAGAATGTACACGGGCTGGTGCTTGAAAACGGGTTGTGGTGAACTGGTCCCCAAACTTTGTGATTTCGAAGTATTCTTAATTTGATGCAATGACCTTGCATCAACGAATAATCGACTAATGAAAAGAACTTTTAAGGTAATGTTCGTGATCTGCCTCAACTTGATCCGCGATTTTTCTTTTATAGCCGCTATTGACTCGAAACACTTTCCTCGGAGGGATACCTTCAAGCAAGCTCGTTGTATTTGACTTCGCAGCGCTGCCGCACTTCTCAATCTTGTAAACAAAAAATAATCACAGAGCTTTCCGGTGAATGGAATGTTTTTTTCAATGGTGTCACTTCAATGGAGTATTCAACATTGGCCAAAATTGACATGTCCTTTTTGGGACAAGCCGTGCTGCTATATTACTCATTTTCATATTCTCGTGCGAACTGATAAAGGCCGTTTTACATAAACCAATTTTTTGATCAAACAATTTGAGGGTTACGTTTTAGTTTTAACTCTTTCAACTCCACGAGTTGAAAGAGTTAAAACTTTTTTATTGTCTTTCTGTGTGGTGATAACACTTTTTTTTTATTTGGCTTAACGTCTCTTCAACATCTATTGGTCATTCAGTACGGGGGTTTTACCCTCGATTCGCTGGAAACTTGCAAACCAGCTACCCACATTGATCTCACCCAGCCTGAGTTGGGCCTGAAAAATAGCCAGCATCAGGAGGGCGCAAACTCACGTGGACACCCACATGGTACAACCTCGCTGGACGTTGCTTAACTTCAGTAATCTAACGGGAACTGGTGTTCAAATTGAAAATTAATATGGACATTAAATTTTGTCAGATTCAATATTTTTGGCTGATTAGTTTTTGGGCCGTATTGCCAACCGGAGCCATTTAAGTGAATGAGGTCTACGTCTACAGTACACAGAAATTTTAGTAAAGCAGAAATTCAGAAATACTTAATAAGTAAGGGATAATGCTCTATGGAATAGCTCCTCGTAGAGTGCCAGACAGCAAACTAAATAAGAAAGGGATAGGTTGTGAACACTCTTTGGCTTGATTATTTTCATGAATGACATCGTAATTAATTGACATTAGCCTAGTCTGAGGTCTTGTTAATATTAAAACATCACGTCCTTGAGAAATTATGACAGAATTACGATATCCTGAGTGTAACTATTCAGGCCGAGAATAATATATGAGTGAATCCTGTTGTGCAGAATATACACTATCTACACAGAAAATCTAGTCAAGTGCTGATTTTAGATGTTTGCAGCAGCTTTGGGAAGCACGCAATATATGAGTGAATACTATTGTGCAGAATATAGACTATATACACAGAGAATCTAGTCATGTGATGATTTTAGATGTTTGCAGCAGCTTTGGGAAGCACGTAATATACGAGTGAATACTGTTGTGCAGAATATAGACTATCTACACAGAAAATCTAGTCAAGTGCTGATTTTAGATGTTTGCAGCAGCTTTGGGAAGCACGCAATATTTACAAATGTAATCTACAACAACTACTCAGTTACCGTCACGATGCTGATGTGTCCACCCTAGCAATCAAAACTGCATAGAACATAATATATTACACTTTTTACAGGGTACAGGATTAAATCCACAAAGGGACATTCGCCACGTGTGTTTTTGCGTAGAAATTAGGGTTTCAATAAAATGTGCAACATTGAAACAATGACAAAGGTTCCATGGTCCAGAGGGCAAACAATAATATCAGATTGTACTTCCGTCAACAGCTTTGCCAACACATATATAACCAAAATCTTCCACTGCTAAAGAACAGAAACTGAGAAAGCTCTAAAGCTAAAGTTGACCAAGTACCAATCTCTTTCAGAGCAAAATTCACTTTTTAAACCTCCAACGCTTGGACAGTTTAAAACGGTTTCTTTTTTGAATAAAATTAGAAGTAGATTAAACAATCTTACTGCGAACACAAACGCAAAACAATATAGCGTTTGTCGTTGCCATACTATGGGGCAATGTCGCCAATATGATATAGTTTCATTTTTTTTTTATTTTCATATGAATTCTAGGTAGATGACCTGTTTTTGTGTTATTTATAAAATCCCCATAGAGATGTGCAACATCTTCCTGGCTGAACATTGTGCAACCATATGGCATTCCTTTAAACCTACTTTAGGACTAAGTAACAGTTTGTGCAAAATAAAAGTTTTGGGAAAGATTTTTCCTCATAAGTCTTCTCAGGCATGAAGTCCCATAAGATCACTTTTCGAAACGATATGTCCCAGTTTAAAAGAAAAATGAGATCAATTTTGCTGACTGATTGATTGTTCCTTGTGGACAGTAGGTCTCGTGGAGTATAACCTTATTATATTTATTTATTTATTTGAGTTATTCTATCACAAAATTTGTCATTCTCTATTTTGGAATATTTCAACTTTGTATATTTATATAATACAGGGACCTCAGAGCATTCAAATACCTCAGAATCTGTGAGCACAATGAAAATAATCAGACAAGTTAAATTTATTTTTTATAAAACTATCAGCTGATGTATACGTTATTTCTTCTTAAACATGCTTGGCTGTATAATTCCTTTTTAGTTTTCTTTGCAGATATGGGGAATTCTGCCATTGTTAGTATATTGGTTTATTTGTAGATTGTTTTTAACATTTTCCTGACGGTTTTAATTATGTTTTTTTTTTTTTTTCTTTTTGCCAATCCTGGTCATTTTTGCAATATGGCGAAAATTGTTGTTCATATGATAACTCGCCTTCTCTTAAACTTTGGGTTTTCTTTCTTATTTCGCACCTTCTCCCTCTTTCGGCTATTGATTCGTAAAGGTCCATCATTTCATTCCCACTACGGGGGCATTTAATGGGATAAGTTGTAAGAAGGATCTGTGTTATATCTAAATTTCAATTTTCTAGTTTTTACCATCGTATAGAGCTACGTTGAATACCTACTATCAGTCAATCAATTCTTTTTTGCATTTTATAAGTTAGTATAGATGGAATAGAAAATTGTGTAATAGAAAGAATTGTGTAATAGTTTAAAATTGTCGGCGTTGTGTTATCAATGCCACCAAAATTTAATGGGATAATTATTTGATTTTTGCAATTATGCAATTCTTCGATCAAGAAGTGCACAAAATATAAATCTCCCTGAGAGTCATGAGATTTGTTTAAAATAACATAACTTTCCAGTCCTCCTAGTTTACTTTCCTTTTAATTATTGTGTAATAGTTTAAAATTGCCGGCGTTGTGTTATCAATGCCACCAAAAACGTTTTGAGGTCTACGGAGCCCGACACACAAGTTTTTGCGATTTCGGCCTCCTAGGTACTTTGTATTTATATAGTGGGAAATGTAGGAACGGAGGCAAGTTTTTTGTATTATAGATATTCACACAGTATTTCTAAATACAAATCTTCTGGTTAAAATACAGGGCCGGATTAACAATAGTAGCACTTGTAGCACGTGCTACGGGCCCCGCGCTTTGACAACTCACACTAGATATTTCGACATTTCTTGGTTGAGAATTGAAAAAACATCATTTTGACAGGGCCCCCAACTCTTCAAAGTGTGTAGTAAAATCTAATTTAGGAAAGTACAAGTAGGTACCTACTACCTAGGAACTTAATAAAGAAACGAGTATTGCAA
>CM022874.1:30395367-30411350 GCA_012654025.1 Pachypsylla venusta
GCATAGAGGGGGGGGGAGAGTGTGTAGTTCAGTTCTGCGTAGTGCGTAAGGTGAAGGTTCACTTTCTCTACCAGCTGTATTGCCCGATACCTAAAGACATTTTAACAAAAGCAATTTAAGGGAGTAAAATTTGACGCAGTTTAGTGCTATTTGCGAGCAAGATGGCGAGGTGACAGAGTTGCTGCTGATTTAATGACCGGAAGTATTCACCATCTTTGATTTCACGTTTTTGTCGACGCGCTTATTTGGCATTTCTCGACAAAAAAGATCAGAAACAAATTTGTAGAAAATTTAATTATCTACAATCTTTATCTATTGAAAAAAACATTATTTAATGCTTTTATAATTATAAGCAAAAAGTGAGCGAAATTCGGATAGTGGCGCAGTTTTTTCAACTTTAAAAATAAATGGCACATTCAAATAACAAAGTTGTAGAGGACTTAATTTTCGACACCTTTTGTTCCATCAAGTTTTTCGTACGGTGTACAGATCACTGTCGGGAACGCGCTCAACGTGGCGGTATGGAGAAACTTGCTCGGACGGATAAATATTTAATACGCTGCGGACGAAGCGTTGAGAGGGATTTTGGGAATTGAAAAGAATATCGCTTTGGAACTACCTTTCAACACTCGCATTCAGTCGTACTCAAGCAACTGAAAAAAACTCCAAGAAGCAGAACAAAGGTAGTTTTGGTGAAATAGAACACAGTTTTTAAAAATTTGCTCCATAAAAACGAGCGAGTTTCTCCGAATCGCCACGTTGAAAGAAAAACTTACTTTGAAAAAAACCTATTGGGAATTTAGTCCTCTACAACATTGTCATTTGAATGTGCCATTAATTTTTTATACAAATCGCTCAAAATTTGAAAAAACTGCGTCACTTTCACTCACTTTTTCCTTGTAATTAGAAATAAATAATGTTTTTTCGACAATATTGTTTTTCACCTTTTTTGTCGAGAAATGCGTAATAAGCGCGCAAATCGACAAAAACATGAAATCAAAGACGGCGGATACTTTCGGTCATTAAATCAGCAGCAAGACTGTCGCCTCGTCATCTTGTTCGCAAATAGCACTAAACTGCATCAAAAGTTTACTCCCTCCCTGGTTCCAAAAAGTAGACTACTTAGACGGCGCCGGCGGGGGGTGAGGGGTGGAGGGGGCCCCGCTCTGTGAAAGTGCCACGGACCCCGCGGAAGGTTAATCCGGCCCTGTTTACAAAACACTTCTCTATCTTTTATGGTTACATATATTGAATTTCGAAGAAATAAAGCATTAATTATTATTTGACATAAAAGACGCTGCATTCATGTAAGTCAAGTTTATGTATAGGAATCCCATAAGAAAACTCTGCCAATGTGACATTTATTTTTTTTCTGGCTAAAAAAATACCCCCCCCCCATAAAAATTGAGGGGGTATAATTTTTCTTGTGACGATTCCAAATCTGGGGCATAATTAGACCCTAATTTTTAGCCATTGTCTATGGCACGTTGAATATACCAGTTCCCCTTGGATCACAAAAGTTAAGCAACGTCCGGCGAGGTTGTGCCAAGTGGGTTCGTGTCCCTCGTGATGTTAGCTATTTTTTCAAAAATCGGTCGTAACTCGAAAACGGTTTGACCTTATTGAATTCTGATATTTTTTCTGGGGTTGAAACCTATGGTTTGGGGGGCGGGTCAATTCCCATCAATTTTTCGATATCTCCTACACTTCTGGCCAAACGTTTTCCATAAAATAAACATACACACACACTCACAAACATACAATAAATTTCTATTTTATTATATACCTATATAGATGAAAGTTACAGATGGATTGCAATTTCGAACCATTGTTAATTATAAAAATTGGGACAACAATATTTGTGCATAAGATTTTTCTAATAACCACAAAATGTTCAACCTTTTGACAATTGCATAAAGCTTCTGCAAAGCTCAATAAAATGAATGGCATTTGTTGTGATGATGAAAGGAACAAACAACACAGACACCATGACAAAGACTGATGACAAAGCATTTTCTATTTCAACAAATAGAATGATGCTCCAAATAATTTCTTTTGAAAAAGAAATGTGTTTTTTTTAAAAAATATTTTTCAGTAAAATGACTTGCTCCCAAAGAATCATCTGTCTCATTTTCTGTAATTATATTTTTTTGAAAGAGACTGAAAAAAGAAGAATTTTTTTAAATGACAACAAATTGTCAAGGAAAATCGGTTTTCATTCTTTGAAAATTCAACACACAACTATTTAGTTCTGTGGAGTGTACATCTTTCTCAAACTTTGTGATGCATTTGGACTCTGATGGTCCAATAGGACCAAAAACTAATCATCTATAATTCCATCATCAATGTCAATACCAAATTTTATGCAAATCGGACAAAGTGCTCGAAAGTAATTGGGAACCTAGCAGACATGCAAACTGCAAACAGATGTTTAAATAAATGTTGACAATTTTTCCTTTCTACTGCCTATATTGTAAGAGGAAGCAACCTACATTTGACCGAACGTAGTGAGGTCTAATTTTAACTTTTTTTTTTTTTTAATTTGGTTTAACGTCTCTTTAACATCTATTGGCCATTCAAGACGGGGGTTTTACCCTCCATTCGCTGGAAATTTGCAAATGAGCTACCCACATTGACCTCAGACCAAGAGCCAACGATACGTGATGGTCCCAAGCGGTCACCCATCCAAGTACTGATCACGCCCGACGTTGCCTAACTTCAGTGATCTGACGGGAACTGTATTCAACGTGGTATGATGGTTAGATAAATTTAACTTGATTTTACTTTTAATTGTCTTTTTGTACCACAGTAGTTCTGTAACTTGTTGTACGTATCAGTTCATAGGGAGAAGAAAAATAGATTCATAATACTGTATAACAATATTGCTTCATATCAATGGAGCCGAGAAAAATATGATCGTAAACAAAAAATAAACAGTTAGCTTTAGCTATAATGAGGAGCATCGTCACAATGAAATAAATAATCAATTTTCAAGTGGGGCTCGAACTGCCGATCCACGGCACGAAACCCCCAACCCCCATGCTTAATCAACTGAGGTAATTAGGTCGGTCATATTTAAAGTAGTATTCTTTATTCATATTACTTCTTTGGTAATATGAATACAGAATACTACTTTAATTGGAAACAAAAGGTTTCCAATTTCCAACTACAAAATGAAAAAAAATAGTCGTACCAAATATTATGACTGTTCATAATATAATAAACACTTTTGTTCAAAATTTCATCAAAAGCAGACATACTGGTGCAAAAATGTAATCAAAAAACAAAAATAAACCATATAGGGTCCTGGGGTGTACAAACGAATTTTAACCCCAACTTCGTGCGTCGAAATTAGAGCAACGGGAAATATTTGCATAGAGAACATGAGAGTACAAAACATGATTGAGGACTTTCATCCATCCGATATTGTAGATTTGCATAGAGAACATGCGAGTACAAAACATGATTGAGGACTTTCATCCATCCAATATTGTAGATTTGCATAGAAAACATGAGAGTACAAAACATGATTGAGGACTTTCATCCATCCGATATTGTAGATTTGCATAGAGAACATGCGAGTACAAAACATGATTGAGGACTTTCATCCATCCNATTGGACGGCTTGTTAATGAGCAGCATTGTTAGAGATGCTCAATGATTTACGCAAGGAACACTCAATCATTCTTCTCGATTAGTTTCCCTTTGTTTACATTTCAATTGGACGGCTTGTTAATGAGCAGCATTGTTAGAGATGCTCAATGATTTACGCAAGGAACACTCAATCATTCTTCTCGATTAGTTTCCCTTTGTTTACATTTCAATTGGACGGCTTGTTAATGAGCAGCATTGTTAGAGATGCTCAATGATTTACGCAAGGAACACTCAATCATTCTTCTCGATTAGTTTCCCTTTGTTTACATTTCAATTGGACGGCTTGTTAATGAGCAGCATTGTTAGAGATGCTCAATGATTTACGCAAGGAACACTCAATCATTCTTCTCGATTAGTTTCCCTTTGTTTACATTTCAATTGGACGGCTTGTTAATGAGCAGCATTGTTAGAGATGCTCAATGATTTACGCAAGGAACACTCAATCATTCTTCTCGATTAGTTTCCCTTTGTTTACATTTCAATTGGACGGCTTGTTAATGAGCAGCATTGTTAGAGATGCTCAATGATTTACGCAAGGAACACTCAATCATTCTTCTCGATTAGTTTCCCTTTGTTTACATTTCAATTGGACGGCTTGTTAATGAGCAGCATTGTTAGAGATGCTCAATGATTTACGCAAGGAACACTCAATCATTCTTCTCGATTAGTTTCCCTTTGTTTACATTTCAATTGGACGGCTTGTTAATGAGCAGCATTGTTAGAGATGCTCAATGATTTACGCAAGGAACACTCAATCATTCTTCTCGATTAGTTTCCCTTTGTTTACATTTCAATTGGACGGCTTGTTAATGAGCAGCATTGTTAGAGATGCTCAATGATTTACGCAAGGAACACTCAATCATTCTTCTCGATTAGTTTCCCTTTGTTTACATTTCAATTGGACGGCTTGTTAATGAGCAGCATTGTTAGAGATGCTCAATGATTTACGCAAGGAACACTCAATCATTCTTCTCGATTAGTTTCCCTTTGTTTACATTTCAATTGGACGGCTTGTTAATGAGCAGCATTGTTAGAGATGCTCAATGATTTACGCAAGGAACACTCAATCATTCTTCTCGATTAGTTTCCCTTTGTTTACATTTCAATTGGACGGCTTGTTAATGAGCAGCATTGTTAGAGATGCTCAATGATTTACGCAAGGAACACTCAATCATTCTTCTCGATTAGTTTCCCTTTGTTTACATTTCAATTGGACGGCTTGTTAATGAGCAGCATTGTTAGAGATGCTCAATGATTTACGCAAGGAACACTCAATCATTCTTCTCGATTAGTTTCCCTTTGTTTACATTTCAATTGGACGGCTTGTTAATGAGCAGCATTGTTAGAGATGCTCAATGATTTACGCAAGGAACACTCAATCATTCTTCTCGATTAGTTTCCCTTTGTTTACATTTCAATTGGACGGCTTGTTAATGAGCAGCATTGTTAGAGATGCTCAATGATTTACGCAAGGAACACTCAATCATTCTTCTCGATTAGTTTCCCTTTGTTTACATTTCAATTGGACGGCTTGTTAATGAGCAGCATTGTTAGAGATGCTCAATGATTTACGCAAGGAACACTCAATCATTCTTCTCGATTAGTTTCCCTTTGTTTACATTTCAATTGGACGGCTTGTTAATGAGCAGCATTGTTAGAGATGCTCAATGATTTACGCAAGGAACACTCAATCATTCTTCTCGATTAGTTTCCCTTTGTTTACATTTCAATTGGACGGCTTGTTAATGAGCAGCATTGTTAGAGATGCTCAATGATTTACGCAAGGAACACTCAATCATTCTTCTCGATTAGTTTCCCTTTGTTTACATTTCAATTGGACGGCTTGTTAATGAGCAGCATTGTTAGAGATGCTCAATGATTTACGCAAGGAACACTCAATCATTCTTCTCGATTAGTTTCCCTTTGTTTACATTTCAATTGGACGTCTTGTTAATGAGCAGCATTGTTAGAGATGCTCAATGATTTACGCAAGGAACACTCAATCATTCTTCTCGATTAGTTTCCCTTTGTTTACATTTCAATTGGACGGCTTGTTAATGAGCAGCAGTCAGAGATGCCCAATGATTTACGCAAGGAAAACTCAATCATTCTTCTCGATTAGTTTCGCCTTGTTTACATTTCAATTGGACGGCTTGTTAATGAGCAGCATTGTCAGAGATGCCCAATGATTTACGCAAGGAAAACTCAATCGATTTTTTTTATATTTCCCGTTCTTACTAAAATATTTTCTATTTTACTACCGTGCTCGGACCAACAAAAGCCATAATATTTATGCATCCCAATATCTTGCCAAATGAACTTCCTTTTTATTTACATGATTTTGAATACCTAGTTTGAAACTAAAAAATTAAGATTGATAAATAATAATAACTACGCGAGATTTAGTAATTGTCCTGCCAATGCATATTTTGAATAGTTTACAAATAGAAAATTAAGATAGATAAAAAATAATTAATAACTACGCGAGATTTAGTAATTGTCCTGTCAATGTATATTTTGAATAGTTTGGAAATAGACAATTAAGATAGATAAAAAATAAGAACTACGCGAGATTTAGTAATTGTCCTGTCAATGTATATTTTGAATAGTTTGGAATAGAAAATTAAGATAGATAAAAAATAATAACTACGCGAGATTTAGTACTTGTCCTGTCAATGTATATTCTGAATAGTTTGGAAATAAAAAAATAAGATAGATAAAAAATAATAACTACGCTAGATTTAGTAATTGTCCTGCCAATGCATATTTTGAATAGTTTAGAAATAGAAAAATAAGATAGATAAAAAATAATAACTACGCTAGATTTAGTAATTGTCCTGCCAATGCATATTTTGAATAGTTTAGAAATAGAAAATTAAGATAGATAAAAAAAATAATAACTACGCTAGATTTAGTAATTGTCTTGCCAATGTATATTTCGAATAGTTTGGATATAGAAAATTAAGAAAATAATAACTACGCGAGATTTAGTAATTGTCTTGCCAATGTATATTTTAAATAGTTTGGAACTAAAAAATTAAGATAGATAAAAAATAATAACTACGCTAGATTTAGTAATTGTCCTGTCAATGTATACTTTAAATAGTTTGGAACTATAAAATTAAGATAGATAAAAAATAATAACTACGCGAGATTTAGTAATTGTCCTGTCAATGTATATTTTAAATAGTTTGGAACTAAAAAATTAAGATAGATAAAAAGTAATAACTACGCTAGATTTAGTAATTGTCCTGTCAATGTATATTTTAAATAGTTTGGAAATAGAAAATTAAGATAGATAAAAAATAATAAGTACGCTAGATTTAGTAATTGTCCTGTCAATGTATATTTTAAATAGTTTGGAAATAGAAAATTAAGATAGATAAAAAATAATAACTACGCGAGATTTAGTAATTGTCCTGTCAATGTATATTTTTCTTTTTTTTAGATATAAAAGAACGCTGTTTTTTTCTTGATACATTTTGTAAAATATAAAATCAATATTTAATTGATAATAATATTTTACACGATCTAGGTGTTCATTTGTGCACTTTACATTTTTCGCTCCATTCTTGTTCTTAGTAAGTTCATGGAATTCTATGTTGGATTTTGGAAATGGTAACTGTGCTTCTGTGGATATTTCTTTCCCATCACTGAAAGAGATTCTGATTCTTTTGATTTTCCAGATGTGGCCATGAAAACATCAATACTACTGTGGGTGCCGATGCTAATCTTTAATAAAATTTGTATTACTTTGCTTTTTCCTAAAAAATCTATTACCAGGATTCCATTTTTGAGAAGAATCCCCGTGACCAACGAACATTGTATGTATAGGTTTTCGTTCGCATTTTTGATATCCTATTAAATCTGGTATTCTGAAGATTTTTTCTTTACTCCGAAGATATACAAAGAATGAAAGTATTTTACGTCACTTCGTCGTAACTTTGTGAAGATAAAACACATCAAGAGGAAAAGAGAAAGGCTAATATATGCAAACTATTATCCCATTGTTTTTCTAATTTACATTTTCTTTTCTGAAAAAGAAAGGTCCAGAGTGATAAAAATGTAGATTAGGATAGATTTTACTATTTCCAATACAAAAACAAAATGGAGGGAGGGTGTAAGGAATTTTAAATTTGTGGTGAAGCCTGCGAACGATTATTCGTAAAATGGATAACTCAAATTCAAAGGGAATTTTATTTCAACTCATCAGAAAAATATCCTCATTCTTTTGCTACGTTTTGGCTTTCATAGAATTCAACCGATTATCTTCATTAGTATTTTTGGAAAGTTTTCGAACCTATATTTTCTTTTAATCTTTGTATCTCATTTCATCCTGCTGGCGCGTGAGGGAATTAGGAACCCTCACCTCATCCGTTTGCTTTCTTCTATTTGAAAGCAAACTCGATATGAGTATATAATGAAACTTAGCATGGTTGATTGATTTGGCCCTACTTGTCTACCTGGAGCCCCAGGACGGTCTATTAATTAGGCCCGATCTGCTGCTATATCACAGAATTACTTGTTAAATACAGGGTGATGTAAAATCTTAGGGGTGTTTTTTAAGTTCATAATAGGACGGAATAAATGCGAATGCTTGTCCGGAAATGTACCCATTCGGAGATAAACTGCTTTGAAGCACTTTACCTATCTCCGAACGGTGGGAAAAAAATATCGCGTTTCTTTTTTTGTTTTATAAAAAAATAAGTAGGTAGGCATTTGCTCAATTTTGAGGAAAATTAATCCTCGTTGATAACCAGCAGGTGGGCCCCGTAATTTGTCACGCTCTACTCTAGTTTTTTTTTTCTCTCCATGTTACCACTTTTTTTTTTTTTTTTGGCCATTCAGGGCTTCTACGGTTTGAGTTGATACATAATCATACAGATTTCATGCTACCTAGCCATCATTTGGCGAATTATACCTCAAAATCTCGAGAAACTACATTTTTCAGTTCTCAAAATTTAACTCGAGCCTCCGCCATTCCCGTCAATTTTTCGATAGCTCTTACCGTTTTGGCTAAACAATTCGGAC
Organism: Pachypsylla venusta; assembly: GCA_012654025.1. Taxonomy (NCBI): domain Eukaryota; kingdom Metazoa; phylum Arthropoda; class Insecta; order Hemiptera; family Aphalaridae; genus Pachypsylla; species Pachypsylla venusta. Next base: position 30,404,053 of record CM022874.1, read on the forward strand.
AAATTAACATACATTTTGCCTCATTTTTTGATATTCATTGACCGAACGAATTTAATTTACTCGTTGGTTTATTTTTTAAATAGTAAAATTCAATTAATTTAAATTGGGCCCCACAATTTTTTTTTTAATTACGAAATTGAACACAATGACCGTGACGCATTTGATTTTAATAATGTAATAAGCGAATATATTAAATGTTCAAATATTGTTGTGGTCGCAAAACTTTGATGAGGAATAGCTTTGCTACTTGAATATTATTTAACAGAAAATGGCTAATACAAAGTAGATTTTTTCTCACAATTTTTTAAAAGCTAAATAATCATTTTTAAACGTTTTCCCACCTTTAGTGTAATCACTTGTAACACGATTATGGTGTTATTATTGTCATAAGACCGAATCAAATTTCTTTACATGAACACGCTATATGTAAATCAATTCATACGGAACCGATTTGTTTTTGTATGAGTCCAGCTTGCAAGTTCCGGTTCTTGTAAGTTCTTAAAATAGTACTAATCAATCAAAAACAAGTTCGTGATTTTCTCAACACTAGTTGCATGTTCTTACCTGGTAGGAGATTCTTCTGAAAATAATCAACACACTATAATAATATAATTATGTGCTATACAACGTACAACACATTGTGATCGTGTGTCTTGGCAAGTACAAGAAGTTTTGTGAACTGTGGACCTCACTTAGTTCAAATGTACAATCCGTGTAAAGTCCCCAAAGGCCCAGTAGGGCTAAATCATGCATTCTATTGATATAATGAAGGACCATACCAAGTGTACTATACGAGTATATGTACCTATTTATATGGAATCCGCATGATATCGCAGACGGGTTTTAGATGAATATATGAAGCCTATAGAAAAATAAACGAACTACCAACTTACTCGTATTTAAAAAGCAGTCCCGAAATCACAAGTACTAAGTTGATTTTTTCCGACCCGACCGGGAATTTAACTCGGGTCCCTCAAGTGCAATGCCCGTGAGACACCCACTAGATTCTATCAATATACATTGATAGAATCCTCAAAATTCCTCAGGCGTACCTAATAGTTACTCGATACTCGTATAAACACAATCACCCACTCGCATAATTCAGTACAACTTACTTTTCTCTTTATCCGTCCAATAATGTTTTCTATAAATCATCTACCATATTTTTTATGAAATTGAACTTTATATCCCTTTAAAATTAAATTTGGCATTCTTTCATAATGTTTTTTGTGTTCATAAAAGCTCCTATGTACTAAGGTTGTATATGTATTTACATACATACCCATTATTATTGTTGTTGTTGATCATCAATCGGTAGGCATGTTTTACAAAGATGATCTGATCTCTGATTCGCAGAGTTTTTTGATTAAATTGATGATTGGCCTTGAGTATTAGCGCATGTAATTCCTTCCCAATGTGGATTAACAGCAGTAGTATACTCGTATTCTGTCTGTTTCTCTCTCAGATATGCTGAGCTCCCGATTCATTTGTGTCGATGTGTTCCGCACTTCTTTTGTGTTCATCATCCTGGGATTTGTAAACAGATTATCTTTAACGACAACAGCCCACTCATTGTGTAAGTATTGCGTTTTCTTATTTTTATCAATATGTTTTTCCTATTCGTATTGTATGCATTGGTAAGAGTTTTTTTAAGGTTAACCAAAGATATATAAAAAAAAAAAATTATAAAGGATTTGAGTTTCGTCACAAAAGAGGAAATCCATTTTTTGTGATTGTATTATGTTTCTCTTTCACTGTTTAAATATTGAATTCACTTAGTTGAAATGGCTACCATGAGGCCCCGGTAGTATCAAAGCGCCCAAAAAAGAGCCTATTCTATGGACGAGAGGTACTGGAGAACAAACTGACGTGACGTTTAGAGAGATATCGTTGTGTTGAAAATAGACTTCATTTCGTCCCACCATTATTTGTATTATTTATTTGTTGATTGAATAAGTTTAAATATAATTGTGCAAGTGAAATAGTGAAAATATTAATGAAACATAATATAGAAAAATATTGCTTTGTGTTGTTCTTTAGCAGGGGCGTACACAGGATTTTTTTTCGGGGGGGGGGGCTGGCTGGGCAAAATGTATACCATAACAGCATCGTGGTATGATCGTTGGCTACTTTTGCATCTAAAACTAGTGTTATTTCCTATGTAATTGCAATGACATTTTCTCATTCATCTGACACTTTTATGAAAAAAATAAGAAGTTTAATATNGAGTTAATATAAACAAAGTGTTAATATAGGGCTTTACAAAGACAGTTTTCAAAGCAGGACCGCCTGGTGGTTGTTAGGTGCCAGGGGCGAGATTTCGAAATGCGCCGCCCCCAACGATAATCAAAAGTTTCTAGATATAAAAGGCGTGGCAAAGCCTATAAGACCGGCATATGGGGCGGTCCGCCCCACAGTTTCTACGCCTCTGCCTATTACGTGGTGTACTCTATCGCGCCCAAGATATATTTTTTTATAGAGGAAATCGCCAAGAGCTCTAAGAAAACCTCTGTTACTTTATGGGATCCTGTATTACTTGTGAATATATTAAACTTCAACCTAAGTTGTATTTTTAAATTTCTTGTATGAAATTCATATGAATAGGCAACAAGTTTAAAGTTCCTATTGCCGGTCTCATTTTAAGCAGGTTATAGGAAAACGCTAAAAAGCGGCATAAAACCGCCAACGGTATATTCAATTACCACCAAAAGCTTCTTTTGCCGTTCATTGCATAAAACTGACGTACATAACAAATTTCAAGTCTCTAACACTTGCCGTTCTTGAGATATCTTGTCCACAGACAGACACACACACGGACCAATGGCTGAAACTCGAGATTAGGGTTCTTGGGACCCCAAAACGTGTTTTGGTATTGAAAACTTGACATCGAAAATTTCAGCCCATTAAAATACTTTCCTTTTTATAGGATAAGGAATATAGAAAAAAATCGTCGTAACTTAGCACTTTGTTATTTAAGTATCCCAAAAAGTGTTTTCTGCGTGACATTGAAAAAGAAGCACAGGGTTACACTCGCGTTTCACATATGATGGCTTAACCCGAANGCCCCCCCCCCCTTGTGTACGCCCCTGTTCTTTAGTGTGGAACCCTTTATATAGGTAACGAACACTTTTGGCGAACATTGTGAACCTAACGCTAACTGGCAAAAATATCATTTACGGGGTACGAAGGGATTATTTTATCCGAAAAATAAGAATTTTGGGATTGGAGTGGTGTCTTTTTTGTAGAAAATAATGAACCAAAATCAATCAGCTGATATCAGGATGAATGAAATGATTTTACTCCTCACTCAGTTATGATTTATGAACATTGTTCATAAGGGGAACAAAGAAACCCCGTTTTTTGAATTCGAATAAACAATAAATATCACAAAACATGGGACATCTATCACTCGTCAAAATTGGTTTTACACAAAATTCGTAGCATGGAAAACTAAATAGTTTACCATACCAAGTTTCATTAAACTCAGACATGGCGCTCGAGAAGTGTCGTGAAACGAACAAGCAGACAATCAGACGTTTAGAGAAACTTGGTCACTTTGTTTTTTTAAAAAAATATATTTTATTATTTTTAAATTACTTGAATATACTCGTACATACATCTTCCCAGGCTACTATGGTAACTTCTTAGAGTTCTGTCAATAATATTAACTATTAAATAAATTAAATTTAAACAAAACACCAAAAACACTAATTATTTTCATATATGAAGGAAGAAACTAGTTTCGAATCATTCGATTCATCATCAGTCTAGTCGAGTCCAAAGATGGAAGTTGACTCTTATTTAATAGTTAATAAAGTCAACTTCCATTTTTGGACTTGACTAGACTGATGATGAATCGAATGATTCTTCATATATTAAAATAAATAGTGTTTTTGGTAAGTGTTTGTTTAAATTTAATAGTTAATATTTTTTAACACTTATAATTAACATGTTATTTAAAGATTTCTGTCAATAAATTAAAAATACATTTTCTTATTATCTTTTCAATGTCATATCGAAAACTGCAATATTTCACTTCCTTATTTCAGATCATCCATGGCACCAAGATGATTTCCTGGATGATTTTGTTCAAAGACATCCACGAATCCCTTCTGATTTCAAGTCCTCTGGTATACAAGATTGGCCTCACTTGAGAGGAAAAAGGAACATTATTTTGTTACGAAGCCATCCGATTTTTGTAAGTAAATAATAATAAGTCAACTTCTTTCTGTAAGCTATACAATATTCAATTTGAACCGTCGTCTATGGTACGATGAATACAAAAATTCTAGTAAGATCACTGAAGTAAAGCAACGTTCAGCGAGAACTATTTAGGACCCTAAATAGTTCTCGCTTTTTTTTTTTCTTCATATTTTTGTCTCAAAAATATGTCCTTAAAAATGTCCCATTAGTTCGGACTCACTCTCTAATGCTTGTAGGAAGTATGTGGCTATATCCTCTATGTGTGTACTGGATTTTTTGCGGTTATAGTACGTAGATGCTTACGGTTTATAACCATTTTCTTGTGCATATAAACTTATTGAGGTATTGTTTTAAAATTCTTTGTTTCTGTTTGGATATTTTTATATTTTAATAACATGGCCTTCATTTTGGTTTCTCAACACCTTAACTTACCCACGAGCGGATATCCATGAATACCAAAAAACTATTTAAAGTTACGGTACAGAGAGTGTCTTCGAATTTGTGAACCACTCTAATATTTTGAGAACAATTTGTAATTTTAAGATGCAGTAAATATATAATGATTACGCCAATGTCTCGATTGTCGACAAAAACAACGACCTCTTAAATAATTCATTCCAAGTTGTATTCTTATTAAGCTTATGGTTCTTTTTAATGGAATTTGTCTGAACACATCCAAAACGAATTGAATGTACTTTTATCTTAAGTTCCCAAATCTTGATTACCTAAGTCCGTTGCGTAATTCATTCATTGAACCAACATCTTCCTCAAATTTTCTTGAAGTGCATAAATTAGAAAACTTACATTGATGAAATCAGGACATGTTTAGCATCGCCTATTCTCGTCATCAAGACTATTAGATATATTGAAGGTGAATACACAGATCGTCTCATCTACTTCAATTATTTCCATTACAATTTGGGCTATGGGGTCGCTTTTTGGAGTCTCTCTTCTCAAGGTCAAGCTCAAGATTTGATGGAAGTTTATCTATAACTTCCATCAAATTGAACAATGCCGAGAAACATTCAGATTAAAAGAAATTATGATATTCCATGAACAAGTCATCCTTAACGTCTAACATGTGTTGTTAAATACACAAAAACATTCACTGAATGCCATCAAACTATCATCAATACATCATGAATGTCATGACAATGCTGTGGCATTGTCATGACTTCCTGGAATCGTATCCGACTCTACAACAAATTAGATAACCAATTGAAACTGCTGAACGGACATCCATCAGTTTAAAAAAACTGAAGAATTTGCAATTGCCGCCATATAACTTGAACAAGAAATAACAACTCATTATATTGTTCCTCTCTTCTCTGTTTGAAATGCAGTTAGACTGCTTTTTTTCAGCATTGATCCGTGGATGTAGTAGGGATTCATCGTTTGTCGCGGGTTGGGATTTGCAGTGGCGTATGCCGTAGATACGAGTATACCTATTTAAATTTATGCTTACAAATAGAGGATTCATAATTATCATAGTAGAGATCATAACTAAAGATCTCGACATCTTTCAACACTCATCACAAGAACTAACAAAGAAGTTCAAAGTGACTTCGTATGAGTGGTGAAAGGTTAAAATTAATGTTTATAAGATAGGAGTTATCATAACACAAACAACGACAAATATTAGGGACTGCTTAGCATCTCAATGGACAGTCAAGTCAGAGAGAGGTGTCCCGAGATCACAAGCTGGTTCACTGGAGCGTTCCTCATTCCATCATCTTCTTTACAGGCTGCATTGGACTCAAAGGACAACAAACTGGAAGTCCTACGATATTATCTAGAATCTATTTGTATTTAAATAATATTGTTATTTTTTTTTATTTTCCTGGGAGAGTTGAAATTCAACTATGGCGGGTGCTAAAGATTGGGGGGCTCTTTCCTTCAATGAAAATTAAAATCTATAATAATAAAACTCAATGTAACGATAGATGTGTGTATGTATATGTATCACTAATTGTTTAGCCAATACGGTAAGAGATTTCGAAAAAAATATGGGAATTGCCCCCCCCCCTCCCCGATACCATTGGTTTGGACGCCAGAAAAATTATCAGAAATCGAGAATGTCGAACCGTTTACGAGTTTTTCGATTTTTTTTTACTAAAGTCAGCCGGTCACGGTCTCATATCTTATATTTTGTCGCGAGAACATGTCATAGCGAGAAAGTGCCCTTCAAACTTCCATTTATGATATTGCTGGCAAAAAACTGTCCAACCGTTTTCGAGTTACCTCCGATTTTTGTATTGGGAATCATGGAATACTATCAGCAAGGAAAAGGTTATGCCTCTAAAACCCCAAGCGAAACGGGTGCAGCCTGTTAGTAGTTTTATGTGCGCTATTGCTTTTTACTTGTAAATACGAACTGTACTTCATTAATCCTTTATTATTTTTACTGACTCCGAGGGTGATACAGAGTTGACCAACCCCCACCCTCTCTACAGAAGACCTGTATTCGCCCCCCGGGTAACTGATTCACACTCATAAAGATTGTTTTCATTTTCTAGGGAAATGTGACACACAATTTGGTATTCGCGCCAGAAATCAAAAATAATTATTCAATAAAGTGAGTGTTTTTATTTTAAGTTAAATATTCGCATGTCATATTTCTTGCTTTCGTTGCGCGCTTTACCTGATAGCAAAAGATATATCCTTTGTTGATAAGTTAAACAAGAATGCTGACCAGTAAGACGAATTATCTGATTTTTTAACAAATATATTATAATATCTCCATGTGTGACAATCTACATCTAATCACACTAGAGAATAGAAGAAAGATGATATATTTAATATTCATTTACAAAATATTAAATAATATACTCGATGCTCCCAATTTGGTGAACATATTGAATTTTGAAATTCCAGATCCGAGGTTAAGGGCAAGAAATAAATACTTCCACATACCCAGAACTCGGACAAATTGCTATACGAACTCCTGGCTAATAAAAGCACTGTCACTATTCAATCTTTATAGTGCAGAGTTGGATCTGAGTGATGGGATTGAAACATATAAAGCCAATTGCGTGAATCTTTTCTTGCCCTTGGCCTCGCAACCTGTACTGTAAATTCTAATCACTAATATTATT
>CM022874.1:30419816-30447389 GCA_012654025.1 Pachypsylla venusta
TACTGTGACCCTGTGGTCCATACTGACTGATACAGTGACCCTGCGGTCCACTGTCTGATACTATGACCCTGTGGTCTATACTGACTGATACAGTGACCCTGCGGTCCATGACTGTTACTGTGACCCTGTAGTCCATTACTTTTACTGTGACCCTGTGGTCCACGACTGTTATTGTGACCCTGTGGTGCACGACTGTTACTGTGACCCTGCGGTACACTGACTGATGCTGTTCGCCGTGGCGACACATGGCCTCAAAGAACGCAACACGGAAATCGTAAAAGCATTTGTTTCCCATTATGCATACTATCATTCTATCAAATGCGACGGATAGTATTATGTGTTCATAATTTATTCGATATTACAAATTCATTTGGCAGAGCTTGTAAATATAAATTTACACTAAACGATTTTATTCTAATGAGCAAAATTATAAAACTGATTGTCCAATTAACATTCGCAATAACACGAAAATCGAATAGTGAGAAGTCTTCAGCAATGTTCTGTGTGTGTGGTTTTTCCAACCACCACCATCATATCTGATGGTTATCTCGTGGCTTATGATGCAAATCAATAACAATTATTTTACTGATAATTAAATACTAATGATGCATTGGTTACTGGACAATTACGAACAGGGTATGCCAACTTACCAATCTGGCAACAAATAATGTTTTGTGCACATATTACATATTCCATGTACCTAGGGCCGTACCCTAGATTTTTTTGGGGGGGGTCCGAAGCATTCACAGCCAAGCCAGGACTAGAATCTGAAAGTGATTATCATGGAAGGTGATATTGTTTTTGTTTTTGCTGTTGTTTTTGTTGTTGATGTTATTGTTGTTGTTATTGTCGTTGTTTTTGTTTTTTGTTGTTTTTGTTGTTGTTGTCGTCGTTGTTGTTGTTTCTTTTTTAATATTATAGGTCACGTGCAAAGTAGAGTATTTTCATTAAAAAAAACGATTGAAATTTCGGGGGGGGGGTCTGGAGTTCCACCCCTTGCATGTACCAAAAGAACTCAAAATTTCAATATTGCACAAATCCACAATTCATATATGGAACAACGCATTGTAATTACTAGAAATGATCGTCACAGATTTGCTGGCACATGCGTTCTCCTTAGCCAAAAAAAACTTCAATAAAAACAGTTTTCAACGAATCTGATGATATTTGGCTCATAAAGCGTCGAATTGCCGCCTCCAATGTTTGTGTGGAAGTATTTGAGTAGTAGTAGCCTCCTTGGCAAAAATTATTGAATTCAAATAAAGCCCAGAAAATAGTCCGAAGGTGTTAAATTGCAGAATCACGGTAGCAATTTGTGGGCTGTTCGATCAGGTGAGACAAAATGGCGGCCATTTAAAATGTTTTTACTGGAACACCCTTTATATTAAAATATTTATGTCTTTAATAAAAAAACATGGCCTTGGTGATGTCAACAATAGACAATATCTCTATTATAGGTACGTAACGTACACAAAACAATAAGCGCTGATAAAATCAGAGGATCACATCTTGGCAATTAGAGTAAAAATTATGTGCTCATCCATTCTCGAATACAATTCAGTTGAAAGAGTAATAATTTATCGTTACTCTTAGAAATAAATTATTACCTATCTTGGAAATTAACAGCTGTTGGAATCAGATTTTGTTGCGAAAAATATAACGAGTTAACTTTTATTCGTATTAACGTAAGAACTAAGAAACGTTTCCAGAAGGATAGATATAATCAAATTTGAATGAAGAAAAATCCGTCATTACACAGGGCTCGAATGAGCCCATATAGCAAACAGAATGACCCATATTGTATATTTCTTGAAATTTTAGTGTTTAAAATAATCTTTAAACATGTTCTAGTTAGTCCGAGTTCTTGGGAGTAGAGTCTTGATCTTTCTAAAGACGAATAAAGGACCCTCAATATTTCGTAGGATTTGACGTATCCTTTGGATTAACGAGATACTACTGTACTGATTATACTTATCATTTAACTAAGGATAAGTAAGTCACACAGTTACTTGAGTACACATTTACGTAAGTCACACAGTTACTTGCTTGAGTGTGTGACATGTATTTACAGCTATAAATATAAGGATAAGTAAGTCACACAGTTACTTGATTGACTGTGTGGCATGTATTTACAGCTATAAATATTTCATTACACAGGTCTCGAATGAACAGTTGTTGGTGTTTAAATTAATCTTTTTAAAATTGGATCTAATTATTATGTGTTACTGCGATAAAATACTGAATTTGGCAATTCATGTGAGCTTCGAGCACTCAAAGACAAACATCGAAAAATTGCTTTTAAAGTGGGTAGTTTCATCAGGTAAATTAATTGTTCTATTGAAGCATTACATTAACATTCTAGGTTTTTGGTAAGCAAAATGGCCTGCGAGTCATAGCTTACCTACGTAAGAAAATGCTAATTGCATCACCAATCGTTTTAACTGAGGAAAGCCAATTTACCTTCTAAATTAATAAATAGTTATGACTGAACAAAAAGAGGTCTAATTTTAACACAACGATTTTTCTTTAAACGTCTGTTTGTATGTTTGCGTCACATTGGACAACCTTGGGCTCAAAATTTGGGTCAGTTCTACAGTTTATGATCATCATATGTGTTTTATTTTCAGTACAGATTTTCTGTATGACCATTTGAACTCCGTGAACGATGAAAATGATATCAAGCATGCTGTTTTTTGGGAAGGACAAGACGATGTTGAAACCATCCGCAGCAACCAAGGTAACCGAAGCAATCAAACAATATTTTAAAAAACAAAAGCTACTGGTAATCATTACTTATGCTTTTAATAGCTTCTATTTTCATCTCAAAAATTATTGTTAAAGTCAAGGTAAAACGAAATTTCATTTTCTATGAAGTTAAAAGGTTAAAACCCATAATCTTTTTATTAGTAAGACTTGTCCTAAATAATCGAGACAGAAAAACTGACACAATATCTTGTTCACACTGCATTCAGTTCGACTGTAGGTATTTATTCCAAAATAATAATTAAATCGTTTTCCTCTACATTAGAACCAATGCCAATTAAAATATTTTTCACTACGCCATTGATTGGAGCCTGAATTATAACTTCAGTCTTCATTGCTGATAACACAATCAGTGGGTCTTCTTTTTTGACTTTATCCCCAAGTTTCACAAAGATGTCTACAATAGTACCTGGCGATGGTGCCCCAATTTCTTCTATTATATTTTTATTTGATTTTCTACGAATTTTTATTTTCTTAAGCTCAATTTTATCAACTATTAACACAGACCGAAGTTGTCCATTATAGTCAAAGAACACTTCTCTAGCTCCGGTGTGATCGTCAACAATGTTAGATATAGCCAGAACTTTTATGTATGCTACTTGCCCTCTTTGAAATTCAATTTCAATTTCTTCACCAAATTTAGGCCCAGTTAAAAATATACTTGCTGGCAATATTTGAATATAATTATCCTTGCTCTTCAGTTCATCGTACTGTTCTCTTGTGGATGGCCCAGCATTTATTAAAATATCACCAAAATAATAAAGAAGTTTTTGAGCTCGATTTTTGTTCTTATGTGTTTCCAATGAAAAAAGCTGGGGATTTTGGTCTATGAAACTAGTGTTCACGGAACCGCGCAGGAACTCCGGACAGTGGAAAACATTTAATAAAAATGGTACATTTGTTACCACTCCCCGTATCCGAAACTCTTTCAGAGCTCGAATCATTTTTTCACATGAGGATGCGTAGTTTTGAGTGTGTGTTATAATTTTGACCAACAGAGAATCATAGTCGTTACTAATGTAAAGACCAATATAGGGGCAAAACCCGTCTATACGAACTCCTGGTCCCTCGGAACTTCCATAAACTTCAATTCTTCCTGTGTCAGGTTGGAAATTTTTAAAGGGATCTTCAGTTCTCAGATGACACTGTATTGCACAGCCACTTATTATAATATTGTTTTGTGTTAGTCCAAGTTCCTTCAGCGTCAATCCTTGTGCAATTTTAATTTGTGATTGAACCAAATCCACACCGGTGATTTCTTCTGAAAGTGTGTGTTCAACTTGAAGACGTGGGTTGACTTCAATGAAGTAAAACTTTCCTTGCTCGTCGCAAAGAAATTCTACTGTACCTGCATTAGAGTAACCAACATGTTTAGCTAGCTTTATTGATAATTCCGCCATCTTATCTCTCAGGTTTGGATCTAGATTTTGAGCGGGAGCAATCTGAATTACTTTTTGATATCTTCTTTGAATAGAACAATCTCTTTCGTACAGATGAATAATATTGCCCATTAAGTCCCCCAAGATCTGAACCTCTATGTGTCTTGGTCGGTCTATGTACTTCTCAATCAACATGGAATCATCTCCGAATGCAGCTCTCGCTTCCGAACAAGCTCTTTCATAATTTTTTTGAATGTCGTTCATGTCTTCTATCATTCTCATTCCACGACCTCCACCACCATGAGCCGCTTTGAGAATGACTGGCAAACCGAATTCTGAACAATATTTTACTACTGCATCAACTGAGTTAACTGGATTTGTTGTTCCTGAAATACAGAGGCAAAGCACGGTGACAAAAATGAAATAGTTAGCTATGAAAATTAAGGTACAGTTAGCTACTAACATATAAGGTTCATCTTTATGATCTAGTTATAATAATACAATCTGTTAACTTACCAGGAATGATTGGTAGTCCAGCATCTATTGCTGCTTTTCTTGCTAAATTCTTGTCTCCTAATGTTCTTAGAACTTCAGGGTTTGGTCCAATAAATTCCATACCAGCTCCAATAACAGCCTCTGCAAAATCGTCTCTTTCCGAGAGGAATCCATAGCCAGGATGAATGGCATCTACTTCCGTCTCAACTGCAATTCTAATTATTTCATCTATATTTAAATAAGCCTTTACTGCCGGAAGTCCTTTACCAACTAAATAGGACTCGTCAGATTTTTGTCGATGCATTTGTGTTTTGTCTTGTTCAGAATAAATAGCTACAGATCGTATTTCCATTTCAGTACATGCTCTGCATATTCTAATAGCAATTTCACCTCTGTTAGCAATTAAAATGCTTTTTATTTTCTTACTATGACATCGCATAGGTACTAGCTCTCGAAATTTTGGTACATGAAGTAAACATGTGTTGGCATATTTTAAATATTGTTTCAACAAAAACATTTTTTTGCTACACCAAGATGGTTGATATTACACAAACACATGTGTATCTCCAGAAGGTACTTATACAAAAATTTATTTTCTACCTACTAATCATAATATTTATGTTAAAATTATGTTTCTGGCGTTTAAATAAAGGTTTGTTCACCGAAATTTAAATTTCAGCCAAACTTATGAAACAGTATATGGATCCTATGGCAGACCCTTGTGTTGATTTCTATCAATACGCGTGCGGCAATTGGGGAAAATTAAACCCAATACCAAAGGATAAAGCGGCATTTGACACATTTGAAATGTTACGAGAATCACTGGACACGGTGTTGAAAGAATTATTGGAGGCTGAAATTACATCGGAAGATTGTGCGTCATATGTCAAAGCTAAGGATCTATACACGTCTTGCATCAATCATGGTAAGATTAGAATTGGTATAATCTGGTACTAATTTAAAACTATTTCGATTATATATATGTATTAGTATTATACCCGTAGCTTCTTTGTCGTGTACTATCGACAATCAATGTTAAATCAAAACAGAAACTAGAAGAAACCGTTGTAACAGAAGTCAATAAAAATTAACTTGGAAATTAGTAATTATGATTTAAGTCTGAAGGGAAAATTTACTACCTATTGTACCTATTTTACAATAGCACATTCTTCCTTCTCAAAAATCATTGAGATTTGATTTGACTAGGATTTAATATTTTTGCAATAATAATTTTTTACCACGGTTGTATTTTCTTCTTATATAATTTTTAATCACAAGTTGATATTTGAATTTTAAACCTTTTAGTGAAGGATAATATATACGACATTCTCACTAGCAGGTACTTACAGATAGATAAACACATTTTTAAACGTTTTGATGAAAACTAGAACGACTTAATATTTTGATTTATTCAATCTTGAGAAACTGGGAGATATATTTATTTGTTTTCAATAACATCGATCAGATAAGATTTGAACATTTGTGGAAACGCTAAAAAGAAAGTTATAATCCATGACTAGCGTTCAATCAGAGATTTACCTAAATTTTCAAAGCTTATTGGTAAGCTTTTATTTTAAAAATATTTCAGATATTTTTTCTGTGTTAAGCTTGAAGAATATCAATGACTCACAAATGAAAAATCTACAATCTTCGATAAGTAGATTTTTCAAGATAAAGTAGATGCAATTTGTATTACCGTCACGCGTGAACTAAATCTTTGTTAGGGAAAATATTGTAAGCTCATGTTGGATGCAGTTGTGAAGAGGTGTGTTGTGTCTGTGGAATAAAATAAAAAGGGAAAGTTTACAATCTCCGTAAAGTGTGACAGTTTCAATGTTAATACTTGAATGGTGAAAGAATGAGACATAGGTAAAATTTTAAAATGAAAATATTTTTGTTTAATCAAGGATAAAGTGGGCATTTTTTTAAATATAATATTAATTATTTCAGATATTCTTGAAAAAAGAGGTGAACAACCTTTAGTTGATCTTTTAGAACAATTTGGTGGATGGCCAATTTTAAAGGAAAATTGGGATTCACAGAAATTCAATTGGATTACTCTAATGGCGCAGTTAAGATTGTTTAATAATGACATATTTCTCTCTGAATGGGTTGGACCCGACATCAAAAATTCTAGTGAATGGATTATTCAAATCGATCAAACAGGATTGGGACTTCCTACCCGAGACTACTATCTTCAACCGTCTAATAGAATATATTTAGATGCATACAGAGATTACATGATTACAATTGTCACGATCTTGGGAGTTCCATTACAAAAAGCAACAGCAGAAGCTGAGGAAATGATTCTATTTGAAACAGAGTTAGCCAAAGTAAGTACCAGACATAGGTAACATTGAAATACTCTGAATGAGGAAACGAAAGGAGAGAAAAATAAGGAGTAACAACAGAAACTGAGGAAATGATTCTATTTGAAACAGAGTTAGCCAAAGTAAGTACCAGACATAGGTAACATTGAAATACTCTAAATGAGGAAACGAAAGGAGAATGCAAAATTTGATTCTTATTCTACAATAATTATTATTGAACAAGATTATCTGAATTTAATACATTTGTTATTAATTTATATTGTATAAATCCGGAAATATGGAATAACACAGAATTGCAAATTACCGCCACAGATTTATTGGCACATGCGTTCCATTTTGTCAAAAGTTTCAGATAACAGAGGCTTGGAGGACTCTGGTGGTACTTTGATAAAACGTAGAATTTTCTTCAATACTAATAGCGGGCGTTTCAAGTGTACCTTCCTATTTGTGATAGGTACCGTTTTTACTAGTGAGTACCTACTCTAAATGGTACAGTTGATTTGGAAACAATATTAAGTAACTATTACGTATACTTAAAGGGGTCACAAAAATTTTCACAACAGTCCCCCCCATATGATGTTACCATATTAACACTACCACTTGTCTTTTGTATCTTCGCTACTTCTCAAACAACCAAAGGCTTAATCTTTATTAATTTCAATATTTGATATTTTTAATTCATTTGAAACCTTTAAGACTCCAATCCCGAACAGCGGCCTCTGGATGAAATGGGCTATAACCAAGACCTCGGGGGCTTAATATACTAATATAAAAATTATAAAGATATTTTTTTAAAATAACTTGGAACTGCCGTGCGCCCAGATAATAACTGAAATAAATGTTCGTTCTGTCAGCAGTTTTCTTATCCGACACTGAACAATTTCACTGGTGCAAAAGTTTATTTTTCCCAACTTTGTATGGTGTTGGTAAGTTAGGTACTTATCCCTCCCAGTTTCCGCTTCAGTGCTTACAAATTATATTGGATGAGATAATATTACGAACTTCATACCCTTAAAAGTAAAATAAAAAACACGATAAAAAATAAATGAACTGTTAAATGCCATAATCATAGGCTGCTGGTGTATAAGAGTGTCGAAACTGCATATTTACTATTTCCTTTAAATCTTTACTAAAAGTATATGTCAAGAGGAAAGTTCTGGTTGAGAGGTCAAAATAAATGGTTACGATTGGTCACAAACACATATTATCCAGCGTAGCTCCACGATGTCTAAAATAAAATTTGGCACACAGATTTCTTTTGGTATGTAGGTACGTAATAAGAAAGGAAAAAAAAGAACCAAGTGCAGAAAACAAAGAGAAGATAAGGAAAAATGACCGAATGGACCCCCTAACACTATTTTAAGGGCGTATTAAATATATGAAAATGAAATTTTCTGTGTTCTCTCCGATGTATCCGCGGGTTATCCATTCTCAAGATATTGAGCTCAGCTCATTTATTGAGATATCCTGTATATAACGATAAATGAAAAGAATAAATGAAAACTGTTGGACATACAGACCCCAAGGATAAAGGTATTTCACTTTTAAGTTCAACAAACCATAAATCAGCTACGGAGTTTGCCTTAATATTTAACGTACTGGAAAACATTATACTACAACTTCTGTAAAATTTGAATTGTTAACAAAGGTCAAGGGGCTACCTAATACTTATGATATTACTTTTAAGATACCTATCTGACAACTTAGCATTTTGGGATACGTTTAGTACCTACACCTGATAAGTTAACAGCCATGGCGCTACCTAATACTTATGATATTACTTTTAAGATACCTATCCGACAACTTAGCATTTTGGGATACGTTTAGTACCTACGCCAGATAAGTTAACAGCCATGGCGCTACCTAATACTCAAGGGGCTACCTAATATACTTATGATTTACTTTTAAGATATCTGACAACTTAGCATTTTGGGATACGTTTAGTACCTACACCAGATAAGTTAACAGACATGGCGCTACCTAATACTCAAGGGGCTACCTAATACTTATGATATTACTTTTAAGATATCTGAGAACTTAACATTTTGGGATATGTTTAGTACCTAGACCAGATAAGTTAACAGACATGGCGCTACCTAATACTCAAGGGGCTACCTAATACTTATGATATTACTTTTAAGATATCTGACAACTTAGCATTTTGGGATATGTTTAGTACCTACACCTGATAAGTTAATAGCCGTGGCGCTAGTTTGCAACAACTCGCGATGAGTTGTTCATACTAAAGAACCTTACAGATAATACAGAAGCTTCTCATTGCTTTTTGCATGGGTAATGAAAGAATATCGTTTCTGACCCTGCCCTTAGTCGCCTTTTATGTCTGACATGGACTTGGGTGCCTTGAATTCTTTTTAAGTCCCCCTCTCCACAGGGGCCTACACCTACAAGCATGAAATAGACTCTCAAAATTTTCATATTTTATACGTATAAAAGTGGATTCCCCTTCAAAATGTTGTGCCTATAAAGAATGAAAAGTGATTTTAATTTGTGTTGTTTACATTTCAAGTAGATTACGTATGTAGTCCACGCACACCGAAGTTAATGATTTTTGTCAGATGCTCCAAAATAAGATTTAGTCATGGACGTAATCAGGAGTGGCTGTGCCGGGCGCGAGGTTTGTGGGGCGCCAAAAATAAATTATAAGCTGTCAATTCACGAGGTAGAAGAACGAACTCGGCGGCTCGGCGAGTGACGGGCGCTGGCGGAGGAGTTACTAGGAAGTTCTCCTCCTCTTGAACCCCTTTCGCCACTGTAGACAATACATACGTATCAACATACGTATCATCATTGTTGCCCGAAATAGAGATGGGTAGAAGGTGTACCGATTATTTGTGTCTTTGTTTTTTCTATATTGATTTGTTGAAAATTTGTTTTAGCCAGGTGAAAGGAGGTACCAAAATGGGTGCTTGCCCCGGGTGCTGAACAGCTTAGTTCTTAGTTACGTCCCTGGATCCTAGTTATTAGTCTATATTTTTCGTTAATATCAGTTATATCAAAGGGGTACCGTAAAGAAACACAAAATTTAAAAACCCATCTTCGGAAGATGGCAGTGCTTTTCGTAGCAAAACTATTACGGTCATTTATGAGGCGTTCAAGTAGCATTGCTATGTGGACACAAGTGTATTATTTTTTCAATTTTTTTTTTTTTTTTTCTTTTCGATATCTCTCAAACGCTTTGTCCAATTTTGATGAAACTTAGTATTGACACCTACCAGGTTGACAGGATTTGCTTATTATTTGTGGAACCTATTGACGCATCCGAATCTGGCTACGGGTAACAGAACAAATAGTAAGTAGCCACACTAAAAAGTCAAGTTTTTAAGGCACCTTGACGTTGCACAGTACCTTTTTTTTTTGCCGAATATCCATTAGGCTTAATTTATTTTGAATGAGCCATTCCAAACATCAGCTGTTTCTGCAAGAGAGGAAATGTGCCATCTATCCTGCAGACAGCCAATGAAAAATGCGATCATCATTATCCATTTCCTTTCACTCGAACAATGCGACAAATTATTTCTTTTTCCAACGAATTGATTTTCGTCTATTTAAATAACGCTTGGGGTTAGGAAGGGTCACACAGCCATTCTAATTACATTCTTTTGTTAACAAAAAGTTATCTAATTCTCGTAAAACCCACAAGCTCGTACCTTGTAACGTCCGCCTCTGCGGACGTCTCGTATTGTGCCAAATAGGTACCGGTAATGGTTAGCGCAAATCTTAACACCGATCAATCGACACGGTCGAATTAAAAAAAGTCGAATTGAAGTCCAGCTCCCCCATGAAAATCCTGGTTTAAATTGTGGATAAGTCTGTGAATCAGTCGCATTCTATATTTTTTGGGGGATGGGGGTCTATTCCCATCTATTTTTGATATATCTTCTGTTTTAAATAAACAATTAGTGATACCAATACAATAATTCGAAAATCAGCCGTAACTCGAAAATGGTTTTACTGCTTTGAATTCTGATAATATTTCTCGGGTCTTAACCTATGTTTTTTTTTTATGTGAGCGGGGAGGCATTCTTAACAATTTTTGATATACCTTATCGTTTTAGCTAAACAAATAGAATTTTCTATACAAAAATCGGGCGCGAACGGCTTGACATTTTATTGATTTGTTCGATATCCCTTACCGATATCTCATTTTTCGATATCTCTTACCGTTTTGGCTAAACAATTTGTGATACCCATACAAAAATTTAAAAATCGGCTGTATGTTATTTTGAAAATATATATTTCCTTACAAAAAAATTGTGGCGTTATTTACTGAGTGAAATCTACAGTTCCTAAAAGATAAAAGTAGGTACAGGTGGTAGATTCCTGTGAAAGTTGAGATGTGTTCAGTTTTTTTATATTCTTGAGTTCTACTGAATATTTTTTACATTTCCTGAGAAAGTCTTAATAGTATAGACGGAGATAAATGTCGTCGGCTTACTAACAGGACTACGTTTTTCCCTAGAGGATCTGGAAATCGCAATTTGAATTTCGGAAAAATAAAATGTCTTTATGTTTTACGACCCAAGTTTGAAATAGCAAACAATGTTGTATTTATATTAAATTTTTATTTATCTTTAAGATGAGCGATTTTTTTTATATCGGATTTGTAGTAATCTTTGGCTGTTTCTCCCTCTCTACACCATCCTCTGCCTCGTCCACCCTACACCACCACTATCTCGTGTTTATTCTCAAAATAGAAAGTCAATTTTGGAAATATCATTACGGTTCATAAGTTTTTCAACACCACATGTTTATTTTCTAAATGGAACATCTATTCCGATTCATCAGTTCGGTTTTTCTATGTTGCCTTATGAAAGCATCACTATATTCCCAACAATCTTTCCTTCCGATTAAATTTTTACTTGCTGACGTCTGCTGAAATACAAGGCCATTGAACTATAAACAACTAAAGTTTTCATTTTCAATATATGAACCCAACTATGTTTTGTGGAATTATATTTTATTGCTTCCAATGATGAACCTTTGAAATGGAACAACTTTTCCTATTCTCCCTCTCAAAAATTGAAGTTTTGTATTTCAAAGTACTTACTGATATTATCCTTACCTGAAGGAATCAACATGCACAAAGATTGATAAATTCTGAAATCAAAAGCAAAAAGTTTTATGAAATATTATTTAGAAGGAGATAGTTCTGTAAATTGTAGACCACACTCATTTAAATTGGCCACCATTTGGCCCCGGGTAGCCCAACAAGGCCTTAACAAATAATCAGTTTATTCTAAGGCCGTACCCAGGGAGGGTCCATGGGGTCTTAACCCCCCGGAAATTTCATTTTTTTTATGCATGACTTATGTAATATTGTAAGGTGTAACTCATCATCACCACCACCACCAACAACAACAACAACAAGAATAACATCAACACCAACAGCATCAACGACAAAAACATCATCATAATCAACAATAACAACAACAACATCATCAATAACATCAATAACAGCAACAAGAACAACATCACATCCGCATCACCTTCCATGATCAACATTTTCAGGTGTTAGTCCTGGTTTGGCTGCCAATCATTTGACCCCCCCNCCCTGAAAAAATCTTGGTTACGGCTCTGACTTATTCCATGAATAAAATCAATATATGCATACTAAAATTCAGCAAAATCACATAAGGCGTACCGTGGGTGGTACAAAAAGACAAGCAAAAGAAATTAGGTCGTAGAACGACATAATTAGGTCTCACTTCCTTCGGTCAAAAAGATGTTCAAATTTCATCAAAATTCAATAATGCGCGTTCGAGTCTTGGTACAAATTGTTATATTGGGATACTATGTCAAGTAAAATCATATTGAAGGTTAAAAGTACTATATCTTCAGTTGACTAAAAATTAATTAGATGTTAAATTGAGCTAACTAGTTTCATGTTCTCCTGAACACATCATCAGAAGCTCTGATGATGTGTTCGGGAGAACATGAAACTAGTTAGCTCAATTTAACATCTAATTAATTTTTAGTCAACTGAAGATATAGTACTTTTAACCTTCAATTGGTACAAAAAGACAAACAGACTCTTCGTTCTGTCAATAAGGTGATCATAACTTTTTTTTTTTTTTTGTCGGATTAAGCGCTTTAACTGCATCTAAACAGACGGTCGTTCGCGCTGATGCCCCCTATTTAAACCCGAGGATATTAAGTCGATTTTTTTTCTATACAATAAATTTAGTCAATTTGTGCTACAGTGGTTAAAATTTCAAGTTAAGAAATGAAAAACCATGTATTTTTATAGGAAAATAATTCACTGCCTATTTTAAGTATTTCTGAAATATCCTCTACAGAAATGATTAAAAAAATATCATATCAAATTTGACGCTCACACCAGTAGCGGCCATACTATTCAAATGAGCACACACAAATTAAGGAAACACAATGAATTTTCCTTTTAAAACTTCAATATCAACAAAATATTATCCTCCAATTTTACATTGATTAAATTCAAATTGTTCATTTCAGATCATTTCAGCGTCAGACGAAAGACGAAATGTGAGTGAACTTTACAAAAGAATGTCACTTGGCGAATTAAAATTCAGAGTTCCCCAAATAGATTGGTTTCGATATTTATCGATTGTTTTAGATCGACCTGTATCTCATCACGAACCTATTGTTGTCTTTGCACTTCGATATTTTGAAGATTTAGTACGATTGTTGGAAAAATCACCACCTAGGCAGGTATCCAAATTTATTTTGTTACATGTCATTTTTATCCAAAATTTTGATGATTCAAAATTCAATAGTTATACGAGGTATAATTTAAGATTTCGTTATAGACCAAGGTGGTGATTTTATTTGTAGATGATACATTTTTTAAAAAAAAAATTGGGATTTTTTTTAGACTTCGCACCGTATAATACGTAATTACGGTTATACAACAAAAAAAATTGCCGTGACATATGGGTAAATTACTTTACTGCCTCAAAAAATCCCCACCCAACCCCCCAAAAAATTGATATTTTTATTTTGAGGAACGTAGAATCCAAAAATCGTATAAATAATACGTTCGTCCGCCACCCTTCATAACCTCCGCCCTGAGTGGCATTTTTAAAGAATTCTAGGATTATTTTTTAATTCATTGTGTATCCTCTCATTAAATTTTAGAACCATATCAAATTATTTACTCTGGAGATTTGTGCGACATCGGGTCAATAATATGGACGATAGATTTCAAGATGCAAAACAAAAGTTTTATTTTACTTTACTTGGACGAGAGGAAACGCCATCCAGATGGAAAACCTGTGTTGCCCAAGTCAATAATAACATGGGAATGGCTGTAGGAGCAATGTTTGTACGAAAATACTTTGACGAAAATAGTAAAAATGACGTAAGTGTTGCAATAAGTAAAGATAGGGACTTGTTAGGAAAAATACTTAGGTACTTTCTGTATTCCGAACGAATCTTCTGTTGAAGGTAACATAATGACCAACGTCTCAAAAGAAAGGAGGAAAAATTAGGAAATATTGTGTTAAACTGAATGTATTTGAAGGATTGACCAACATTTCAAAAAGATTCATCAACATTTACAGGTTGTACTTGATTTTGTGACGATGTAAATTGTAAATTCGTCGTCAAAAAATGAAAAAAAAATTTTAAAAATTTTGTAAATTTTAAAAACATAAAAATTATGTTTTTAAAATTTACCCAAATTATGCTGAAAAGAAATCCTTCCAACCAAGGGAAATTAAAACAAAATAAAAAGTAAAATTAAAACGAAACAAAATTGAACCGTGCTTCGCCACGGCTCAATTTAATTTTTCCATTATTTTTTTCAACCATATTGAACTTTCTCGCTCTGAGTTGATAAATTATTCATGCTGTCTGGCCAAAAATTACTAAATTTGACCAAAAAATAAGTATAACTCGAAAACGGTTCGACATTTTTGAACACCTATGGTCCGGCCTATGGTTGGGGGGGGGGCATTCCTATCAATTTTTCGATATTTCTTACCGTTTTGACTAAACAATTAGTGATGCATACACACATACAGTTATCGTTACATTGAGTTTTATTGTTATTATTTTAGTTGATTGTTATTATTTGAGTTGATGAAAACACACATATCGCCACGTATTTCGTACATCATGCATGTGAGAGAGCGATCACCTGTCACGGTCACACAAGACATAGGTATTGTTTAACGTAGCAGAAAATCTGTTAAAGTTCGTTACCGTTTTTTAAATCTTGTCCTATCCTAAGTTTTATAAAACTATGACGTATAGTGATGGACGCGAGCCGAGAAATTTCTCGTCTCGTCTCGAAACTTACGAGACGAGACAAGGATCTTGTCTCGTCTCGCGTAAAAAATACGAGACGAGACAGGGTCTTGTCTCGTCTCGTGAAAATACGAGAAATTTCTCGTCTCGTAAAAAAATAAGACTTTTCGGATGTTCTTTTCCCCTCATTATCATAATTGTACATAAGTATCTACGTGTTACATTTTCTCATAATAAAATACCTGCCAACGGACATGGACGTTAAAATCAGCTTTTGAAGGAATTCGAATAAACCGTTGGCGGTTTTATGCCGCTTTTTAGCGGTTTTCGCATATCCTGCTCAAAATAAGAAGGGTAATAGCTAGAACTTTAAACTTGGTGCCTATTCATATCAATTTCATACAAGAAATTGAAAAATACAACTAAGGTTGAAGTGTAATATATTGTTGGCCGCTAATTAGCGGTTAAAGACCGCTTTTTGACGGTTCCACCTAAAACCAGAATGGAAAGAGCTAGAACTTGAAATTTGATGCCTATTCATATCAATTTCATACTAGAAATTGAAGAATACAACTTAGGTTGAAGTGTAAAATATTTTTGGCCGTTAATTAGCAGTTGAAGTTCCGCCTAGAACCAGAATGGAAAGAGCTAGAACTTGAAATTTGGTGCCAATGCATATCAATTTCATATAAGGAATTGAAAAATACAACTTAGGTGGAAGTGTAATAGCGGCCAACAATAGTGTCCGTGGGATCATCGGTTGAACGCTAATTATCGGTCGTGTGCGTAGGATTAATATTATTGTGAACGTTAGTGAACTACACTTTTGACTCCCATATACATCCCGAAATGCACTTGTATATTTGTATATGTATGTGTATGTATGTATGTTACGCGATACAAGCCACAATTTTCATCCGACTTTGACGAAATTTGGTATACATGTTTAGGGTATGAGGGAAATTTGCTGTATAGTTTTTGGGGGCCCAGGGCCCCAGGGGGCCCAATGTTGTGTTTTTTGAATTTTTTTTTATCTTTTTAGCGGTTTGTTGCAGAAACGTAAAATTTTGTTATGTGATAGCTGGTGTTAAGGGCTTTTCGATTTTAAACATTGAAGGGGCAATCACCCCCCCCTTGGGGAAGAGGGCTCCCAATATTTTGTTTTCTGAAAATTATTTTTATCTTTTTAGCGGTTTGTTGCAGAATTGTAAAATTTGATATGTGATAGCCTGTGTTAGGTGCTTTTCGATTTTAAACATTGTGGGGGCAATCACCCCCCCTTGGGGGGAGTGCTCCCAATAGTTTGTTTTCTGAAAATTATTTTTATCTTTTTAGCGGTTTGTTGCAGAATTGTAAAATTTGATATGTGACAGCCTGTGTTAGGGGCTTTACGATTTTGAATAATGAGGGGGCCGTCCCGCCCTCGGGGGGGGGGGGCTCTAAATATTTTGTTTTTTGAAAATGATTTTTATCTTTTTAGCGGTTTGCTGCAGAAACGTTAACTTTTGGTATGTGATAGCTGGTGTTAGGCGCTTTACGATTTTGAATAATGAGGGGGTCGTCCCCCTCGGGGGGGAGGGCCCTCAATATTTTTGAAGTTATACTCCTTTAGGCGCGTTATGAAAAAATGTTGAGAGTGAAATTTTACTTTTGCGAGACGCGAGAGCGAGACGCAAAATCCGAGACGCGGGAGCGTGACGCGAAAGCGTAACGCAAATTCTGTTAGGTATGCATCATTCTGAAACTACTTATCCGATTGCAATTAAATTTGGCACAGTTGATGGGCGCATTCCTGGGAAGATTTTTGTCTAGGTCCCATCTCTCTAATGTTAAGCTACACCGAGTAGGGACAAACAATGGATGGGTGACAGAAAAAAGTTCACGTTTTTCGACCTCCCCCCAAGGGGGGCACTCTCCCCCCTTGGGGGGAGGGCCCCTAATATTTTGTTTTTTGAAAATGGTTTTTCTCTTTTAGTGGTTTGTTATAGAAATCCAAATTTTGATATGTGATGGCTGGTGTTAAGGGCTTTTCGATTTTGAACATTTTGGGTCCCTCCCCCCGGGGGGAGGGCCCCCATTTTTTTTTTTTTTTTTTTTGATTAAGATATTTTTTCTGTAAATGACTACAACACTAACGTGAACACCTGATCATATTGATCCACTAGTTTTAAATTCACGGTGGTGAAAGGATTGGCAGGGTTGCAAGTTGCTAGCCTCTGGATGCCCAGAAATGGGCTTCCTTCGTGTCGGAACTTTTCGTTAAATTTTTTACAGAGAATTAATTAGTGAGATAGTGAGTTTTAGTAAATTTTTTAGTGGCGAAAACCAAAATTTTCGCCATGAGAAGTCTATTTCCATTCGTTATGACTTATGGTTGGTTCTAGATTCTAGAGGCACAACCCTTAAAACAGGCACTCTGAATTAAAAAATATATATACAGGGTGTCCATAAAGTCTCACCCCACCCCCCGTATCTCGAGAATGGCTGAAAATATAAAAAAACCCAAAAACACGTATCCCTTAGATTTTAGGCTGGGCACCGGCTGGATTCAAAATCTTAAATGAGAAGGTATATCAAGTGACACCTTGTCTTTTTTTTTTTTTAATTTAATTTAGCTTAACGTCTCCTTAACATCCATTGGTTATTCAAGACGGGGGTTTTACCCTCCATTCGCTGTAAACTTTCAAACCAGCTACCCACATTGACCTCACCCAGACTGTGTTGGGCCGGAAAAAAGAGCCAACGATATGTTCCCAGGCGGTCACCCATCCAAGTACTGACCACGCCCGACGTTGCTTAAGTTCAGTGATCTGACGGGAACTGGTGTATTCAACGTGGTATGATCGATCGTTGGCTATGACACCTTGTTTGAAACATCTCGTTAATACGAGTTCATTACAGAAAACCTGGAGCTCTCCAGGATCTACCGTTCACAAATTTCTGGGTGCAACATGTGAAAATGGACCCTTTGCGGCCGCACATAAATGGTAGGTAAAAATGCATAGAAATAATTTTTTATGGTCCCAAATAAGTACTTTCGTAAAAAATAGTGTTCCAACAAGATGGTTGTCCCGCCCACTTCGACCTTCTTAGAACACAGTTTTCAAAACAGCTGGATAGGTAGGAGATATCCGCGGGAATGTTGTCCCCACTCACCGGACTTGGATCCAGGTGACTATTTTTGTTGGTGGTATTTATAATCGGTTGTTTACCGAACCCCACCTGCTTTCTCGAAAATCTCAAAGACCGTATCAAGAAGGCCTGTGAGGACGTCACCCCTGATACATTTAAAAAAGTGAGGCGTGAGTTCGAGTCCCGCCTATACCATTGTATAAGGGTCAACGGGAGCAC
The DNA here is from genome assembly GCA_012654025.1 of Pachypsylla venusta. Lineage (NCBI taxonomy): Eukaryota > Metazoa > Arthropoda > Insecta > Hemiptera > Aphalaridae > Pachypsylla > Pachypsylla venusta. Next base: position 30,438,382 of record CM022874.1, read on the forward strand.
TTTGAGCAGCTCATAAAGAGAACGATTTAGTAAAAAAACAACTGCTGTGTTTTCATGAGAATTTTGATTAATTAATAAGTCAGGTGAAATTAAACCAACTTTTGGGGCGATTCTCATTGCAGAAAACTCTCTAGGAATACCGTTCACGAATTGCAGGGTGAAATATTTATGAGCTGCTCAAAGTGCTGCCCGTTGACCCCCCATACAGTGTTATAGGCGGGCCTCGAACTCAGCCTCACTTTTTTAAATGTATCTTAGGGTGATGTCCTCACAGGCCTTCTTGATACGGTCTTTGAGATCTTCGAGAGAGGCAGGTGGGGTTCGGTAAACAACCGACTATAAATACCCCATAAAAAATAGTCACATGAAGTCAAGTCCGGTGAGCGGGGACACCATTCCCCAGGACATCTCTGCTGACCTATCCAGTTGTATTGAAAACTTTGTTCTAAGAAGGTTCGAACTCTGCGGTCGAAGTGGGCGGCACAACCATCTTGTTGGAACATTATTTTTTACGAAATTACTTATTTGGTTCCAAAAAAGAAATATTTCTATTCATTTTTACCTACCATTTAGGTGCGGCCGCAAAGGCCAATTTTCACATGTTCAACCCTGTAATTCGTGAACGGTGGATCCTAGAGAGCTCCCGTTTTCTGTAATGAACGAGACCTTTAAAACAAGGTGTCACTTGATATACCTTCCCATTTAAGATTTTGAATCCAGCCGGTGCCCAGCCTATACGGCTGGACGGGACCAAAAATTTTTAGTCTAAAATGAATCCCAGTAAAATCTAAGGGATACGTGTTTTTGCGTTTTCTTATATTTTCAGCCATTCTCGAGATATGGGGGATGGGGTGAGACTTTATGGACACTCTGTATACACATAACTATCATTTATCATAATACATATTATGTATCTACACTAATACATATATTGCTAATATAATATATGCTATAATATACAAATAATATATTGTTAGAATCCCCAGGAAAAGTTCTATCTGATACACACTACAATATCAAAGTATAGGTACCTATTTTTTGACGAGACGAGAAATTTCTCGTGTTTTTACGAGACGAGACGAGACTTTTTGGTTTCGAGACGAGACAAGGATTTTGTCTCGTCTCGTGAAAAAAACACGAGACGAGACAGGGCCTGTCTCGTCTCGTCTCGCGTCCATCACTAATGACGTAGATTTCGCTTTAAAACTTTATCTTTCCAAATTTGGAAGTGGTAGCCCGATTCCAAACAACATAAACAATATTAAGTAATATGAACACAAATGTCAATCAATACATCAGCCATCAAAATTTCTAATTCCAACAAACAGAAATTATACTTGATTCGTTCAAATCTGATGAACAATATAACACGTAGGCATAGTGTGTAAAATCAATTACTATGTTAACTTTATTAGACAAGCAGTCATTGTTTCCAAAAACTAGATAACTGACAGTACTCATGCATAATATGTAGATTTTTGTCAAGAACACGAATAACGCTTCCGCTAGAATACTTGGCAGTAGTTGCTCTTCCATTCGTCGAATGAAAAATCTAGACTCTTTCATGTCTTTGTAGTTATGATTATGTCAAAATTTAAAATTCAAGTTCTTTTACTATACCAGCGCTCCAAAATGGTTCCGCTTCAGGAAGAAAATGCACCAAAACTGGATTCATCTGGAAGTACGCTGAAATCTTTCATGAATGTATATTAAATATTATACAACTAAAAGGGAAATATTGCAATTGAAACTCTCAGTGCTCTAAAACGTTGCCACTTTGGGGAAGAAAATGTACTATATTACTAAAAAGTATTTTTTTTGGGCTGAAATTTTCAATGTCGAGTTTTTAATGGGGTCCCCAGAAACCAAATATCGAAATTCAGTCAATGTTCCGTGTATCTGCCTGTCTGACTGCAAACAAGATATCTAAACGGTAAGAGACTTAAAATTTTAAATATACGTCAAGTGTATGCCCGGAACGAACCACATAGCTTTTGGTTGAAATCAAAGTTACTGTTGGCGGATATCACTACATTCTTGGGCGGATTTTGTTGATATAGTTATTTGTGGTTTTTCTAATTAACATTAATCCTACCATTAGGGGATGGGAATGTTTTATTTTCTTCTCTTTTTCATACTCTCCCATTGTAATAATGTTTAAAATCAAGGACGCAAATGCCTACTAGTGTTCAGCCAGTCTCATTGCATTATATAAACCTCTTAACTTATCCCAAGCAACAATCATAACATTTACTATACTTCAAATTCTTGTTTGAAACGTTTGATTGTAACATACATTTTGAAAACAAAGGATTCAACAGTATAAGCTGATTATTAAAGTTGAATTAGATGTCGAATAATAGCACCTCGGTCTTTTGGCTATAGCTCGTCGACGGAGAGGTTCAGAGAGGTGCAGTTGTACGGCTGAACTGGCTAGTAACGAGGAAAACACCACGCCGCTCAATCTCGACGTCCTTTGTCGAGGCAATGGGCACCTCTGTCTTTTGGTCATAGGTCGTTGCCGGAGAGGCGCAGGGAGCTCGGGTTTGTTGCGGCTGAATGGTTAGACACCTGTGCGTCTTGGTGAACATCTCCTGCGCGGAGTTCTGACGGGGAAAACACCGCGCTGCCGCTCGGTATCGACGTCCCTTAGCGTCAACATAAAACTGAATTTAAGTAGCTACAATGCAAGAACATTTGAACAAAATACACTTTATCATTTTGAAAAAAAAAATTGTTAAATCTTCTTAAAGTTTCAATCTTATTTTGAATAGTTAATGAATTTGCTTAGCTTGAGAAGGAACTATTATTTTGCTTCATGCTAATATTATACGTACCTACACTTCAATGCCTACCTTCAGCTAAACATAATAATATTCAAAGCTAAGTGTATTATTATAATCTAAGGATTTCTTGACTTTATCAGATCAGAGGTGTAGTAGACGATTTTTACTTTACATTGTTGAAGAAATGTAGAGAAAAGTTGAAGGGATTGTGTTCAGGGCCTTTATCAATGCAGATATACACCCCCCCTNAAAAAAAGTCACTCCACATATTTTTCTCGTGGCTGTGGAGAGACCTGAAAAGTGCACTTTGTGACGTGAAGTAATATATCACTTGTGCAACGCTCATTGTATTTGACTTGGCGGGCGGAGCGCTGCCGCGCTCCTCAATAATATTCAAAGCTAAGTGTATTATTATAATCTAAGGATTTCTTGACTTTATCAGATCAGAGGTGTAGTAGACGATTTTTACTTTACATTGTTGAAGAAATGTAGAGAAAAGTTGAAGGGATTGTGTTCAGGGCCTTTATCAATGCAGATATACCCCCCCCCCCTAGTAGGTACCCGCTTAAATAAATAATATCTACAGTAAGTTCTTTTAAATGAAACACGTCACTCCAGCTTTCTCACCATACAGTACATAGGATTTTAATGAAATATGGGATTCTGGGTAGGTCCCTCCATATTCGTAAATTGACACAAGATTTTGGTAATTTGGAGGTAATAGGTCCAGAATATAGTCTTTTAATTTATTGAATTAAAATATTTTAAATAATATCTATCATCTATGCAGGTGAAACGGTGAGAAGGTTTTTCTATTTTCCGATGTTTAGTGTAGTTTAATAGAGCATCGTCAGTAAGTATTTAACTTCTGTAGAACTTGAATTTTTTTTAATTAAATAAGAACAATACGCCAGCTGCTAAAAAACAACGGTACAAAAAATTCTTAAAATTAAAAAAAAAAAAACTAAATCTAAAAAAAGCAAATTAAATTATGTCCTCCCTCGGTCAGAACAGAATTATAAAAGTTGTCTGAATCCATAACTGATATAATTTGGAATCGACCCCACAAAATATAGGCTGCCCCCCCCCCCCCCCCNCCCCCCCAATCAACTGGAAAAATACAAATCAGTTACCTAAATTAACCTCGCCCAGTTTGGGTTGGAGCGGGAATTTTTTCTCTCATCCTTCTACTGGCGGGATTCGTGAAAACCGCCAAGATGAGGCAAAACCGCCAACTGTACATTCCATTTTAATTAAAAATTCTAGACGCGTACAATACATAATTTTGACATGGTAACAAAATTGCATGTCTCTAGCTCTTACCATTTTCTTTTTATGCCAGACTCAAGAAAACGGCTAAAAAGCGGAAAAAAGAGTAGATTAGATTTCAACCAAAAGTCAAAAATAGGCACCAAATTTTAAGCTCTAGGATTAATTTTTAGGTGGGATTCGCCAAAAAGCGCTAAAAACCACCAACGATAGATCCAATCTAAGCTAAAGGTGTGTACGCGCAGACATACATAAAAGTAATATAAATAGGTAAAGTAATATAAATCAATACATAAAAGTAATATAAATCAATACATAAAAGTAATATAAATAGGCACCAAATTTGAACCTCTACCTCTAACCGTTCTCTTTTTAGGCCGGATTAATTAAAACCGCTAAAAAGCGGCAAACAACCTCTAACATTAACTTCGATTTCAACAAAAAAAACTGTGTGGTTTGTTCCGGGCATGAAAATGACATACATATAAAATTTCGAGTCTCTGATACTGACTATAATATTATCTTGTTTACAGACAGACACACACACACACACACACACACACACACACACACACACACACACACATATATATATATATATACGCACTCACGGACCAATGGCTGAAACCAGAGATTTGGCCTCAGGGAACCCCAAAACGTGTTTTGCATTCAAAAATTGACATCGAAAATTTCAGCCCATTACAATACTTTCCTTTTTATAAGGAAAGTAAAAGTGGTGAGCTTGATGGTTAAGTCTCTGCCTCTCAAATACAAGGGTCCCGGGTTCAATTCCTAGCTGTGCCTAACTGATGAGTTCTAACAAGAACGAAACACGTGTTTTAGGCTGCTTTCTGTATAGGTATTTATACATTGTTCTATCTGCGTTGACAAATTAAGGTAAATGTTAAAAATATATATTCAGTGTTTAGATTGATTGTCACTAAATGGTTCCACTTAAATTCGTTGTTAAAAAAACTGGTTGTTTTTTTTTCATTTCAGACACTAGTAATGACTAAAGAAATCAAGAAATCATTTCAAGAACTTTTGGCTGCCACAGATTGGATTGATCCAAACACAAAAAGATTGGCTGCAGAAAAGGCAGATGCTATGATGCTTAGAATTGGTTATCCAGATTTCATTTTGGACACTAAAGAATTAGATAGGAGATACCAAAACGTAAGTTAAACATTAAGTTAGGAGCTACAAATAAAATAATTATAATAGATTTTATAAGTTTAGATAATAGGTTAATTTTTTCAAAAGACATGTTTTTGGGACACCCCGTATAAAATGTTTTTGGGTAGTATAATTAAATAAAGAATTAAGATGTCACCAAGACGATGCGTTAGACAAAATCGTTCGTTACTTCTCATTTTTAAACTTTTCTAATCATCGTTTTTTTTCCGCAGATCAGTATTAACTCTGAGCACTACTTCGAAAACATTCTCAACATCTTACACTATCTGACCCGTGCAGAGCATGCCCATCTTGGCACAGTGGTCAATAAAACACTGTGGAACACTGCCCCTGCTGTCGTCAATGCGTACTACTCAAGAAATAAAAATCAGATTAGTAAGTGCCTAATGAATCGAACGAAGTTAGATCTAGTTTTAACTTCATGATTTTGTTTCTCTGTTCTTTCCACGATACTTTTTCTAACGTCCCATTTGTATGCAACTTGCAATGGACATTAATTATGTTCATTTGTTGATTATATTTTAGGCCATTTTGGCCCACCTTGGGCCACATAGTGGTCATTATAACTGAATCTGTAGTTACTGACTTTCTGTTTCTTCTGACTGCTACTATTTGGAAAAATAACATTTAACATCATTTTAAGTCTTTCTTTCTGAACTTTTTTTTTCATTGAGTGGGTTAATCTAAATCTAAAGTACCTGTATCTACATATAATTTCAAATGGGTTAAACTAAAAAAAAGAGATCAAACATTTTATTTATTTTGAAAAGAATAAATGGAAATTGCATTTCGGAAAAAGAACGTCTAAATTTTAAATTGTATTTAAAAATAAATTGAAATATGAAACATGACTGACATCAAATGTGCTATTAGGTTTATAAACCTTTGTGCCGTTAGAATAAGATAAAAGCGTTCACCTGAAAGTGAACTACAAAATTAATGTACCTCTACCTTTTCATTTAATTCAGATATGAAATAATGTAAAAAAAATGTCCATGCTTATACATTTATGTAAAGTAGGTACCATTATTTATAATGAATACGAATAATAGCTTCAGTCTAGAGAACATCATGTATGTGTAAACTAGGTATTTAAAAATACCTACAACCTTAAAAAAAATAGGTACTTACACTAAACAAAGTGAAATTGAAGAGTTTTGTGCAAAAAGAGGTTGTCTACAATAATTATTGAAATTAATGATTTTTATTTTAAAGATAGTTTCTCCAAAAAAATGTACTCTTTAAAGCACTTAAAAATGTTCTAAACTAATTTTAAATTATAGTCACTCTCCAGCCCAAGAGATATCTCTATTAAAAAAAGACGTCAATCCGTTAGTTCCTTGACAAGTGTACACAATTTCCCCTTATAATTATCTATCGGTCATAGCCTCCATTTTTGAACTTTGCAGTTTTTCTGTCCTTATTTCGTACCTACATACTCGTACTGAAACGAAAATGTATTTGTTTTATTATTGTTTTCCCACCCTCGGCGTCAAGTTACTTTGGGAAAGTGATGGTGGTGGAAGGCTTCGACTGTTCGGTAGCATTATGCTACTTTTGGGACATCGGGCTAGATGTTGAAAATCCAAGCCCCTCAAATTTATGATATGACGTGGGTGAAAACCCAGCCAATTCCATGAGTTGGCTGGGTTTTCACCCACGTCCTACTGTTTATCAGTCAGAGTGTCTTACATCTGCGACTTAACAAATAATAGTACTTTTTTGTACTACCCGGATTAGGAAAAAAGAGTCCCTTTACAACTGAATTGTTTGGGTTCCCCATTATTATGAGCAAAATATCTTAAAATTAGTCGTCTTGCCACTACACCATCAACCCATTATTAGTGAGTGAGTCAGTCAGTTTGTATACCAACTGGGTTTTGTTTCTAATCTGTTTGGATAGTGGGATGATAAACGTAAAGGTTCTGGCTACCATTTGATAGAGGAAGCTTTAACATTGTAATTAGGTATTAGCGTTCAGAAGCACAAGAGAGAAAAAGATATAGGATAGAAGAAGAAGAAGAAGAAGAAAAAAAAAAAACTCGGGCAGGGGTTTCATGAGATAAGTGTCCTGACTTGAATGCCAAGACTGTTTCGATTACACGAAAAACAGAAGATATAATATCTACTAAAAAAAATTCATGCATTTGGATATGGCTCGAACCCTCGCCCTTTGTATTAGTAGGAATGTACGTTACTGGAATTTTAGGCAACACAGTTTCTAATAATTTTGATTAAAAATTCTACATACATTTTTCCCAAATTATCAAAAGTATTAACCATTATCCTGTGGAGAAACTTGAGTTCCCTAGATCGGTTTTAAGTGCAGAACCGTGAGTTCGATTTTCGTACACGAAAAATAGTTGTCATTTTATATTAAGACATACTGGGAGGACATGCCAACCATAACTTGAAATTTCCATGTAAAATCTTATGGAACAACTAGAGAGTGCAAACCCTGTATATATATTTACACCATGAACTTAATATTTTCAATAAAAATAATTGTTCAAAACATAAAGATTCCCAAAAGCTTATGAAAGCAAAATGGATTAAATTTTCGTTTTCCACTTAAAATGAGGGTAAACAAAGGATCGGGTTTCTTTATCTTTGACACTCTCATCAGTAATTCAAAAGCTACTGTATAATCAAGGAGTTCAAAGTTTGAAATGTATCACGCAAAACTTTATACAAAGTATCTCCAAGTGAATTACAAGTTGACAAAATTCATTAGTTTATTACAAACTCTTTGAAGATTAAGCCCCGGTAGCATAGAGGTAAGGCGCTCGCCTGGAAAACGGGATTGTATGGGTTCGATATCCAACTGAGGAAAGATATTTTTCTTATTAAATTTATGTATTTGACCAAATAAAAAATAAAGATCTAAAGGTTAGTGGTAGAAAATGCTTTGGACATCAACCTCGCTAAATTAGACATTCCACCCATATCTATGTCTAATTTTTCCAATTCTTGGCGTGAGATTCGATATTTTTTTTAGATTCTTCTTCTAGTTTTTCTTTTGACAGTCTTTCTGACACCATCAGATCAATAAATCATTACTAGCTGATATTCAGATCAACTTGGTTCGCATCCTTTATCCTCCTTGAACCACGTTCGCCTACTACCTGTTATTTTTAAGATATTCTCTCCAGTCGATTTTCCCTTTTCTCGTTTTGTTCCACTAGTTTCGCATTATTTTAGTACATGATTCTTTCATATTCTATGCTTCGTTTTAATTTTCCTTACAAGTTCTTCTTTTGTTTCCATCGGTGACAATTATAGTTATGAAAATTTCTTATTTTTTTTTATTTTCCAACAAATTCGCATGTTGGAAAATACTTCAGCACTTCTGATTTGTCAAGTTAGGTTAAAAAAGGGTTGATAATATTTTTTATGTAAATAGAAATTTTTGGCAAATTTTCAAACTTTCTAAAAGTCGAGTCAATCACTTTTATTTCATCCTGCTATGAATAGTTATTTTATAAAATGGTCAGAACCCGCAATGAAGCAATTTGCCATTTTCCTAGAGGATTTATTTAAAAAAAATCCGCATTCCATGGGCGTAGGAAGGGGGGGCAGCTGGGGGCAGCTGCCCCCCCTAGAAATTTTCGAGAGTATGCAGCACGGAAGGGGCAACTTAAATTTACACTAGATAAAATGATTTTTGGAAGCAAAAAAGTCATCAAGTACCGAAATACGATAAATGCCACATTTTGTCCCTAATCCAACAGCCCCACTGTGAACAATCAAATGTAA
>CM022874.1:30447463-30465239 GCA_012654025.1 Pachypsylla venusta
CAGCTGACCCCCCCCCCCAGGCCAGATGCTGACTACGCCCTTGCCGCATTCATTTCACAGAAACCTCAAACATTTTGATTTTTCTTCTTCAGATGTCTATCTCAGAGTGTTTTTTTTTTTGTTTTTTTAATAAAATATATATGAAAAATACTTTTATTTCAGTTTTTCATTTTAGATAAGTGTTTTATTCGAGTATTTTAAAAACAAGTTTAACCGTTGAAAATGTAATGTTCACAATACCTGTTATAGGATTAATTCCAATTTGAACACAAAATTGAAAAATATAACCAAAACAAAGAATTAAACAAAGATTCCTAGGCGGTATTTTGTTTTGAGGCAGGTTGAATAAATTTTATATCCAAGATTTGACATCAAGCCTAGGAACGGGGATTCACTCCTCGGCCCGTATTTCCCAAGGGCCTGGAAAATATTAAAGTAAGATCTGGCCCTTTTCCTATAATTAGAGCTTTTCAAAATTCAAAAATTCCAAGCCGTTCAAAAGTTAAGAGGGTGATCGGTTACTCTGGGACACGCTGTATATTTGTATTGCACAATTGTTCAATGGTATCCAAGACAAATGAAATCTTAAATCTACAATTAATCCTGGCAGTTCTCGGCCCATACCAACCCAGACCTAATATGCTATACATTTTATACCCCTCCCTCAAAATGGATTTCTTACCACCACAAAATCCTTGAAAGTTAAAGCAATAGAGATTTTTTTAAAAAAAACACAGAATTTGAATAAAAAAATTTCATGCTTGTGTTTTTCTTCAAATTTTACATTTTTCTTTACATTCACCAAATACTATGTAAGAAAGATTTCATAAACATTCTTGCTATTTTAAAAAAGCATTTTATCATTAAAACTGAAAATGTCATTAACCTTCGTTTCGTCAAAACATAATAAGCACAATAAAAAATTGAAAATAAAACGAACTCGTCAAGTCAAAGTTTAAAATAAGTCACAAATTGCGATGTCTGAACTCGACAAGCAAAATAAATTTCAATCAAATGAAATACAAAAAGTTGCTGTTCTCTTATTGGGTGTGTTCACAATCATTATGCAGCCCAATTGAAAATATTATAAATCTGCATGTTTTCCGTCATTGGGACGCCCATTTATGTATATTTGAATCCTATTTGATAATCTTCCCATATTTTAATTATCCATCTATTATTTTACTCAACGAAATAATCAAAAAAGTAAAGAAAGAATGATCCTATAGCAATACAAATGTATACTAATCTATGTATTTTCTAAAAATATTAAAAGACTCACTCAAAATCTAAATATCATGACTTTAATGAAGTCAATCACAAAATTAGCCCTACTATTCCGAATAATTATTCTACTATAAATCAATTCAGAATACACTTCATATTACTTATCAGGGATTCAATAACTAATAATAACATTACTTAATTTTAATTCAAATGGGTTTGTTTTTAAACTGATATATATTCTATACCCTATATAGGTACAGTAATGCAAAATATTCTCGTATGTAGTGAGTATAGTCAAACATCAATCAAGTGGATTCCTGATGTTGGTCCACTCTGTATGATGTTTGACTGGTGTGATAGCTTTGAAGTTTTATAATTGTTTTTGTTTTTTTTCTTTTGTTTTTTTTTCAATATTTCTTTCTACAAATGGAATTGAAATCGTATTGGTAAAAGAAATTGTAGTCAATCACATGTTTTCCACGACACCGAGACATGTGAAGTGAAGTGTGAGTTGGTAAAATAACAAAAAAAACAACAGATTTTGAGATAAACACCACTAGATTAAATACTGATATTTCTGAGAACTATAAATGTGACTGAGTTAAAATTACAACCAATTGGTCCCGGATGGCCTAATTTTGCCCAATCTAAATCCAAAAATTTATTTTCATTAATGTTAACTTTAAAAAACCCGTTATTTATGACGACGATTCATTTACTTATCTCTATTAGCCTGGTCCCTTTGCTGACCCTGTAAGTCTACCAAATTCAATAATTCTAAGTCGCTCAAAGGCCGCCCTGGGACAATCTGTATACTTCTATATTCACTTGGATGGAGTAGCATCTATAGCTTACAACTTTTGAAAAATACCAGAAAATATTTAACTTTAAATTTGAGTTTAGATATTTTATTTCTTGATATTTTTGTTTATCTTTTATAATTTCTGAAGGCGTTCTATCTTAACAAACGTTCTATTTTAATTCAGAGGGAGATGTGTATGAGTAATATGCAAGACTTTTTCATATTACTCATACATATGTGTGAGTAATATGTAATATGAACTCATACCTATGTATGAGTAATATGAACTCCCAAAGAATGCCATTTTCTAAGAAGTATCTTGTAAGTCTTGTAGCAGTTTTCTACAATTTGCAGAGTGGATTTTATATCAAATGATCAGAAATGAGGCTTATGCTAAATGATACTCATTCAGCACTCGCGGTATGTATAATAAAGGGTACGGAAAACTGTACTAAACTTAATCTTCCTTTATTCAAGAATTTGGCAGGATCCAGATGATATAGCAGGTATTTGATGAAAATATTATATCACTAAGCAGTGGCAGCCTTCAGTGAAAATATTTTTGAAAATATATTTGGCGATTTTCGGTTGTTGTCACAGCTCTCTAGTCAAGATATTATATGAAACAAATATTTGAATAACCTTTGACAACCTCCGGTTGTTGTCACAGCTCTCTAGTAAAAAAAAATATTTGAATTAGATTTGGCAGCCTTCGGTTGTTGTCACAGCTCTCTAGGTAAAAATAATATGTGAATTACAGTTGGCAGCCTTAGACTGTTGTTATAGCTCTATAGTGGGGAAAAAAAAAAAATAATAATAAAAAAAAAATATCTTTGACAAGCTTCGGTTGTTGTCGCAGCTCCCTAGAGTATATATTATTTAAATTAGAATTGGCAGCCTTCGGCTGTTGTCACAGCTCTCTATTTAAATTATTATATGAATTATTGTGTGAGGTGTCTAAGAATATGTTTCTTGGGTCGCAGAACTCGAATTTTGGATCACATGGGAATTTCAACACGCAGGTACCCCCCTTCCATATGAGTATCGAACAAAGGTTTCAAGGTTGCAAATGCAGATTCTAAAATACCATCTGGAAAATCGTTTGGCTCATTTCTAGCCCATAAAATCTATTTGTGTTGATCCCTGGAATTGAAAGTTTTGCATTGAATGATATTGTAGAAAGCCTCTTCTATCGCCATCTTGAATTCCTTAAGCAAGCATGTGCCGAACGTTTTTCTGAATGGTAAATTGAAAATCTTCTACCTTAAAATCAGAGCAAATTTCTGTTTTTCGACTTTTAGATCCGGTTTTGTTTGTTGTACCGTTTAAGGTTTAAGGCATCATTTTGGCAGCCATTTTGAATATAGGGAGGTACATAAGGGTTGAGCGACCCATTTGACCAAAAATTTGAATTTTATGATTTTATATACGAATTTTATTAAATGCGATCTTGAAAATATAGGGAGTAACGGTTGAAATTTTTAATCACCCATGTGATTAAAAATTTGAGTTCTACGACCCAATAAACATATTTTTGGACACCTAACACAACTTAATAGGGTAATTTTCTAAAAAATTAGGGGATGCTTTGTTGGCCGCCATCTTGGTTTTCCGGGTCAAACATGAACCTAAAGTGTATTAATATTTCACATAGAAATTCACTCTCTAGTTTTTTTTTAACCAGAACCAGTTATTAATGTTTCTTCTTTTAGGCCGCCATTTTGAATTTGAGTGGCCCCTGGGGTTTAAACGAACTAATTAACCGAATTCGAATTTCGCGGTCCAAAAGCAGACTCTTAGCATTAATTTAAAGATTTTCTTACCCCGGGCGGCCAACTTTAACGGCATCTTGAACTGTGGTCCCTCGACAAAATTTGAGAGTATGACACCAATTCCACACTTGTATCATCAAACTGCACTCGGGAAAGGATTTCGTTCCCTATGACCCCAGACTAATAAGAGATAGTAGGATTGGCTTCTTTAATAAAGTATATAATTATAAATTTGGTGATAATAATCGGTTGAGTAGTTTCGGAGGACTAGGGTCACAAAAGTTTGAAGTTTGTAGGGAGCATAGGGCTACGCTACACTCCGCCCAATAATTGTTTCAATACACCCTGAGGAGAAAGTATACCTCGTACTTGGCAGCAGTGTTTATTGATATTTATTTTCGTCATCACCAAAGGAGTTTCTTGTACTTTTGATTTCTGCAGAGTTAAAAATAAATCGGATTTTCGCAAAAACAACTTAATATTGGTAATAAAATGCTGAAGAAAGTGTTGTTGTAATATTATTGTCCGCCATCCTTTGTTCTACTTATTTTACTATTATATCATTTGACACTTGAATGTCGTAACCTTCATTTCAACTTTCTCCTCAAACAAACAAAGAAAGTTCTATTCAAAATATTTTAAGTTCTCAAAATTTAATACTTTCTTAATTTTCTTTTTGTTTAAGTTTTGCGAAATTATTCCTTCTTTATTTTAAAAGTTAAATTTAACAAAAAAAAATAATATTTAGTGAAAAATATAATTTTATGATTCAAACTTTCTGAAAAAGGGAACGATTTTTGAAGTCTAAAAATAACACTTCTAAAATAACCAGATAATGAAAATGCTTCCTCTTCGTGATTCAGGTTGTTTTTATCAAGGGAATAGGAGTTGTAGAACATTAACAAAGAATCACTTTTTACATTTTCAATTTCAAATGGCCAAAGAGATAAAACAAATAAAAATCTATGGAGAAAATCAAATTTGAAAATTTCAAATGGTTGTCATTTTGTTTCAGTGATTCGGAGCAAGTCAATGCAAAACTAAATAAATGCAGCTTAAAATTGGCTTTTTAGATCATTTTAATTCTTGAAAATCGGAATTTAAAGGAATTATGAGCTTATCCAAAAAACTTAGTGATATAAAGGTTTAATAAGAGGAGAATCATCTATTGGTCATTCGAGACGGACCCACATTGACCTCACCCAGCCTAGGTTGGGCCGTTTTATACACCAGTTCCACTGAAATTCGATACGTCCAAATGGGTGGCCACATAGGTTCGTGCCCTCGCAGTGGCGTATCTAGGGTGGGGCTGGGGGGGCGGTCATGATTTGGGGGGTGGCAAAACGATCTTCGCTGTTCCGTAAGATAAAGAAATGATACTAAAAAAAAAAAAATATTTCTGAAAAATCAAGTTTTTCATTCATAGAAAGATTACGTCAACATTGGATCTCAATTTTTGATGAAAAATGAATCTTTTATCTGATTTATATAATCTCGAATCATTAAAAACTTAAATTTTTTTCTCCATCACAATTGAAAAACTCAAATGTTAACTTTTCTCGCTTTAATCGCTACAAATGTACATATTACATCCTCGTAATCCAACATTGCAGCAGTTTCATTTTCCATTGAAACAATTATTGCTGGATTTGTTAATCTGCTTTGACTCATGGTTGATCTCAAGTAAGATTTAATCAATTTGACTCTCAAAACTATCGATAGTTTCGATCGTTTTCATACTATATATTCGATCAAGTATTAGCGATTGTTTAGTGACGTACGAATATGTACGTCAGTTAATAATGAAATAAAGCATGAAAATTGTTAAAAATAATCTGTTACAGAACTTAATCTACGGAGTTTGTATGACAGGAAACGTGTAAAACCATGGATGGGGGGGGGGGCGAATCATTCTTTGCCCCGGGCGCTCAATGATCTAGGTATGCCACTGTGCCCTCGTGATGCTAGCTGGCTGTTGTTCCGGCCCAACCCGGGCTGGGTGAAGTCAAGGTGGGTAGCTGGTTTTAAGTTTCCAGTGAATGGTGATTGAAACAACCGTCTCGAAGGTAGAATAGATGTTAAAAATATGCATACGCTTGAAGCAGCTTCATACATATGTTGTGAATTCTAACAATGTACGAGTAGTAGGTAAAACAATTTTATATACCTTCACATATAGGGTGAGTCATTTTAAAAGACATAGACATGGTCAAATATCTCGGAACTCGGAAACCGTTGGGGATAAGAAGAAAACGTTCGATACAACCCCCCGTTATTTTTAAAGGGAAAATTTAATAGTGATTTTGATTATTTTTTTCTTCAAGGTCGCCTTAGGGTTATTTTAAGGTCAACTTTGTTTTTTTAGTAAATGGAAGAACTCTGTATTTTTTATTGCGCTATTGAATTTTGCTAATTTTTTTTTCAATTCGACTTACAGTTTTCGAGATAATTTTGTTCTTGATGTGGTCTTGAAAGAGATAAATAAATGAACCTTTATTTGGATTAAATTAATTGATATTTCTGATATACAAATTATTGATAAAAAAAAACCTATATAGCTACCCATATAATGATAGTACTTTTAAGAATAAATTTTATTATTATCCCTACCTATATTCATAAACATATAAATTGGTTCATCCAATTCAGCTATTGCTGGGGTACAATATCTAATATATGTATATTATGTAGCATTACGGCACGCCTAGTTGCAATTATTTGTGCATAAAACCTTGATGTTTCACTCAAATTCACACATTTATGCCAAAATTTTAAAAGGGAGGGCCTATATAACTTCATATGTTATAGATATCTCTTACTCAGAACACGTCAAGGTAAATATTATCTCGAAAACTGTAAGTCAAATCGAAAAAAAAAAATCAAGCAAAAAAGATTTCATTTTTAATACAAAATTCAATACTATTATCAAAAATATAGGGGTCTATTTAAAAAAACAAAATGGACCTTAAAATAACCTTGAAGACGAACGTTTTCTTCCCATTTCTAACGGTTTCCGAGATATTTGACTATTGCCCTTTAAAATAACTCACCCTGTATAAATAAAGGGAATCCGTCACTCCATATTTATCAAATATCAAAACATTTTTTACACATCCATTCACTCTCAACATTAAGTTGTTTCTTTCTACGAATATTCTTTCAGAGTTTGTCCCAGATAATTTACATCCCTTGTTTCCACATGTCCAAACAATTTCAGTTATCTTTCTCTTAACAGAACAACAGATAATAATATCCCAATGATCTTCTACGTGTTTCCCATATTGGCGACTGCCCTGCCCCCCCTCCCTTTTGGGAGACAGGAGGCACAAACTGTCAAAAAAGGTGGAGAACACTGAATTCATTGGGGAATTGCTCTCGACATATTTTGTTATAACATTTCCTTTGTGGTGTCGCACACGTGCCTTGGACTTCAGTGTCCTCAATTTAATTTGTCGTTTTTCATAGAAATTTTGGAATGTTAACAGGTATTTGAGAGGAAGAACTATTTGAGAGCAAGAAGAGTGTTAACAGGTATTTGAGATGAAGAATTGTGATGCACAGGATGGCGAAAATGGAGTTCGTTATATTGAGGGTTATAATAACACATGTCCAGTGACAGATTTACAAAAATATATGTGTATATTTTAGAGTTCCATATCGCCTACGTTAAATGAAAATAAAGCTTTCATTCCGAGGGCCGCTGTTTCGTGGCCAGGTCACAACGGATTATTTTGTTAAACTTTTTACTTTATTGGTCTTGGTGAAAACTACAGCCTTTATTATTTGTCCGATTTTGATGAAATTTGGCACCAATATTCCTTGAGGCCATAATTCGAGCCAAAACCTTAACATTGGAGATAGCACCCTCCGGAGCTTTTTTATCGGTCAAAAGGGGTCATTTTGGGGTGACCCTCTATAACCGAAACGGCAAGCCGGATTTTGATGAAATTTAAAATAGAGACAGTATGTAACATATCATCGACTAATTTAGGACCTCATGGGGCTGTCTTCATATGGGCGCACTTTAGGCCACCAAAACACAAATTCGTATCATTTCTCTATGATACGAAAGACTCTGCCAAGTCTAATTCATATGATATTTTCACCAAATTCAATTGAAATAATATATTGCCTGGAGATCTGCGACAACAGCCAAAGGCTGCTAAATCCATCTTCAAAATATTTTCACTGAAGAGCTGTGATAACAGCCGAAGGCTCCCACTGATAATTGATATAATATTTTCGTCAAATACTTACGATATCATGCGGTTTTCAATTAGGTCTTTAGGTATTCCTTCATAATTTTAGATATTTTTTTAGAAATCCATATGGTAGAGACAGGAGTATTTTTCTGATGGAAGAAAATGTAGATGCACAACTCAGAAAAAGAAATAAACAGATTAATTTTGTAAAATATGTAATAAAAAATTATGTGAATTTACGGTGAAAATGCTTGCATCTGACTAATGAATAATATTTGTCATGTCGTATTTCAGTGTTCCCAGCGGGTATTTTACAACCACCATTTTATCATCGACATTTTCCACGGGGTCTCAAATATGGTGGTATTGGTGTTGTCATCGGACATGAAATCACACATGGTTTTGATGACAAAGGAAGACTTTTAGATAAACATGGAAACTTACATCGATGGTGGAGTGACAAATCAATTCAAAACTTTCATGAGAGGGCTCAGTGTCTCATAGGTAATTTATTATTATAATTACTGTGTCTGTACGCGTTGAAAAATTGAATAAAATTGCTGTTAAGGTGTCCTATCAAAAGATATGGACACCATAAATTCTGACCCATAATTTAATGGATTCTATATTCTTTTAACCATCAAAATGTCAGCTTCATGGTTCAGTAGATCCCGGGACTTTTCGGTGGGAAGGAAGTCATTGAACAACATTTGTTTATTAGTCAAATGTGGGCCATTTGGCAGATGATCACAGTGATGTTCTCATAAGTAATAGCCCTAGGTAATTGCTTTAGAAAAAAATATGGGCGATAAAAGATGATTTTTTATTTTTTTTTCTTCTTCTAAAAAAATCTTTGTTTAAATAATAATGAGAAAAGAATGTCCTAAATCTTACCTAAAATAGCTGAGCCTGGAAATCTGAAACTTTGAGGAGATTTTAAGCAAACAAGGCAATATGCAGGGCTGTATTAGATGCTTATGGGAGAACGTCAATTTGATTTCCGTGGATTTTTACGGGTACAAGACTATCGTGCAAATCGAGTACAAAAAGTTTGATGGTTGAAGGAGTTTTATGAATCTCAATCTCATGAAAACCATAGTGACATTATGCGGTGAATGACTCCTTTCACATTCAGTGTCAGGGCTAAGGACTATCTTCTATACATTGGTAGGTAGGTATTACATGAAGAAAAATTATGCCACCATTTTACATTATATGCTTAGCCCTGGCACTGATTAACAAAATGCACTTTATGCATCAGGAATTGAAAGCAGAATCTTTAAGAATGTAACTAAACCAAAAAATAAGATGACCAAATGTAGGAGGTATTTAATAGAAAAATGCACTTGCACTTTTAAAATTTAATGCTGAGTATTTTGTGGTTTGTACTAACTTGGGAACGACAATGATGATAATCCAATGAAGATTTATAAACCATCTCACAAGCTCAAACAGGGACGTGTAAACGAAATAACGGAGTAGAAATTTGTGATTGTCATTATTATGTTTACACTTTCGTCATGAATGTCGCTGAGCTCCTCTAGCTTAGTTAGCAGACAAATATTTGCAAGTATGTAGAAATAGGGTGCATTCTAAAATAGGGTTTGTATGAAACAGTCCACATGGGATATAAGATATAACTAACAGGAAGGCCGAACTAGATAATCCACCGCATGATCCGCGTACGTCCGCGAAATCGTGTTCGCGCATCTATAGCCTTTATTATTTTTCCGATTGAATTTGGTAGCAATATTCCTTGAGGCCACGATTCGAGCCCAAACCTAAAGGGTTCATTTTGGGGTGACCCTCTAGAACCCAAACGGCAAGTCCATATCATTGACAAATTTTGGACCTCATGGGGATATTTTCATTTGGGGGCACTTTAGGGCACCAAACCTCAAATTCTGGCCCATTCTCTAAAAGTGGCAATTTCACTCCAATTTTGATAAAATTTGAGACTGAGATTCTTGAAACATGTTATGGATAAATTTCGAGTCTCATGGGGCTATCTTTATCTGGGAGCCTTTTAGGGTACCTAACCTGAAATTCGGGTAACTTCTTTAAAAGTAGCAATATCACTCCAATTTTGATGAAATTTAAAACTGACACTTTTCGTAACATATTACCGATAATATTCTCACTAGAGAGCTGTGATAACAGCCGGAGGCTGCCAAAGCTAATTCAAATATTTTTTTTCACTATACATCTCCGACATCGGCTTCAAGGCTACTAAGTTTAGTCCGAATATTATTTTCACTGCAGAACTGCGACAACAGCCGAAGGCTGCCAATTTTAATTGAATTAATGTTTTCATTAAAGATCTGCGGCGACAACAACCGAAGGCTGCCAAATCTAGTTTAATCATAATTTCAACAATCAATCTAATTTAATCATAATTTAAAAAATGCGACAACAGTCGAAGCTTCAAGATGTAATTGAAATATTATTTTCTTAATGAGAGCTGCAACATCAAGGCTGCCAATACGGACGCGACCCAAGGCCCGAATCGAGCTTTTCCGAATTGGTGCAAGAGTATTTAGGGATCAACTTTGAGTTTTTACCCGAAACCAACTTCATCATCGAGGGATGGCCGATCATCGAGGGGCGTTCACCTTAACGCTTATATTGATAAACTTCTTCTTCTCATGAAGTTTGCTGATCCCTAAAAACTATTGCATCAACTCGGAAAACTCTTGCTTCGACCCTTGTGCCAAATTCTGCCGATACTATTTCGAAAAATATTTTCACTAAAGAGAGGAAGCTCCGACAACATCCGAAGGCTGCCATTTCTAATTGACATAATATTTTCAACAAATTCCTAGTATAAAGGAAGATAAAGTTTAATACGGTCGGTGCAATATATTTCCTAAAGAGAACTTTACTTTTTATGCTCCCAAAGACTTTTCTTTCTAGCAATACCTTTGTCAATGTTTACATGTTTGTGAAACATTTCGGAGAAAAAGCCTTAAACTAAATACCCTCACTCATCTTTTACCCTCCTTCCAACAACATACATGTAATATATCGATGCAAATCTTCCTCCGTTCTCTCTTTAACAACTACTGCAACAAACATATTTAATTAAAAATCTTAAACTCTATATTAACTTTTGATAGAATAATTTATTATTTTGTTGTTACTTTTCAATCTCAGAATTCAAAATGTCTCTTACAGATATTCTATTTCAGAATTCAAAATGGTCCTTGCAGATATTCTATTTCAGAATTCAAAATGTCTCTTACATATATTCTTTTCAGAATTCAAAATGTATCTTACAGATATTCTATTTCAGATTTCAAAATGTCTCTTACAGATAATCAATAACCTAGATAATATACCTACCGGTCGGCCAAAAATAAACCAAAAATTTTTTGATTACTTAATGACGTCTTTTTTGATAAATATACAAATCTGGAAGGAGGCTAAACTTCAGAAATCCCTGAAAGTTTTTTTTATGAAGATACAAAGCTGGAATTTCAAGGAGGCATGCCTTCTCTAAAATATCTTTTGTTTCTTTTAAATGAAAGGTCTTTTTTTTTAAAAAAAAAAAAAAGTTCAGAAACTCGTGTCTTTTCTAAAGCTGTGAAGGTTTTTTGAGTCACTCGTGCTGCTCTCAATTACTGATAATCTCTTTCAATTGTATACCTTCATCCAAAAATATGGGTAGGTTACCATGATTTTTATTATCTTGCTATGAAAAAATCCTTCCCATGGACAGGAAACTTAAAATAAAATCATATTAACAATTAATGATAGTTCGTCATCGTTTCTAATGGTAGCCAGATATATCAAACATCTCTAAAATACTGCTTAAGTTTTTCTTGTCATCATACATATAACCGTGGAGGCTATAGGTAACATTGGTACAGTTGACAGTACCATATATCAATCACTGAAATATAATTACGTCAATAATATAATTATATCGCTTTCTGTATTCCTTTACATCAGTCCAAGTGGACTAGGACCGTGAGGAAGTCACCTTCAAGTAACATCTCACAATCCCAAGTGTGATTTATTTTCACTAATAGAAATAATATTATAAAAATAATAAACCAAAGTTTACGCCTTCGGAATATTATTGTTTGAAATTTAAAGGTTATACATTTCCCTCTCGACATTGAAGAGAAATAATTTGGATTTCGTAAGTTGATCCACACATCAATATACAGTGTGGAACAAGAAATACGTTCCTTGAAAGCTCATCATGTTCTATGGGTCATAAAGGGAGGGGGGGGTCACGCCCCCCAAGTGTTCTATAATTTCGTAATGTAATCATTTCAGAACGCATTGTAGATTTACATGAAAACCCACTGGGATTGGCAAAACTATTTGAAGCACTCATTTGTCGTAAGGCCCCAAAAGGGAATTATTTCTTAAAATATAGGTACATGAATGCATTTTCATTCATCTGCATTTTAAAATAAAAACAGTTAAAATATTAACTAAAAAACACTTTTACAGAGATTCCCCGGATTTCAGCCTCCATGATTTTGGAGATTAAGTTATATTAGTTCCGAAACACCTGCAGGTGCCACAAATTTTGTTTGAAACTAATAAATTTCTGTTTAGAAATGGTTGACAGAAATCCTCAATTTTGGGAGCGTATCCTTCCATGGGAATTGGTTTTGGCAACTTTTATAAAATATACTCCGCTCTTCCCCATGTACACCCTGTATAAACTGAATAAGTAATCAATAGGATAAGTTAAGATCGTAAATTTTACAGCTTTAAAAAAAAATACTCAATAATTTCCAAAAAAACATTTCTATGAGTGACCAATTTTTCAAAAATACAAAACGTGCTTAAAGTTAATTCGATTTTTTTTCCGCGTGTACAATGTCATGACGATTTTAAATGAGACCAATAAATATTATATCCATGTTCAATACATCCATCCAGAATCTAGAAAGCTAAACTCACAAACAAGGTGTTTGGCTATAGATGATGCTTAGGGTTCCTATCTAAAATATCAAAATATGCTGTGAAAGAAATCACAAGGTTATAATTTTTCTGCAAAAATGTTTTCTTATTTTCATTAATTTTCACTGCATTTTGTCATCTTACGACACGTAGATAAAGTATTTTTAAGTAGGCTATATGTACCCCTGAATATGGTGAATGGCTGAATTCAAATGGAACATATCTTACGAATGGTTACTGAGCCGGACTTAGCATAGCCGAGTTAAAGGTTGAAGTAGGTAATTTTTGGACGTTTTTCTACAACCTGAAGGGTCCATTTTATTAATTTTAACCTCCTAGATTCTGTATGAATATATTGATCATTGATTAAATACTTATTGGTCTCGTTGGCAATTGTCGTGACTTTGGAAAAAAGGGAATCCAACAGTAAATTGTATACTTTTTATACTAACGGTCATTTTATGAAATTTCTTTGTATTTTATCAGTATAGATTTACAAAAAACTTTTATATTTGCTTCGATAGTTTAAACAATATTTTTCCATTTCGAACAAAAAAAAGAGAATGTCCATCTCTCCGACCTGTGTCAACGTTATACTGGATCACCCTGTAGAAATTACTTATAAATTTCCTGTCGATTAACGTGCCAGTAAGTGCGTTGCGTAGGTATCAGATAGGTTCCCCGAAGTATTGCAAAGTGCTTCCGGGGATTTCTTCTCAAAATAAATGTATACATACCTACCTCTCTTACCCACTCCAAATATGAAACTTTTATTACAACGAAATGAACTTTATTCAACTCAGATGATTGCAAACATAATTCCATTATTTTTTATGTTCACTTTTTCAGAACAATATAGCAAGTTTGTTGTGTCGGATATTAATATGCCTCTTGACGGAGTCAACACACAAGGTGAAAATATAGCTGATAACGGTGGCATCAAACAGGCGTTTAGAGTAAGTAAAATACAATACATTAGGATCTCATATCTTACGAACAACGGAGGAGAGTGCGAGATAGATTACAATCTATTCTTACAAATCGCAAAGTAGTGGAGCTTAATATCTTACAATAACCCTGGAGCTGTTTTAATACAGATTGTAACGAAAGGGATTGTTCTATTTAATTTTCAAAGTTGACTCCCCCCCCCCCTGGAGACTACTAAAAATGGAAATGTTTAGAAAACCACTAGAAAAAGTTTCCCCTTTGGAATAAAAACACAAATAATGAAGCGTTTTTTTTTTTTAAAAAAAAACACCTTTTATACCTAATATGTGTACATCATAATACACCTTGTATACCTAATATATGTACATCATATAACACCTTGCATACCTAATATGTGTACATCATAATACACCTTGCATACCTAATATATGTACATCATATAACACCTTGCATACCTAATATGTGTACATCATAATACACCTTGTATACCTAATATATGTACATCATATAACACCTTGCATACCTAATATGTGTACATCATAATACACCTTGTATACCTAATATATGTACATCATATAACACCTTGCATACCTAATATGTGTACATCATAATACACCTTGTATACCTAATATATGTACATCATATAACACCTTGCATACCTAATATGTGTACATCATAATACACCTTGTATACCTAATATATGTACATCATATAACACCTTGCATACCTAATATGTGTACATCATAATACACCTTGTATACCTAATATATGTACATCATATAACACCTTGCATACCTAATATGTGTACATCATAATACACCTTGTATACCTAATATATGTACATCATATAACACCTTGCATACCTAATATGTGTACATCATAATACACCTTGTATACCTAATATATGTACATCATATAACACCTTGCATACCTAATATGTGTACATCATAATACACCTTGCATACCTAATATATGTACATCATATAACACCTTGCATACCTAATATGTGTACATCATAATACACCTTGCATACCTAATATATGTACATCATATAACACCTTGCATACCTAATATGTGTACATCATAATACACCTTGTATACCTAATATATGTACATCATATAACACCTTGCATACCTAATATGTGTAAATCATATTATTTTTTGTTCATTTAGGCATACAAAAGATGGTTAAGTCTTCACGATCCTTCCAAAGAAACTCTCCCAGGATTAAATGCAACAGGTCTCGAACTTTTCTTTTTAAATTTTGCTCAAATCTGGTGTGGAAATACTCGACCAGAAACTTCTCGAAATAAATTAAAAACCGCAGTGCATGCTCCTGGAAAATTCAGGTAATATAAAATTTTATATTCACTGTTTTATTATTCTCGAATGAATTTTGTTGTGGCATTTGCTTCAAAGTTCTTACGATTGAATGAATGATTTATTTCCTCTTACAAATAATGGCATAATTATTTGTAACATGCCTGTTTGTCACTGCGTTTGCTGTTCAAAATAAAATGAAATTTATTGCGAGCATTGGAATTTGAATAATACTCGTAATGTATGGTTGTATATTACGAAATTTGATGGCGTAGATATGGATTGGTGGTGTACTTAATTATTTGACATATTTACATTATAATAGCACCCAAAAATCTGCCAATTTTAGATTTTTTAGTCTTATTCGAGCAATATAAGTAAGGACTATTTTTATTAATGCTGGTACGATTTATGCCTGGAACGGGACAGTACCTATTCATGCAATGGTCGGAATAAAATTGTCCTCAGGTTTATTTAGAAATTGATCAGGATCAAATTTGGTTTGCGGGTCTGTTCACCTATCTGTCACTAAAGTTCTTATGTTCATAGAGTACCGTTCGATTTACTTTCTCGAGCAGCTGACAGGTTTTTTTCCCAAAAATACCAGCTCCAGGGTTCGAATCCGGATTTCAAAAGAATTCTAAGATAAACTCCACGTCTGCCGAAAAAAATCAGTAGGTTTATTAATGACAAGGATACGACACTTACTGATCCTTAATTATTAAATTTTGACCGAACGAAATGATTTCTAGTTTTAAATCACGATTTATCTTTGGAGGTCTGTTTGTCTGTCTATTTGTTCCACGACAACAACTCTCAAACGCCTTGTCCGTTTTTGATGAACCTCGGTATGAACAATTGAACATTAATTAAGTTCCAGGAAATATCTGACTTGTTGGACGTATTGAACAATCTGAACCCAATGGCAGTCCATTATTGACTGAGGTCTACAGTTCACAGAACTAATATTTATTATTATTTCTACTTTTGATTTTAGGGTTATAGGAACTCTTCAAAATAGTGTTGATTTTTCAACTGTTTATAAATGTCCACTAGGAAGTCCAATGAATCCGGTGAAGAAATGTTCAGTGTGGTAATATTCATAACAGAATGTCAGGGGTTACGGTTATCTGGTTGCTGCGACTGCAATATAATCTAGTCCAATATATGAATTTCCATGATTATAATACTGTGCAATAAAAGAGAAAGTTCAAACTATGGTGCAATATACATAACAGAATGTCAGGGGTCACGGTTATCTGGTTGCTGCGACTGCAATATAATCTAGTCCAATATATGAATTTCCATGATTATAATACTGTGCAATAAAAGAGAAAGTTCAAACTATGGTGCAATATACATAACAGAATGTCAGGGGTCAAGGGTATATAGTTGCTGCGACTGCAATATAATCTACTCCAATATATGGATTTCCATGATTATAATACTGTGCAATAAAACAGAAAGTTCGAACTATGGTGCAATATTCATAACAGAATGTCAGGGGTCAAGGTTATCTAGTTGCTGCGACTGCAATATAATCTAGTCCAATATATGGATTTCCATGATTATAATACTGTGCAATAAAACAGAAAGTTCAAACTATGGTGCAATATTCATAACAGAATGTCAGGGGTCAAGGTTATCTAGATATCTAGTTGCTGCGACTGCAATATAATCTAGTCCAATATATGAATTTCCATGATTATAATACTGTGCAATAAAACAGAAAGTTCGAACTATGGTGCAATATTCATAACAGAATGTCAGGGCTCACGGTTATCTGGTTGCTGCGACTGCAATATAATCTAGTCCAATATATGAATTTCCATGATTATAATACTGTGCAATAAAACAGAAAGTTCAAAATATGGTGTAATAATTTTTCATTAAAACTCCTAGAAATTTCTTCAAATTCCAAGGTAAATAAAGAAACTCGGAGATTGAATATTAAAATAAAGTGGTACCTAGATTCTAAGCATTCATTTTCATTTATTTGACAAAAAAATTAAGTAGGTACCCTATATGATTTTGAAGTGAGCTGAAATAAATAATAGCGCTGAAAGTTGGTTCATGAATTCTCTCGAACAAAAACACTTGCTAACGACCACCGTTTTTTTCTTCTATCAAACGGTAATATAATTGAAATTGGTAACTCCGATTGAATACGATAAGCTGAGTCTGTATTTTAATGAACGTATATCATTTTAAATGGCGGTTGTGAAACAGTTGCAAAATATCAAGAAAAAAAAACCGTAGCTTTGGAGACGTGTCCATTAGAAAGCGTTTAGTTAGCACATAGTACGTACATAAGGTTTAAAAGAAGACACCTTTTTACTTTCTCTTCCTATAGAATTGTAATCGTGCAGAAAATTTGGACATTTTCTTTTTAATTTGGTTTAACGTCTCTCTAACATCTATTGGTCATTCGAGACGGGAGTATTACCCTCCATTCGCTGGAAACTTGCAAACCAGCTACCCACATTGACCTGACCCAGCCTGGGTTGGGCCGGAAAAATAGCCGGCATCACGAACTTCAGACGGTGGTTCATTTTTTTTTTTTTTTTTTTTTTTTTTTTTAA
>CM022874.1:30465479-30489219 GCA_012654025.1 Pachypsylla venusta
ATTTTTTTTTTTACTGTAACTTTAAATGATACTTATTACCTGAGTTGGTAATAAGTATCACACATGCATCTTTGGAGTGGAAAAATTTAATAAAAAAAAAACATAGGTAAATATTTGATTAAATGTAGAATTTCGTGGAAAAAAAAGGTGAAAAAGTGAACCTTATAACCTTGAGAGATCTACCAAGGTCACCACTATACATTTGTGCTCTTGATATCACGACATTTTGGTTGGGTTATATTTTTTGTATTCCCAACAGTTTCGAAGACATTTTGGACTGTGTGAATTAAACTGAACTACCCAGTACATTGGGAACTGCGAGAATTTATCTGGCCAAGGATATTACCCTAAAGTCTTCCGGTGTTACATACGAGTACAACAGAACAGATGCCATTGTTGGTTTATTATTTTCAATCATGAAACCTTTGGAATCGTCACGAAAAAAAAAATATATATACCCCCCCCCCCCCCNCCCCCCCCCCCCCTTTCAATTTGATATTTTATGTTTCAAGGTACATTGATCATTTATTTTTATTTTCGATAAAAGACCAAAGTGTCCATCACGACGGACGGCGCGCCGTCTTAGCATTTGCCGATTTGGATGACATTTTGTGTATAAGCCCGTTTGGGCTCTAATTGTGCACCAAAACTGTTTAGGTACAGTCCAATGTACCGTTGGTATTTTTTCCCGCTTTTTAGGATTTTCAATATTTTAAAAAGAACGCCCCACTACATGAAGACTTTACCTCATCTGCAGAGGTCAGGTGAGTAGATAAGGGAGCAACTTATTCTAAGTACATGGAGAACAATTCAAAGCATTTGTTTTTATGAAGTTAATATCATGAAGGTATTTAGTGTGAGATATAAAATGTATTATAAAATTTGTTTCGCAATGTATGAAAACAAAACGTGGTATGTATGTAAATTCATAAATCCGGGCTTTCATCCTTATAACATCGTAGGACAACGAAAATTCCTTCGTCCTTTTTGTGTGTGTTTTGTGGAGACAGTAAAATTTAACTCGAATATTTCAACTCCACGTGGCTAGTTTATGTCAGAAGCATTTCACACATTATAATAAGTATAATCTGAATAATGCAATACATTCGATTACAGGTTATAAAAAGAATAAATACTTGCACATATTCGTATGTGCGTATTGGACAATGGCGGTTTGCCACGTCTAATCAATCAGTAGAGACACTATCCTGTCCAATGGTAGCCAAATGTATGAAACTGCAGCTAAAGCAATGGTTGTTGTTTTGGGGTCTCATGGGGTTATCTTCAGCTGGGTATCCTTTAGGGCACCAAACCTCAAATTCGAGTCACCCCTAATTTGGATAAAACTTGAAACCCTTTGTAACATATAAAGTTTCTATTGTCATATATCTAATCTTGGAGGCATGGGCCCCCAGAACCCTGTTCATATAATTACTTCAGTACCACAACATTCCAGAGTTGCTTTCTCTGTTATTTTACACTATCAGCTCAGGTGGACTTGGCCTATGATGATGTCCTCAAATAATATTTCACAATCTGATGTATAAAAAAAATAGACTCGTGGAAGGTAACCAACCACTAGGCGAGGTTAATGCCTGAGGTATTTTCTACTACCTAACACTTAGAGCTCTATATTTATGAGGGAAAAATCCTGCCTCTGGTTGGGATCGACCTTCTTTCAATCTGGAAGTTAGTAAGCTATAATGGGACTGCAAGAAATTACGCCTTTAGCTATGAATATAGGCAGGTACTTTCATGTATAACATAAAATTATGTCAGTGTAAAGGCCGGTCCAAAATCACACATCTTTCTGTAAACACTTTTCATAAGTATACCATACTCTGGTAAAGCCTACACAAGATTACTCCAAAAATTTAAGGAGCAGCCACCACTGGCTAACTTTAAACCTCTTCTCCTCCAACCTTAAAAACCTGGTTCCCTTTCTGAGTAGGAGTCCGTTTTTGGAGAAATAACTCTCAATTTTCAATTCCTATCAACATAAACAGTGTGCAAAATAATGTACGAATAGTTTTAAAAATTGGAAGAATAAGTTAGTTAAGTTACTATAATAAATGAAAGTTTTGCAATTGACATTTTACATGAAATTTGGAAGTACATTGTGCACGTGGACAGTTCCGCAAACTAGAAGTTAGTGAAATAATTCTGCTAAAAATTCAAACTCGTAGAAAATTCATGGCAATCATGACGGTTCATTTTTTGAAAATAAAGTATAAATAGTATCCAGTTACAGGGTGATTCTAAATTAAGTGCATACTCTGAAACTATGTTTTACGTCCTGTATAACAATATCTTCTCCATTACCCATGCAGAAAGCAAGGAGAAGCTACTACAATATCCGTAAGGATTTTCAAGTATCAACAACTAATGGCGAGTTGTTTTCATGGCTGTTAATCTATGATGAAGGATGAGGAGGTCGGCCCCTTTTGTTTTTTGGTGCAAAAAATATTTCAAAAGTGTGTCTCGAAAATGGTTTTAATGATAAAAACGCCATATTTCAATTTCAAGACAGATATCAGTGTTGTAGTTTAGGAAAACCAAATCTCGTAAATTGTGTTTTCAAAAACGAGCAATTTCAGTTAGGAGTGAGATTATTATTTAAGACCTACAAAGGGATAAAAGAAAGAGCAATTCCGAAAACTGAGAGAGATCCTATGTTGCAGGAAATGTTTGAAGATGCGATTTCCATTTTGTGTGTAATTTTCAGAAACCCTAGTTCGACTAAATTCTATACAAAGTAGTTCTGTGAATTATAGATCTATAATTCTTAGCCAGCGTCTATTGCACGTTGAATACACCAGTTTTCGATAGGACACTGAAGTTAAGCAACGTCCAGCGAGGTTGTGCCATGTGGTTGTCCGCGTGGGTTCGCGCCCTCGTGATGCTGGCTATTTTTCCGGTCCAAACCAGACTGGGTGAGGTCAATGTGGGTAGCTTGTTTGCAAGTTTCCAGCGAATGGAGGGTGAAACCCCCGTCTTGAATGACCAATAGATGTCAAAGAGACGATAAGTCAAATTTAAAAAAAAAAAAAATACTATAATTCACAGAATTTATTTATATCTAGTTTTCTCCGAACTTTATATTGGGTGCTATTTGGTGTTTCGCATCTTCTGTTTTTGAGAAGGGCGTTCTTGTAAACCATGCATGCTTGTGACATTTTCAGATAAATAGAAGGACACTGACTAAATTAGGGACAGAGAAATATTTTTTTGTTTATGACAAATAAAATAAACGTTAAAATTAATTATATTCGTTATCTTCCGTTCTTTGTTTTATTTTTATTTTTTTTTAAATGTTTAGTTCTGTGGACGAGTGTCGTATTTGTAAAATCATATGAATTATTACTTTCCTACATACAAAAGTATGTGCAGTGGCAATGAAACTTTCTCAGCAGCCCGTATACGCCTGGCTCTAAAACTCATTTTGACCAAAATAGTTCAGACTGTTTTTCCTTTTAAAATACAGGAAAATCTAGGATGCGAACCGGGGTAGAGTAGATTATATATATTTCCCTGAAGGTTTTGGGTATGGTTATGGGAAGTCCATTCGTAATCATCATTGATATCTCTTGGCATTTGGGCTGTGTAACCACTTAAAAGCGTTCTCAATGTATTAGTACCATTGATTACACAATTTTCAGATTTTTATCTTGGCTTGGTAGATCTCGAGATGTGGTCCACATTTTATGTTAACCCCAATTTTTCCGAACCTGTATCAATCCTCCCCTGTAATTCTTACTCTGCTATTATTTCAAAAATATTTTTTATCAATTTTAACAAATGTCGTTTGGTTTATTATTATTCCACGTGTGGGTTCTGCCTGTTGTTTTTCTCCGAACATCTATCCTATCTTTGTGTTATTCTATTCTTTGTCAATCTGCTTGTTTCCATTCATTATCATTAGCCTTCCTTTGCTCGCTCTTTGATCAATTTGCTTTTATTGTTCTTTCATCATACCTACTCATCCGATCTTTTGTGCTTTCATTTTTGTAATTTGCAGTAGGCTTCTATTTGTAGTCTTTTTTTAGAACAGATGTGCAAGGTAACCCTTTCAACCACTAGGTTTACTGAGGTCTCTCCTGTGCCATGGCACATTAATCCAACAACAGCATCTCAGTTAGGACGAAGTTGCCGATGTCCACTGCAGAGTTGTTAAGACCGGTGGCACTTTTGGCTTGGAGGTTGTGGGCTCGAATCTCGTCCGGAGCGAAAATTATCTGATCGAATTTTCTCGTTTCGGGGAATGCGTGTGCATGGCTGAAAAAAGAAACTGATGTATCCAACGTGGTGAATCGATGCCTTGCAGTATTATTCAAAAGTCAAAATAATTAGAGTTTATGAAAGTATAAGTTCCTAAAAACAGATTAAATGTTTATAAACTCCAACAAAAGCGTTTTGAATCATGTTGAATACATCTTATCACCATTAGATCACTGGAATTAAACGACGTCGGGCAAGTTGAGTACTCGGATGGGATAGGATTAGCCTCGATCCGAGACACCAGTTGTTGCTGATTTTTTGAGAATGTCAAGCAAAACTTCAAATGAAGTATATGTAAATACAATATTATCTCAGTACCACCATGTGAAATGACAAGAAAACTTTCAATATAACTATTTTTCTGTAAACTGTAGACCTCACTCAAATAATGGACGCCCATCCAGTGGAAAATCTTCTGTATATTATAATAAAACTTGTGTACGCCTTAATAATTATGATGAAATGTGTAATACAGAAAAATAACATTGGGCCACTAAACGAAAAAATAACAGTAAATATCACAAACGTAATGAATGTCCATCCGTCTCATCAAATGTTTTTAAAACAAGGCGTTTGAGTGTAATCGTGGAACAAACGGACAAAAAATCATTGAGAAAATCATAAATTTTTTGTCTTCGTTTGGTGGCAGGGCAATGTAGGAAACAAACAAATATGGGTCAAATTTTCATAAAATTATTTTGAATTCTGAGAATAATAAATTTCATAGGATCTGCTTTATAGAATTTTCCATTTCTAAAATTGTACAAAGGCTTAAGGAAAAGGAATGTTTGTATTAAAATTAAAATAGAATACCCAGATTTTTCAAACAAAATCTTTTCAATTTTATTTCAATCCTCACATTCAAGAAAATAAGTAGGAATGTTTTGAAAGCATCTTTGTATTAAAACTTTGCTTTATCTATAGGTACTTATAAAATGCAACGCCCAGTAGGTATACTGACTGATTGGCGTTCTGACTCACTGTCTCCTATTGAACGTAAATAGACGCGCTAATATTTTTTTACAGTATGTAGGTATTAAAGAAGGAATAATCGAAAGTGCAACTGGAAGCGAATTATCACCAAAATATCGCTTTATAAACCCACACCATAGCAACATACCCAAAACATTCAGAAAATCTTGCTACCCAATCCAGCTAAGACAGAATTCCCGATATTTGGCTATAGACTAAAAAACTGACAGAATTATTTCAGCCGTAAGTAATTCTGAAGCCACGAGATACACGCATACAAGTTGCGGTCATCAGCTTTGCGTTAGGTAAGTTCGTTTGGAAAATGACGATCATTCATATATCTAGAAAATTAAATATCACAAGTCGTGTTTCTCCTCCCCTCGTCAAAATACTGTGTGTCTGATGGCTTTAATCAAACGGGTACGTAATAGACACATGAAGATTGCTGTCTTACTGTTTCAATAATAAATAAGTATTTTTATCAATATGTTTGTACAGTACAAAGTCAGCTCATATTCAACTGAACCTACTTACATGTAACGAAATTAAATTCCTTTTTGTGAATTTAAAAGCCCTGAAAAACACAAGACAGATGCCATTACGCTGGAGGTGAAATATATCATGTATAATTCATGAGAGATTCCTTGGAAAACTTCCAAAATTTTTGTTCGGCAACATTTGCATAAAGTTATTTTACTTCTTTTGCAGATTTTTTTATTTCTTGGAAATGCAATAAGCTTTTCATTATATTCAACTAATTTTCACCTCACTTTTTTCTTTTTTGAGGAAACGGTAAGTGAGACCGACAGTAGTATGGACTCATGGCATTATAATCTGAACGCTTTTTATATGTAATATAGGGGTATAAGTTTATGTTCCACAAGTGGCACTATATTTTACATGTATTCCTCGTACAGTGTGCACAAATCCCTTAAAATGTATTCTATACGTAATTACCATTGATCTGTGCTATACTGAGTATTTTAGAATTTGCAAACGACTCAAATGTCTCGAAAACTGATAAGAATTTGAAGAAATAGGAGATATTGAAATCAGATTTCTAAACTCTCCAACCGTTTTCGAGATACGGCCCATTCTCCGGGAAATCATAGAATACTATATTAGTAAGGGAACGGTGCCAAGCGAAGCGGGCGCAGCCTGCTATAGTATCAAGTTAGTGCAATCATCATAGGTACCACCTATCTTATATTCGGCCGATAAAATGTAGTGTGCTGCAGATTTAATATATGATTTCGATAAGAGTATATACCAGATAAAAATGTATCTATTCATCTAATAAGATAATGTGTACCTTAAACATAAACTTCAGGTTTAATTAATTTGCCAACTAATACACAATTTCTCGTCAGGTCACTGAAGATAAACAACGTCGGGTATGTTGAGATGGGAATTGGCTTCGGGACACCATGCGTCTGTTTAGGATGCTTTCAGCCTCGTGAGAACAACTGCTATTTGTTGGTCCAACTGTGGGAGAGGTATGTCCCATAGAGGGCTCAAACAGGCTACGAATAGATTACGTTCCCCAGGACGAGTTTCAAAAGTTCTGTCTTGAATGCAGTAATCAAACAATTAAATACAAATCATCAATATCAATAACTACTCTGAGATGGATTAATTTCTAACCTTTATACTCTGTACTGTGCTGAAAGCAATACTACTGTACACTACACATCACCAGTTGAGTTACAAGTTCGGAAAATATTAACTCAAAAGATGTTCATTTTTCTTTTCTCATTTACCAAATATCAAAATGCATAAAGTAACAATAGTGAAACTCGATGAACCTTTCTTTCTTATAAACTTGACAAGAAAATATTAACCCGTGAGAGGTCCCCTTCCGCCGCAGAACACGAACGGTCCACTATAGAGATTTTTTCTCACCCTGGTTTTGCTGTGTGGTCTAAGAAAATAAAAGATTTTTTTTCAAAGAATTTGTTCAAATTCTTCTTTGATCTATATTTGAAGCGATTTCAGCAAGTTTATTTTCCAATAGTACCCAGTTCGATCCCCCATTTTGGCACTTTTTTTTCTTATATTATTTTATGAAATGTTACAAATGTACCTATATAATTAAAATAATTAATTATTTAGGTCGTTATTATGTTTACATTAATATGTAATTAAATAAATAGCCACAAAAAAAGACGAGTAATTTCAGAAATTTCGACAAAAAAATTACGACGCGACTGGTCGCCATGTGAGAAAAATTCTCACCGCGGTCCGCGTCTTCAGCTTTCCGAATGCCTCAGGCAACAGAAATGCAATGTATGTCGGCATTTTTTTGTGAGCACAAAGTAAAACATATTTTGAACACTTACTGAGAGACCCGACAAGTTGGAGCCAATAATTGAATAATTACCAAGTTATTGCAAAAAAAAAGTTTTTTTTCTTTTCTTGACATTTATATGTAAGATAAGTTTATTATTGTGACAGGCCCCATTGGAGATCGCGAATAAGCGATCAAAGATGGGGTGAGAGTTGGTGATCGAAGCGAGCAGGGGATGAGGGCCCCTAGTTATATTAAAAGAAATATCAATTTGAAATGGGAACAGGAAGTAAAGTTATATAAGAAATTTGAAAATTGTGGAATGAGACCGAAATGAGTGTTGTGACGAATTTATCTTTGACATCAGAGAACATCGTGTCATTTCGATTTTTTTGGATTTTTTGTAGTGTGCTGCAGATTTAGTGTAAGATATCGATAAGAGTATCGAACTATATACCAGATGAAAATGTATAAAATAGAAAAATAAATTAGTACCAACTTGACACAGCCTTATTTGAAGACCTACACCATCACACAGTTCTAGCCAAGGTCCTTTAAAATATCTTTTTCTCTAACTTTATAATCAATCTGTTTCTACCATTTCTATAGACATGAATCTAGAAATGGAAAGAACAGTTGATTTTAATATTCTAAGAGCCAGAAACACTCTGGTCATCTCCACGTCATTTTTAGTACTATCTGTTTAGCCTGTTCTTCGCTACGATCCTTATATTGCTATTTTTTGATGGGGGGGAGGGTATGAGTTTGTGTCCACCCTGTATATTGCCGCCTTAAAAACCCGAGATTTCAATGTTTCGCCCAGGGGCGGCTGCTTCTTAAGGGCAAAAGGGCACAGCCCCCCAAAAAATTACAGAAAATAAAGCATAAAAATATTTCGTTTGTAATTTAATTTTATACCTAACAAAGTATTCTTCTTCCCCCAAAAAGGGAAAAAACTTAAAAAAATATATACCTTTATTTTGCGAGTTGCTTAAAATATCTGCTGTTCTCTTGCAAAAAAAATATCGTATGTTCACCATGTCTCACAGTGAGTATATAATATAACGGGCGCTAAGCTTATAGCTCCAAAACTCTAGAAAATTTACATTATAATTCGAATATCATTATTCGAATATCGAATATATTCAGGCATCATTATCATGTCTAAAATATAAAAAATTGGGCCTGCCCTCCACATGTTGACAAAATGTTAGAAGTGTCCACATGTTGACAAAATGTTAGAAGTGTCTCCTGGGTGTAAAAAATTTTGCATGGGACTTGCGATTTTTTTTTCCTCCTTTCTCTATCAAGTGCCAACTTTATAGAGGGATTTTTTTTCTTACAAATATGAAAATTTGCTTCGGGGGAGAAATTTTTTTAGATTTTTGTTTTTTACCAATCTAAAAATATTTTTAACCAATTTCAACCCAATTAGAGATATTAGGAAATGTTTTTACGGCCATGTCTCTATTGCGTATGCACAACCGTCAAACATGGACCCATGACGTCCAATAAAAAAGGGATTTGAAATTTCTTTTTTGATTTTTTTTTTAAACTTACCTCAACACATCTCCCCGGTGCAGGACCCTAAAAACAGGGTCCTGCACCGGGGAGATGTGTTGAGGTAAACAAACTTAAACTTGGTTTCTTATCAGTTATCTTATCACATAGAAAATACTTTCGATTTTTTTTTTCTTCTTTTTAACTTTGAAAATTGTTCTTTTTAACAGTGTTTATTGATTTAAATTCTGTCAGAAAATAAGTGTTTTCTCAATAAAATAAACATCGAAATGAGATTTCTCTTGAATAAATAAAATTTTCTGTTTGGTGATGTGATTTATCTTGTGCGTAACTCTCAGCCTCCTGAGGACAATTTGCTTTACTTTTTATTTATAAGTATGTATCTGGAGTAGTGTGAAAATTGTAAATAAAATACTTTTAAGGTAAGCTAAAAATGTTCTATTGTATTGTATGCACAGACATGCAAATTTTTTTGAAATTGTACTGTAGCCCCCCAGGCCAAATATTCACGGTCCGCTACTGGTTTCGCCAGGGACCTTAGAGACATTGCCGTTATGACTTTCTGGTATTTTCTAAATTTTATTTTACCCATTCTCAGTCATCTCAGTGTCGAACTCGTAACTCTGGAATGGCTGGCCACACCTTTGCAAAAAATGGTCTAAAATAAGGACTAAGCGACCACCTAAAATTTTCTCGCTTTGAGTTAATATGTTTGCACGATAAAATTTAAGATATCGGAAATTAGATATTTGACCGTCACTAGAAAACGGCTTGACGTGTATTAGTTCTAACAATTTTCCTGGGATCTTAGATCATGTTTTCGGGGGATCCATTCTCATCAATTTTTCGCTATCTGCTACCGTTTGGGCTGTAGTATTGGAACAGATAGCCCCTACCAAATGCATAGGTACACACAAATTTCTGATTTATATGTTTAGATTGATGAAAATGCTATAATTGTGTAGGTAGCAGTCTGGGGAATATATTAGGCTAGCCATGTCTTTCTTGATAATGTGGTTTATGATTTTGTTTTTTCCAAAAGGCTGCCTGTCTCACAAAAAGTCGTGGAATATATTCGGTGTAAAATCAATGTAACGACATTTTTTGTTCTCAAATTGTAGTGGTTACTTTGTTATATTATCTTACTACCGGTACCAAACTATTTGAAATGATTGTGGGCGTGACTTCAGCACAGAAAGGGTCATGTCCAAGCGCAGAAGGTGGAGGCTGCTTGTATACTATAACTACACTCTCAGAGTTTTTCAAAATTATGTCACATTCTGGTTAGTATGTTTTCAAAATCATCTCTTACCTAGATAGATGGATTAAATCTTTTTTCTCATATTCAACTTCACAAAATGCCATAGTACATAATGGACGGGACGTACACAAAGTACACATAGTCTTTATCTCACGCAACGTCAGTAAACCCTAGGCTTTGTTTACATAAACAACACTCAAGAAAGCCTTTACTGAAATGAAAAAGAATATCACATAAGCTGTACTTAAGTAAGACTATTTTTTCTGGGAAACATTACTGCGATTTCTTTCCATTTGATTTATATTTCTGATTTAGGAGAAGAGTGCTGAGGGGCGAGCTTTTTTAATGCTGTATTCCTACAAAGTTTGAAAGCTTCAACATGTACGTACTTATTAATGAAAGGAGTGATTTTTATTTTACTTTTGTCCAAGTAGAAAAGCCATAACTCTCTATTGCGCGCAGAACTCTACGACGATGCTGCTATGACGTTCGGGACTTCTTCAAAGTATCTTTTAGAGGAAGACCTAGTCATTCCTCTTTATTTTGTACACGTCCTGATTCTGTTTTTTTTTTAACAATGTTATTCAAAATAGAAAGTATGGCATTGTATTTGGAATACCTATGTCCAATCACATAGACGTAAAATGATTTTTCAGATTTTTGATTTTATATCTTTCCTGACACCGGCCAATTTCTTCTTGTTCTCCCCGAGTATATCTGCTTGCCTCCAATATTTTTTCAAATTATCGCCAATGTTCGAGCCCCAATCTATTGTGGCCCTGACCAGTGTTTGATTCTTCCGGTCCACCGCCCAGCTTCCCATAATAGCAATGGTCTAATTCAGGTGGTCGAGAGCAGTTTTCCCCCTTTCTCAATCGTCCTTTTTAAAGGATTATGTTTCGGGGTTGTATTGTTCAAGATCATTGGTGTCAAAAATCCTAAATGTTCCATTCTCCTGCGGACATTCAAGGAGAATGTGAGTAGCTGTTTCCTCTTCCAGGCCACAAAGCATATTCGATTAATTCTAAACATAACTTTTATTACATAATACCTACCTAATTTATGAATTTTACATAAAGGAAATGAGGCAATTTTTTTTTCCTCATCCTATTTCTCATTTTTCCTGTTTGTGTCAAATTGATAAAAAGAAGCTATAAAAATATAGCGACATTGCAAATAAATATATAGCAAATGTGGTCTAGCGGGAGACAAGTTAGGTAATAAATCGTACTTTTTATCTGAGAAAAATAGAAAGAAAAATGGCAAATAGGGGGAAGGCGGGTGTTGTAAAAGGCAAGAAATGTCGTTTAGAAAACAAGTAGGTACCTGAGTTTGGTGAATATGATAAATGATATTTGAATGGAAGTGGGGGGGGGGCAGGGGGATTCTAGAAAGAAAAGAAGAATTCATAGCACAGAAAAATATATAAATGAAATTATTATTATTTTTAGAAAATTGTTCAGAAAAAAGGGAAGACTATGAGAAATAAAATGAATTTCTCATTAAACTCTCCTCCACTGTTCCCCAAAATGAAAAATGAATGAAATATTTTTTATATTTTATTTCTTGTTTCTTTTCACCGCATTTTACTGTACAATATTTTCAATAATGATTTCAGATTTAGGTACTTAGGAATATAAAAATGTCACATTTGAAAACTCAAGAGAGTTCAAATCCTTTTTTCCAGATGTTTAAAACAAATTTTCTTCTTCCAAAATTTAATTTTCCCTTACCGTCTGTCGTCTGAAACATTTCACTCGTTCTACTGAGAATCAATTTGTATAAATTTAAAACAAGGTACCTACCTAAAGACTACAAAGATATAATCTATTCTGTCTTTCTCTCTTTAGAACGACAGTATAAGAACTTTTCATTTTTGTTCCCCAAGAGGAGCGGGGGTTACCCATTTCGTTAGAAATTTTGTTAACTTCCTTCCAGATTTCCAGAGGAAGAACAAGAGGGGGCCGCGGAGGATGTAGGATTTCTACATCTATAATATCGAAACAGCATCTCTTAAATAATGTTATCCAAAATATGCATCCCAAAGGAAAGAGATTTGTGTTTTTGGCGCCATTTTTTATTATTTTTAAAGAACAAACTAAGAACTTGTCTGTTTTTGTCTTTCTCATTTCTAAAAGAAAATTATCAGATTGAAAATATTTTGTACGGTCAAAATAGGGAGGATATACCCGTTCTTATTTTATTTTTGTCAATTTGGCTGCCCAAACTGTGAGGTCTCTTGCGCTAGTTTACCCGTTACATTTGAAAAACTCTGCTGATTTGGCGCATAGGTATTTACTCACTAATGAACTTTTGGAATGTATAATACTCGTATTCTGTATCTACCGATATTAAGTCTATGAACATGTATACATATACAGGGTGTTCATTTCCTACATATGATATCAGATTCAGGAGATCTCTAAGCTCTAAGCATATGCTCGCAAATGCTTGCTAACGATAAATGCAACAAAAAGTGAAAATCAAGTACACACTGAAAAAAAATGACTCTAAACTTCCATTAGATTCCTATTTACATTAAAAATACTTCGATAGTAATTCAATTTGAATAAAACCACATTTGAATTCAAAGTTAAGAAATGTTAAAATTAATTCTTCATACCCTGGTAAATAATATGAAGTACTTGTATTTGTATTCCCAATTAAGAGTACAGCTCCTTTACATCTAGCGATGTGTTCGTTTGGAGCAAATCAATGTACTTGACAGCCATGGTCCATCCCCGATTTGAGTAAATTACAATTTGAACCAGTTGATTTTAAGTATTCACAGCTCTTGTCTCAAGTTTCATTCTACTAACAGAAAGTTGTGAAAATTTTTAGAAACTTTTCGAACACAATGTGTTTATTTCATAGTGACAAAATTATTCGACACCTCCCTATTATTTAATTCGGTATCTGGTTGAACTTGTGCAACGCAAACGAGCATACACATTATGAAAGTTGGGGGCGGAAAATAGCCAATTTCCCGAAAACTGTCCCCCTACGGAAGCAATTAGGCAGCTCAAGCGCTAATAGCATATCATGATTTTAAATATCTGAGTAGGTAGTAATTCCAAGCGTTTTGCCGGAAGTAGACTATGTTCCGCTCCCACCTTTCATAAGCAATAAAGCATATGGGGGCTAAAACTTCCGTATCGAATGACTTTAGATGTTAAAGAGACGTTAACTAAAAAAAAAGAGAGATACTATTGTAAATTTTTCATTAAATTTGGCAAAGTCTTAATTAATCATTTTCTAACCCCATTGTTTTATTATTTATTTCTTTCTATATTGAGGTCACCCTGTAAGGAGGGACGATATTCTGTACGTTGACATAGATTTATTCGGGTCACAATTTATTACACATAAAATTATTTTTCTTTAAGTTTCAATAAGAATCATTCAATTTCAAAAAAGTTTTTTCATTATGTAATGTGTCAAATGAAAATTAAATTTTTAAAATAAATGTCTAAACATTGATAATATCTATATGTACTGTTTTTGTCTTTCTCATTTCTAAAAGAAAATTATCAGATTGAAAATATTTTGTACGGTCAAAATAGGGAGGATATACCCGTTCTTATTTTATTTTTGTCAATTTGGCTGCCCAAACTGTGAGGTCAACTGGTTGGTTCGCAAACCTCTGGTTTTGTTCTCTTGTGTGTAAAAAAGAATATTTTGTCATATACCGCAAGCTTGTTCATTTTCTTTAGAAGACAGTGTCTATCTTAGGGAGAGAAACTCATTATATTATTGTTATTAGGTATTAATAAAAATACATGAATATTGAAAAATTATTCGTATTTAGTAGGTATACATAGTACAAAAAAAATTTATTTGAGTTATTTGTTTAATGTCGTAATTGAGAAATTGTTGTTGAATTTCGTAACCGTAGCGAAGCACGGGCAAACAAAGAGTGGGAAGATAAAGTAAAAATTACATTGATTAATTATTTTCAAATTACTTTTAATGAAAATAAAAAATAAT
Organism: Pachypsylla venusta; assembly: GCA_012654025.1. Taxonomy (NCBI): domain Eukaryota; kingdom Metazoa; phylum Arthropoda; class Insecta; order Hemiptera; family Aphalaridae; genus Pachypsylla; species Pachypsylla venusta. The sequence continues at coordinate 30,479,786 of CM022874.1, forward strand.
TTTAGATTTTAAATCATTTTGACATTCATAACCAATTATTTGAAATATTAAAAGAAATTTTAAAAAATCCACCGAACTAAACCTTTACTATTTTTTTATGTTTTTAAATTCTTTTAAAATATTAGTTTTAAACAACCTTATTGAAATTATAAAAAATTTAATTTATTGCATGAATTTTGCTCGAATAATATAATATAAATATCTATCATTTTTATTTATTGTTGTACCAATTTCCATTGGCCTTAGTTTTGCCATATTTTTCGCAAACGTTGAATTTCATTGTTACAGCAAATTAATTTGCGTATTGACACAAAGAGCAATCTATAAAAAGGAATTTATTTGTTTTGACCTAAATTCTTGAGAACACTCCAAAAAATCCGAAGGGATATTTTTGGGTGATAAAAGATAATTTTTCCGGTTCATCTTTAAAGAAAAGGTGAACTATACAAGATATTACTTGAAAGTGTTTGGGGGTGACCTCCTAACGGCCCGAGTCCACCTGAGCTGATGGTCTTAAAATATAATGTAAGCTTCATTCTGATTATTTCTACATTTCATTTTGCAAAAGCGGGATGAAAGGTATATTAACATCAAAGGAAATAGGGAAAGCAACAAAAATCACCCTATACATCAATTCATTCCTGAGACAAAGTAGTCTACTGCAATAGAAGATTAGAGCAAACCAGCAAACCAGTTGTTTAACTGTTAACTTAATAATGATGATCATTCGAGCCAAACAAATTTTGCGTGAAGTGTTTATATTTTTGCTCCGCGTTAAAAATTGTTTTCNGGGTGAGGTCAATGTGGGTAGCTGGTTTGCAAGTTTCCAGCGAATGAAGGGTAAAACCCCCGTCTTGAATGACCAATAGATGTTAAAGAGACGTTAAGCCAAATTAAAAAAAAAAAAAATTGCATGTCTTTGTGTGGATTCAAACCAGTCTACGAATCCGCCACTCACTGAGCGGATGAGGTACAGATTTTAATATTATGATCTAAGTTCAATTGTCCTTCAGCGTACCAAATTTCAACTCAATATAATTAAGTCCCCTGTGGATAGGGGGACTTAAAAAGAATATTTCAATATACCCAAGTCAATGCAGTCGTAAAAGGCGACTGAACGAAGAGTCGGAAACGATATTTTTTCCATTACCCTGCAGAAAGCAAGGGAAAGCTCATGGCGAGTTGTTGCAAGCCAGCCCCATGGCTTTTGACCTATGATGATGATGATGATCTATGTCAAATATCTCTTAATAAACTGACAAATTACCCTGCGGAAGAAATTGTGACAAACACGCAAGCACTGAAATAGAAAGATATATAATTAAAACAAAGAAGTACAATATAAACGCTCAATATTCCATCAATGTTGAACGGAAGTGGGTATGTGCAACTTATTACTTATTTTATCATCCACCTAATAAGTACTTGGCAATAAAGTTATTTTCATTAGTCAACTACATGTCGTCTTAGAGGCATAACTGTTCCCCTGCTAATAATATTCTATGATTTTCCTTATGAAAATAGAAAATCAGGCCGTAACTTGAAAACGGTTTTTATTTTATTTTTTAAAAAAAAAAAAAAAAAATACATGCCTACATTGCCTACACACATCTATCGTTACATCGAGTATTCTTATGATACTTTTTTAGGGTATCTTTTTGGGTATAGAGCTCAGAAAAGCGAAACATAGATTCGACACAATCCGATGATCAAAACACACCCATGCACTCTATTGATTAATATTTCAGACAGCAAAATAATGCCTTGAGTATATTTACGTAAAAATCATGTGTGTCGTGGGATTGTTACAGAAAACTGCGCAACATAAATATATAAACTCTTAGAGAAGGTTGGGTTCGGTGTTCCCCGTGTATGACCTACCCTGATGTCCACATATTAAATTATGTGAGTTATTTCAAAACTGACTCGTCATTCCCTGACTTGAGTGATGAGCTTTCCTTGTAATTTTCTCTCCTCAAACATTATTCACTTGGATTACCCGATACATCCCCCATGATGAAATTTCCCAGCACATCACAGTTTAGACATATTTCTTTTATTTGAAATACATGAAACATGTGTTGTTAGTATGTTTCTTGGGAGAAATAAAAGATATTGTAAGAGATGGCTGAGTAATTGTGAGTTTTGATTCAACTCTTATTAAAAAGAAGGATAACCAGCGTCAATGGGATGTTGAATAACAGTTTTCGTTAAATAAATGAAGTTAGGCAAAGTTAAGCAAGGTTTTACTAAGTCGGTGATATTGTAGGTTCGCGTCCCCGTGATGCTGACTGTTCCTGGCTCAACCAAGGCCCATTTTTTGTAATGTAGTCGTCGTTATTTGTCCAGAAATTCAAAACAACGACATCGAAAATGATCACCAATGCAATACTTTATAATCCTACACTTGAAATGAAAACATGGCGAAATCTAAAAAATACTCCATAGGGACTTACGTAAGTATGTTGTCCTTAGTCTAAAGTCTAAGGCCATCATTAATTCTTTCTTTATCCTGAATTTTCTAAAACTTCGAACTTTTTCATCTTTAAAAATATTTCTCATTTTTTATTATAATTATTTCAAACGACTGACATAAATAATTTAATGTTTGTATTTTCAATATTTTAATCATCTCCTCTTGTTTTTTATTTTCTTTTTGGTTAGTTTTAATTAAAACATGTTTTTTATTATTATGTTTGCTGTTTTTATTCTCCCAAAGGAATAACAATTATAATTGTTTTCACAAGATATACTAACTTATTTATTATTTTTCCTGTTATTATTTCCTTTTCTGTGACAATAAACTGTATCAAAATATTTCCGCTTCTGGTTTTCTTTCATAGGAGTGTGACCTCATAGTGTGTAGTTTCAGAGCTAGATCCTAAATTCGCAACCATGGTGATGCAACCTTAAGAGGGGACGCGAGCAATATTGGTAAGATGGTAAGTAGATGATACACGAAGCTTTGTATATGCGACTTTTCCAGTGGCTGTAGATTTCCTTGTGTCCAAAATAATTCAGTTTTCTAATCTTTGCAATATGTCATAGCTGGAATCTGGGATGCGAAATATGAGTGGGTAACAGTGGATTTTATGTTTCTAATGAAGGTATTTTTCGTTTTAAACTGGAAGCTAGTTATCGCTAAATCTACGTTTTTTTTTTACAATTTTACAATCCAAAAAGTAAGAGACTGAGTGGGCTGTAAAATTACACACAAAAAGAGTATTACTAGGATTAACTCGCTTCCAATTTAAAAAAATCTACGAAGTTCGTCTGTTTGGACTCCAAACACTGCTCTCCTCCAGGAGAGCAGTGGCGCGCATATATTTCTTGAATATATTTCTTTGATTCGAGGGGAGGAGACCCTCCCCTCGAATCAAAGAAATATATTCAAGTTTTTATGTGCATGTTGTGATCAAACCCAGTACCTCTTTCACGGTTAGCCGATATATAAGTCAAAATAGCTTCCTCTCCGTTTCACCTCTGCAGAACATATTACATAAAACAATCTGGTGAAATTCATAGGTACATACATGTTGGAGGGGCTTCATAAAAATTTAAACTCATAACTATAGCCAACGATCATACCACGTTGAATACACCAGTTCCCGTCAGATCACTGAAGTTAAGCAACGTCCGGGCGTGGTCAGTACTTGGATGGGTGACCGCTTGGGAACACCACGTATCGCTGGCTTTTTCCGGCCCAACCCAGCCTGGGTGAGGTCAATGTGGGTAGCTGGTTTGCAAGTTTCCAGCGAATGGAGGGTAAAACCCCGGTCTTGAATGACCAATAGATGTTAAAAAGACGTTAAGCCAAATTAAGAAAAAAAAAAAAAATGATGAATGCCAAGGAAGACGGATACTCCCAAGAAAGATGGATTTTTAAACTCCCAATTTTACTTTTATTTTAAAATTAGCATAAAATCTCAAGTTGATTAGAGCATTCACACTATTCATATTGCCATTCTGGTTCTTTTCTAAAAATCCAAATTTATTAGGGTCAAAATTTCAAACTTTCCAATTTTGTTTGAACACGCCAAAAAAACATTGCCAAAAATTTCAAGCTCTTCTGATAAGTGAGTGACTTCTGATGGAGATACATGAGTGGTTCACAAATTCCTACATCAGAAAGATCAACCGCAAGGGCAAGTCTTAAACTCTGCATATCTCCATCAGAGTTAGATTACATTCTCAATCCAACCAAAGCTCTAAAACAACAACAACTAATACAACGTATCAATTCAATGTTTATGTATACCCAGTATATCGTGTCGGTATACATCAACAGTGAATCCTATCTTCCCACCTATTTACATTTTACTTTCCAGTGAAGAAAAAAAATGGAATCCTCAGTTAAACATAAAAATGCGCCACCCATGATGTCAAGACGTCATCATTTTCTGAGCAAGAGGGCAAGACCATACCTTGTCTTGTTAGTATGATTGGAAACTTTTAATATAATAAAATATATTTATTGACTCAAGTTTGAATATGGATCAGTGAAATATATTATACATCTTTCCAAAGTCTACATTAAAATTCTATTTGGAATTATCAGTACTTTATCATACAAAATAAACATAATCTGTTTGACGTAAAGATATTATTTCTGCCATTTTATATTCAAATGTAACCATTTTTCTCATAAATCTCAAACAAATCCGATTTGAAAATATGATCAAATGAGCTTCACAAAGAACTTTCTAAAAGTACCTAAAGAATCGAGCATTAAATAAGAAGTATGCATATAAAAAGCAAATGCTCAGACATTGACCAACCGGTTGTGCAGATGCTACAAAGAATAGTGGCCAGATCATACTCATGCTATGATTCATTTGCTTAAGTAAACAACTTTGCTTGTTTTGTGTGAATGAAAATAGGAGCATGTGCTAGAAAGAATGGTGGCCAGATCATACTCATGCTATGATTCATTTGCTTAAGTAAACAACTTTGCTTGTTTTGTGTGAATGAAAATAGGAGCATATGCTAGAAAGAATGGTGGCCAGATCATACTCATGCTATGATTTATTTGCTTAAGTAAACAACAATAGGAGCATATGCTACAAAGAATGGTGTTTGAAAAGAACACAATTTTCTTTTACCTTTTTTTATTCATCAACAACAAGAGTGGCGTATGAATAAAAACAAAGCGTTGCCTCCGAAGTAATGTCCGAAGCAAGATGCTTCACAAGGTAGTGATGAATAAACGACTCTTATCAAATGCGTCCAATGGCGGTTTTAAAATAAAAAATCATGCGGGTACTATATTACTCATGGGCCGAGTTCACATCTGAGAGCTCTATTGTGAGTCATTCGGGGCCTCACGAGGGACATTTGAACCGAGTTAGATCTTTGTCTGAAGATTTAACGTTATGTATCTTTCTGGTTACATAAAATTAGTTTATGACTTATTTCATGAAAGTTTAGAATTCATTTCATTAAGCTTTACCCCCCTAAGGTTTACAATCCTTACACCTCAGCCCCATTGGCTTTTTGTGTATTGGATTCGAGTTAAGCTTATTTCTCTAGCGAAGGTCTTCTTACCAGATTGTTTTGGACAAGTTCCCCTCTGGGAACTTGTCCAAAATACTGACTGACTGACTCTCCAATTCAGTAGGGCACGGCAACATGAGATGCTGTTTCCTCTTCCTCCACATATAGTGTGCACAATGATTTTTCCCTAAAGATTCCCTTATTGTATAGGTGTTTTCTGAGACCACAATGTCCCGTTATCAATCCAGTGACCAGTCTCATTTGTTTCCGACTTAAGCGAAGGAGATGAGCAGTTAGAGATTTTGATGGTTCCGGCCATCATTCGTTTGCTGTGTCGTTGTCCTCAGGTTTTGGTTCAGTGAGACAAATGACTCTCCTTCATCCATTGTCTCACCGAACTGCGTTCTTCAGTTTTACTGATACCGATTGCCGGTTCAAGACCAATGAAGGGGGTTTCGAACACCTTTCTCGCCAGCTGGCCAGCGTGTTGCAATCCCCTTTTATCCTGGTACCCACTCCAGGTATACCTTGTTGAGTCTGCCCAGTTCCGTAAAGTTTGCAGATACTCCCAGGTTAGTTTTGATCTACTCTGGAAGCTACTAATACCCTTTATAGCTGCTTGGCTATCAGAAAATATATGGATTTCTCTACGTGTGTAGCCCCTTCTTAATGCCTGTGCACAAACAGCTATAGCCTGTATTTCGGTCTGATACACACTAGCATGTTTCCCAGCGGTATAATTATATTTACCTTGGGTTTTACATAGTGTACTCCAGCCCGGACACTTCTTTTGCTTTGGAACCCTCAGTATACCACACCGAACCCCTCGAGATCAGTTTTTTCTCTCTTTCTACCCAATCTAGTTCCGGTTAGTTTGTGTCGGTTTTGATGGTTTTATCAAAGGAGTTTTTGCTGACCATATAGTCACGGCCAATTACTAGTATGGGATTGTTTATTAATTTTGTTTATTTGTTACGGGTTTTCCAAATATCATTTAGTTTCTTCAAAAAGAATGACTTATTTCATAAAAGTTTACAAAGAAAAGTACTCGATAGTAAATTAAAAAATAACAAACAACAGTACTAAAGGATGGATGACAAACGGCAAGATTGACTATTGTCATTCCATTGCCCTGAAGTCTATTGGAATTGTATTTATAATTTTTGTGATCTTTCCATGGTATGGTGTATGGGCGGCTCGTTCTTCCGTGCGCCAAACTGGAAAGTGGAAATTTATCTTATCCCGTAAAAGTCTGTAAGTACGCATTTGAAAATCGCAAAATAGTTTATGCCGATTCCGAAGTACTGCGTGGACGCAATTTTACTTGCAAGCAGTAGGTATAATTCGCAAAAAAAATTTGGGTCAAGGTAATTTATACCAACTTAACCCAAGTTTATCAATTTGGCTACTAAAAAATGTGCGACTTTAGAAAATTGTGAAATTAACCTATGTATGTTTTTAATCTACTGTGTAACATATGAGAACACGTTGATTCTAGGTACGTACTGAATCAGGACCGTGGCCAGGGGCCAGGACTGCGTTTTCCAGATTTATCAACTCCTCTTTTCAAAAATAAAAATATCAAGTGAATGGTCGATTGTTTGTAGCATTTAATGGAGAATTAAAATATGCAATGAAAAATACATTGTTTCATTTATCAAACAGCGTTGACCTTGAAATGACTGAAGGTCAACCTTAAAGCAATCATCGAGGTCACAATGTTATATGACCCCCTCGATATCATGTAACTTTGATCAGAGATAAGTATATGACTGGTAAAATAGATCACCCCGTATAATTCGTTCATAGACTGCTTCGGACAGAAATACTAGGGTACCTATTTTATCGGTAGAAGAATAAGTGAGGTCTAAAAATTACGCCTACCTGTTTGGGTAGGCATCAAAAAAGGAACGCTTAACTAATTGTGCAGTTGTGAACCCAAACTGCGTCTCCACGAGAGTAATGAAAATCGGCCATACTGATGCCTAAACCGAAAGAACACTTGTTTGTGTGCTTCGAGCTGTAATAACTGGTATGTCCTTTTTTCAAGCAGTTACAAGGTAATGGACCGTTTTTTCATAGAATTTATATAAGCCTATGAGAGACGAAATAGACATGGTAGCCCATGTCAAAGGATTTCACAATGCAGTAGGATAGTTCTATTATAAGATTCTATTCATAATATTGTCCCAGAAAATATTATGTTAAAGCCGCCCCCGCCCCGCCTCCATTAATTTGGAAAGCTGTGTATGGAATATGTTAAAGCTCAATGAGGATAAAATGGCGCCTACTTTATACTTTTCATTATTTTTCCCCACTTTTCTAATTAGATTGAGTTGAAATAGAATCAAAAGTTCCCGAATTAACTTTTAGTGTGTGAGTCAGACTGGGGTCATAAATAAATATTACAAAGCAGCCTCAGTAGGTAAAAATGACGGATTCATAACCAGGAGACTGTTGGTTCGAATCCAAGCGAAGACAACAAATTTAGTAATAACATGGGGAAGTGCATTGTGACACAGCATTAGCTTTAACACAAATAAATGCCTTTTTCAAAAAAATATTACAAAAATATGGTGTGAACATCACACGAATTTTCTTATAAAAAAAAGAAGAAGAAGAAAGTATTGTAATGGGCTGAAATTTTCCATGTCGAGTTTTCAATGCCAAAACAAAATCTCAAGTTTCAGCCATTGGTCCGTGTTTTGTGAACAAAATATCTCTGTAGAATTTGCAGGGGCGGCTGCTCCTTAAGGGCAAAAGGGCACAGCCCCCCCCCAAAAAAAATTACAGAAAATAAAGCATAAAAATATTTCGTTTGTAATTTTATTTTATATCTACCAAAGTATTCTTCTTCCCCCAAAAAGGGAAAAAACTTGAAAAAATATATCCCTTTAATTTGCGAGTTGCTTAAAATATCTGCTGTTCTCTTGCAAAAAAAATATCGTATGTTCACCATGTCTCACAGTGAGTATATAATATAACGGGCGCTAAGCTTATAGCTCCAAAACTCTAGAAAATTTACATTATAATTCGAATATCATTATTCGAATATCGAATATATTCNTAAGATATGCCAATGTAGCCAATACTGAAAATATAAAGCTTTTAGAGGAAAAAACGAGTGACATAAGATATGCCAATGTAGCCAATACTGAAAATACAAAGCTTTTAGAGGAAAAAACGTGTGATGCAAGATATTCCAATGTAGACAATAATGAAAATATAAAGGTTTCAGAGGAAAAACGAGTGACGGAAGGTATGCCAATGTAGCCAATAATGAAAATATAAAGCTTTTAGAGGAAAAAACAGGTGACGTTAATATGCCAATGTAGCCAATACTGAAAATACAAAGCTTTTAGAGGAAAAAACAAGTGACCTAATATATGCCAATGTAGGCAATAATGAAAATATAAAGCTTTTGAAGAAAAAAACGAGTGACGTAAGATATGGCAATGTAGGCAATAATGAAAATATTAAGCTTTTAGAGGAAAAACTAGTGATGTAAGATATTCCAATACTGAAAGTACAAAGTTATTAGAGGAAAAACTGGTGGAGTAAGATATGCCAATATAGCAAATACTGAAATTTCAAAGCTATTAGAGGAAAACTAGTGTGGTAAGTTATACCGAATTGGCCAAAACTGAAAACGCAAAGCTTTTAGAGGAAAAAACGTAACTTATATGCCAAAGTAGCCAATACGGTCGCATGGGGCTTCGTCGGGCCATAGAGCATGGGGCTTTTTGGGTCATAGACGATTCCTTTATTTCAAAATAAATTTTTGAAGAAGGCCATCATTAGAGTTTTTTAAAAAAAACAATAAAAAAAAGTGTCCTAAATTTCGGCACATGCGTTCGAAACTGTATATTATATTTTACAAGGACCAAGAGGAATAGGAGCACACCTATGTCATACGTTTAAACCCTATCAGACTATTTGGA